>JAWDGP010006769.1:12500-174055 GCA_033675545.1 Elysia crispata | reverse complement strand
TTTGAGTCGTAAATTTATGCACCGGCTTTTTACGTCAACTCCCCTTCCAACCGTCAGTATGCATGTCATCTCTCTCTCTCTCTCTCTCTCTCTCTCTCTCTCTCTCTCTCTCTCAATGCGCAAATGTGTTCTTTTTTTTTTTGCAATATTTTATTATTTTTAGTATGCAAACGTGTGACTCTCTAATCTTTTCTGTTGGTTGTCTACAGCAACTGAGCAAATTATCGTACCGTGCATTTTACTTTAGACTGATTGATAACAGTCATTTCTAGAAGTTTGTCTACATGATTAATCTGACCCGAATGTGTCTTAATGACGCGTCAAATTATATAAAAATTCAACCGGGTATCTGTATACTGCTCTCACTGATATGGGTAAAGCTAAACAATATGCTTTAGTGTTCTAGAATAATAACTGGTGTATTACAAGATAACATTCAATATTAGAGAAGTGACTGGTTAAATAGTTATAAAAAAAAAATTGCGTCAATATTTCACATCCCTTACGTAACTTGTTACGAACCCACCCTGTAGTGCTTAACCCTAATCTACAACAAGTATGCTACTATCTAATCACTTTTGGTGAGCCGATATTTATCACTAAAACACCTACCCATCCCAAGTTCATTTCTTTTACATATTTTTATTGTGAGAAGGGATGGAGTGGTACATGTAGAATGGAGTAATAGAAAAACATCGCCTATTTAAAAAGAGGTTATAATAATGATTAACCAACTACATTCGTAGGTTGCTAGCTATTAGAAAAGCGTTTATCATCTCTGCAATACCTATACATCCAACTTCTAGAGGATAATTTACAAAAAATGCAGTAGGCCTCTTGTAAAAAGTTTTGAAATTGGCCCTTTCTTTTAGGAGAAATGTTAGAAAATCTAAAAAAAAAGTTTAAAATTCCGAACTTTCTTTGTCTTTTATGCTTTATTTCCAACGGCTAATATAACTTGAAGGAAGATCGCAACATAAGTAAATGCATGTATATCTTTCCCATACACTTAGAACTTTCGATCTTTGTATCGTTCAAACAACCTCTCGAGGCTTAGTTTTGTTACATTGATGTAGCATATTGAACCTTTTAAATCAATTTTTATCTGAATGCCTGGCATTTGAGATAATTTTTTTATCAACGCCTCTGGCCTGCATGACCTGGTAAAATTGCTTCAGTATGTATGTAGTACCTTGGTCACGCTTTTGTAGCTCAGAAGAAATGAATTCTTATGATTTACGGAGGAGAAATAACAACATAATTATTTTTAGCTAGTAAATTGCATGCTCAAGCCCGAACTCAGATATCAAAGCAAAATGTTCTTAGAATTTCTCCGGCCATCAGCCGACCTAAAGAGGTAAGTTCTATGGGCGTATTTTTCCGACTCGTTATTCGCCGCTGGAAGAACATTCTAATCGCACACAGAATTGTCTCTACCTGGTGCTAGTAGAGCTCTTTTACATATTTTTATTGTGAGAAGGGATGGAGTGGTACATGTAGAATGGAGTAATAGAAAAACATCGCCTATTTAAAAAGAGGTTATAATAATGATTAACCAACTACATTCGTAGGTTGCTAGCTATTAGAAAAGCGTTTATCATCTCTGCAATACCTATACATCCAACTTCTAGAGGATAATTTACAAAAAATGCAGTAGGCCTCTTGTAAAAAGTTTTGAAATTGGCCCTTTCTTTTAGGAGAAATGTTAGAAAATCTAAAAAAAAAGTTTAAAATTCCGAACTTTCTTTGTCTTTTATGCTTTATTTCCAACGGCTAATATAACTTGAAGGAAGATCGCAACATAAGTAAATGCATGTATATCTTTCCCATACACTTAGAACTTTCGATCTTTGTATCGTTCAAACAACCTCTCGAGGCTTAGTTTTGTTACATTGATGTAGCATATTGAACCTTTTAAATCAATTTTTATCTGAATGCCTGGCATTTGAGATAATTTTTTTATCAACGCCTCTGGCCTGCATGACCTGGTAAAATTGCTTCAATATGTATGTAGTACCTTGGTCACGCTTTTGTAGCTCAGAAGAAATGAATTCTTATGATTTACGGAGGAGAAATAACAACATAATTATTTTTAGCTAGTAAATTGCATGCTCAAGCCCGAACTCAGATATCAAAGCAAAATGTTCTTAGAATTTCTCCGGCCATCAGCCGACCTAAAGAGGTAAGTTCTATGGGCGTATTTTTCCGACTCGTTATTCGCCGCTGGAAGAACATTCTAATCGCACACAGAATTGTCTCTACCTGGTGCTAGTAGAGCTCTTTTACATATTTTTATTGTGAGAAGGGATGGAGTGGTGCATGTCGAATGGAGTAATAGAAAAACTTCGGCTATTTAAAAAGAGGTTATAATAATGATTATCCAACTACATTCGTAGGTTGCTAGCTATTGGAACAGCGTTTATCATCTCTGCAATACCTATCCACCCAACTACTAGAGGATAATTTACAAAAAATGCAGTAGGCCTCTTGTAAAAAGTTTTGAAATTGGCCCTTTCTTTTAGGAGAAATGTTAGAAAATCTAAAAAAAAAGTTTAAAATTCCGAACTTTCTTTGTCTTTTATGCTTTATTTCCAACGGCTAATATAACTTGAAGGAAGATCGCAACATAAGTAAATGCATGTATATCTTTCCCATACACTTAGAACTTTCGATCTTTGTATCGTTCAAACAACCTCTCGAGGCTTAGTTTTGTTACATTGATGTAGCATATTGAACCTTTTAAATCAATTTTTATCTGAATGCCTGGCATTTGAGATAATTTTTTTATCAACGCCTCTGGCCTGCATGACCTGGTAAAATTGCTTCAGTATGTATGTAGTACCTTGGTCACGCTTTTGTAGCTCAGAAGAAATGAATTCTTATGATTTACGGAGGAGAAATAACAACATAATTATTTTTAGCTAGTAAATTGCATGCTCAAGCCCGAACTCAGATATCAAAGCAAAATGTTCTTAGAATTTCTCCGGCCATCAGCCGACCTAAAGAGGTAAGTTCTATGGGCGTATTTTTTCGACTCGTTATTCGCCGCTGGAAGAACATTCTAATCGCACACAGAATTGTCTCTACCTGGTGCTAGTAGAGCTCTGAATCTGCAGTTGTGTCAGTGGCAGTGGTGGCAACCACTTTCCCAAAATCACACTCTCACGCGTACAGGTGTATAATGTGCAGACAGTAATGGCATCCTACGCACATGATCTGCAAACAGTTGTATCGGTGGCCTGAAGAAAATGATGGCAATATTGCCCGTTGTATCTGAGACAATAAACTCTTCTTTGGAGTCGCACACGGAGATGTCTCAGTAGGAACAGTGATGGAAATCACTTCTCTTGAGTCTCACACATAATGTACAGCCTGTGGAGACAATAAAAGGAGTCTTTGCTCTTGAGCCGCACACAGAGATATGTCTGTGAGATAATAGTGATAACCATTGCCCATGAAACACAGAGCAAATCTGATAAGAAACTATTGAAACCTTTTCAGGGTAGAACTGAGATGTATATGCAAAGAGAAAAAAAAAGCAAAAAATATTCATAATCATTAATGTCCAGTCCATGCTCTTAACACAATAATGAAAAAAAAATCTTATTGGTACGTAGATGAATGAGATAGAGTATAAACATTAAACAAACTTACTATGGCCTTAGGTTGGAAATCTACCGATTCCATGAGCCAATGGGGTTGTCTTTTTCCATTGGATACATCGAGTAACTACGGAAAAGTTTTTGTCCAACTTAATTTATTTTGTCTCGCGAAAAATTCATTATTGGTAGACTTATTGCCGATATCAAATGCTTCAAATGCATAATAAAATGTCGCAAGCGCATGGTTTTATGGCAAGGGGACATTAGTCTCAGCTTTGTAAACAGCTTTTCACTGCAGGCTTTAAAGTTTTTCAAATAAAAATATGTATGTATTTTTAGAGTTTAAACTAAGCCCTACTTTGTATTTCATCAACGAACGAAAAGTAACGTGATTGCCATACAGTAAAGTTATCTCTTTCCTCTCCACCGCTCCTGTCTACAGATAGGTGACTCCACATGTTTTGCGTCACGTTATCGAGAGAATATGTGTGATGCAATTCATGTTAATATATTCTTCATACACTAGTAAGGGCCTATTGCGCACATAATTTGCCTTCATACCTTTGTATCCTCATAACTGCTGGCATTGACGAAAAATTTACATTATTTGAGGTTTGATGAAAGTGATGATGGATTACGATGATGTGGGTGATAACGAAAATACAACATATGCCATAAATCTGACAGCCATATTATGATGTAACTTTCTCGACGAAAACTATGGAAAAGTTTAAGCCTTATGGTTTCTTGAACATAATTAAGATAAAAATTATAGTTATGAAATATTCAGATGTTCTAGGTAATTCTCATGACGTATTTTTATAGTTACTGCAACATCTCAGATGTATTTAACGAAATGCACCATCCACAGTTCCATAGAAAGAACATGTTTTGGTCTTTAAAGTCTTTATTTACTGGATACAGCAGGTATGTTTCCCAAGAATTTAAAGCAGAAGCTTACGCAATGCCTCTGATAAGGCCTTTCTCGTTTTTTTTTTTTTCCCAGCCTCTTCCTATTCCTGCTCACCGATTCAATTTGCATAGTTGTGATTCAGTTTATCTATAAAAGACACGGGTCTTGAAATATGATTTAGCACTAGCACTGTCAAAAATCTGGCAGAGAGCCAGAGTCTCGCTGGACTGGGCTTGCAAAAATAATTGATCAATCAATCAATCTATGTCAGCTTATGAAACTTTTCATTCTTTGCTTTCTAAGGTGAAAAAATTTTCGCAGTTCTGTTTTGACGTCTGCCAATAATTCGGCCCATAAGAACTTTGAAATCGCCTGAAAGTTATTAATCTTTTATCAAAATTATGACTACGCCCAGTTTCCCTTTGTGTAAGTCTTTTTTCACGTAATCTAGGTCAAAAATTTTATCCGTTGCTTTCCTATAGTGTAAATCTCCATTTACATCATAGATATATTTTTTAAAAAATTAAAAAAACCTACTAGGCAGCCCCTTTTTCATCGACTGATTCACGGTAAAGGTTGAAAAATGCGAAATGTATGCACATTTCGTGTTAGCCATTTAATAGCAGCTAGTCATTTACGATCTTCGGCTTATGTGGATATTATTATGTACTGATACTAGGTCTATTATTTATCGTGATCTTAAAAAGGGTGTCCAAATTTTTTGCAAAGAGGGCCAGATTTGATGACATGAAAATGTGTGGGGGCCGACTATTCAACATGACATTCTTTGTGTCATTAACGTTTAATTATTATTGATTTTATGACAGAGGCTGCGGGCCAATGTAAATTTGAACAAAGGCCCCATTTAACCAGGCGGCTGGACTTTGACATGCATGCCTTAAAAATCTAGAACAATCGTTCAAAAGTCCACGTATTACTATTAATCGAGTGGGCCATCTTATCGTCCAATCTTTTAATAGAAGACAGTTTTTTTAACATCTCTGCGCGACGTTCAAGATAAGACCCATCCTATACTGTTTTATACCTAAAATATACTGTTGTTAAACTTAGCGTCATAACGAATTATCATAAAAGATGGAAGGGCTAGAGGATTGGCCTCTAAGTTCTAATTTGAAATTACTTCACAAAACTAAAGATTGTTTTAAACAAAACAACAACAAAAACCAACAACCTGGAACTGGCCGCTTGGTGTGAAGTTAACTAGTTAATGAATATATTTTTTTAAACTGACATACATTTACACTGTATATAATATTATTCTTGGTGGCATTTTCATAGCTGAAGAATTTGGTCATCTAAATCCAGGACTAGGGTTGGATGCTGCCGAAGACCTTACACTAAGTTTTAGTGCATCACAAGGAATGGCAGAGCTGATGTTGATTGCTTTTCTTCACAAATGACGACATGACAAGTGACAAAAATACCCTTCATGGCTTAAGAAATAACATGCATATGAATGTAACCAGAAATGATAGGTAAGGGGCAGAGTCATGAGTTCTTGGGGAGAAAAAAAAAACAGGCTTAGCAGCACAGTGGACTTACTGTTTTGTTAATCTTATACAAGTTTCTGTCTCTTTTATTTCGATAAGATAAAACGCTATCTCTCCTTTTTTTCCAGACGCATTGAAACAGGCTGACATTCCTCAGTGATATATAATTTTCTATACAATGAAAATAGATTGTATGTGTTAAAACTATTATTAAAAGTTGATGATCTAGATCAAGAGATGTCATATCGAAGGTCGCAACGTCGAATTTTTTCCAGAAATCGAGATTTTTCGGCAAAATACAGACAATTACCATGCGCATGTTGTGACAAAACCTCTGAATCATATCATTAATTATAACCTCGTAATTGCAATTAATTAGAATATCGTATCTTGAGCTCCGTGAAAATCCACAACGTATACTATCGTAATTTGACTTACTATATTATACTTGAGATATTTTAGCTCATAACTCAGATACGATAGTATGCGGCTGTAAAATTCTGAAATTAACTTTTCTGATTATTTTAGAATATAATTATAATAGAGCTGTTGGTAATTGCAACTGCATACTGGAGATCTATATTGCTTATGAACTGTATTTTTGTAAGCCAGTGTTATTCTTGAGGGAAAAAAACATTGTATGGGATAAGGTGTCATTTATTTTAGCCACATAAATTACTACTTATTTATTTCTACATTCATTAAAACCACTTATTGCCTGTTTTTGCCGATCACGAGAGGCTCTAGAAGCCTAACTTCATTACCTGACGTTTGAAAGAAGAAATTGGTTATCATTAAAATTATTTCTTGTTTAAAACACAATGTATTTTTTGCTTCTTTTTACCAAAGATAAAGAATTAAGAATATGGATGAAATTCAGAGTATGTTGTGCGATGGTTCACTTGTCACGAAGTAGATGTAATGCACTGGCCGTGTCCATAAAGAGCCATTAGCCATGTTTCGAAGATAGAGTTACGTACCGTAAGCATGAGTCATAACGTAACAAACACGTGGTTTCCCTAGTGACGTGTGCAAATCGGCCTGCGTTGTTTACATCGGAAGCTGCAAGCGAGCGTTAGGCCTGGTCAGTCTGGTCAGCTGTTTAGACCTGTGAAATCTGCTGCTGCTGCTGCTGCTGGTAAAACTGTCTCGGATCATGTGATCGTTATGTAATGTAACTGTGTGAGCATGCAGTGGAGCAGTGGAAACACACTCTCCATAGCGCGCTTGCACCTGGTCCAGGCTAGTACTCAGAACCGGTAGCATTAGAGCATTGCTGGCAGTCATCATGTAACAATTACACAACAGTTACGTTCACTGTGAGAGGGCTAGCATGTTTGCGAAAAGCGATTCTGCTACGTACCGCTGGGTGGGAGGAGTTTATGCAAATGATGTCGGTCAGTCTAAAAATTTACGTCGTAGTCTAGCTTAAGACGGTATTTTTTTTCCTCCTGTCATTTTTACTTTGATATAGTACTAATGAAAACTTGCTGAGTTTTTCCTTCCCAGACAGGGCTTTTATAACCTGATTTAGTTAAGATACTTTTTTCCTGCTTTTAGCTTAGACGCTTTGTTTTGAAGCATAAAAAAATATATATTTTCTGACAAATAATCCCATTTCTTTTCAATACTTCATATACACACAATTTGAATGAAAATGTTTTTTTTGTATTTTCTTTTTCAATTTGTTTTCTCCATTTTTAGAATAATTCTGATCATGATATCATGGTTAGAGATCACAAAAGGCGGAGATGCAGAGACCTGAACTTAAAGACCACGAAGAGAAACTGGAAGAGATACTTCCGAGCCTTAAGCTAGAGATAGTCATGGACAGCTAAGAAAAAGACCCGGAACACTGCATTGATGAGCACAAGAACAACATAGATCAGGAACTTAAGATTAAAAAAAGGGGAGGGTGTAAAAAACATGTTGTAATAAGTCCTGTCATGATATTATATTTCAAGATCACAGAGGCAGAAGCCGCAAAGACCAGTCCAGAAGTTTAGGTCCAGGAAGAATAGCTGGAAGAGAGCCTAGGCCTGTAAAGCTAAGGATCTCCATGTTCAGGAGACAAGATAAAAGAAAGGAATGACTGGAGGACTGAAAAATTGAGTCATTCAAGAACTACATGGACCAGGAGCACTGATGAGTCGTAATTCGACAAAACACATCCTAGAATGTGTCTGTGGATGAGTGAAAAAAAAATATTGTTCCCTTATGCCAAAATTTCTCCTTAAAAATGATTGATAATCCTCCATTCTCCCTAATTAATAAGAGGTTTAATCGTAGGTTTAAAACAAACAACAACCAAAAAAAAAAAGTTTGTTCAGTTATATTTATTGATAGATTTTCTAAAAATGTCCAGCTTTACTTTTATCTAAATCTGTAAAGTATGTTCTATTTAGATATATACGAAAATCTATGTCAGTTCTTGATGTAATTAAACTTGCTCTTGAATCAAATAATTTTGTGTAATTCTTATCATAAATTGTCTTTAAATTATATCTGATTTATTTTAAATACAATATATTTAAAATTTAACAAATACCTAGTCTTTATTAGGCTCAGGTTTCACCCCCATATTAATCTTTCTTTTTTGTGATTCCTTTTCAGAAGTAAAACGTGGGACCTTGTTTGAATCCTCAAAGCTTTCTTAGCATCCAGTTTCTATTTCTCTTCATACTGCATTTAAAGAGCACAAGAAAAAAATATGTTTACTGGAACAAAAGCCTAATTAATGAACGTTAGGAAAAAAATCTGATGTGAATTATCAATTGTGTTTAATTGTAATGCAATGTTAATTGAAAGTCAAACATATTAAAGATAATTTAACAGGCAATGATCTTATATGTATTATCTCTTTTAATACATCAACATACGTAACAATGTCATATTCGTTTATATCATTTACATAAATTCCACTGATGTTATTTTCAAAACCCACCATACCCACAGAAGGAATGCTAGGCGTTGCACAAGATAATTATATGTTCAAGGCATTCTGCGCTGTATTTCTTACATACCACACACGCAGTGGGAAAACAAGGGCTGGTGCGTAAGTTTCGGAAATTTTAAGCTCACGCGGTCACGGGGTCAATACACTGAGCGACATGTCGCCACATATTGCATCAGCCAGTTGACTCAGTCCCGCTTACCATGCAAAAAAAACGTATAGGGTGAAAGCAAAACAATGGGAGGAAAAAGTGAAAACCCAATAACAGCCACACACCCACATGAGCATATTACCCAGATAGTTTTCTTTGTTTTTTTTTTTTTAATTTAATTTTTTTTAATGCTGATACTGATTGAAAAACGGTCCCACGTTTGTTGCCTCAACAATGTCTTGTTCTAGATTTAGTTAATTACAAGCCAGAGGTCATGCACAGAGAAAACACGGTCCAACATTGCTCTTCGATCCATTGGCTACCTTTCAGGTGGCCGCCGTTTTGGACTTTGTTGATTTTGTCTGTTAAATCGATACAGGAAAAAACAATTTTGTCTCAATGGTGGACACTTGAATAAATCGACACTCTATAGCCATACGACGAAATACATGAATGTGTCTGTGAATGAGTGAAAATTTTTTTTGTTTCTTTATGCAAAAATTTCCCCTTAAAAATGCTTGATAATCTTGAGAGAGAATTCCTCAATTTTCTTTAATTGATAAGAGGTTTAATAGTAGATAAATAAAAAAAAACATTTGTTCAGTTATATTTGTTGTAATTTTAGAAAGATTTTCTTAAAATGTTTTATTTTACTTTTAAATAAATCTGTAAAGTGTGTTCTATTTGGATGATTACCAAAATCTATGTCAGATCTTAATGCGATTAAATTAACTCTTGAATCAAATACTTTTGTGAAGCAGTGTGTATTAGTAATTTACTTATTTATTTATTTTTTTTTTATAATTTGCATGTCTCTGAATAAACTCTGTATAACACTCTGCATAACTCCTGCATTCAATACATTCAGAGTTTACGTAAATGTTTATGTTATTCATTAAGTGATTGAAATTCATTGTAATGAGCTTACCATCCGTCATTTTTATAATAGTAATTGATATTACTTTTAACCACTCTACAGAATAAATACATTTGTGGATTAAATCTACCACAACCTGGGAAAAAATGTCTTTTTCACAATAAAATCTATTTGTCCCTTTCACAGATAGAACTTTGTTATCAGGTTGTACTTACTTCTAACTTCATTGTCGGATTTCTACTTAAAATATTTTAAACTTATATCCTTTTTTTCAAAGGACAAATCACAAATATCATTTTCGTCCCTTTTCACCAACTTTCCCTTTTTTCCAACTGACTTCAATTTTTTTTATCTATAACCCGATGTAATAATACAAAATCATTACTGTAAATTCAAATCCTAGCTTTTTATCTCCATAAACCAGCAAAATAAAACAAAACCATCACTGTAGAATTCAGTGGTGATGTTTTATTGTTATGCAGGTTTATGGAGATAGAAAAACTAGAATTTGATTCTATAGTGATGAAATTGTAATATTAAGCTGGTTTAGAGAGATAAAAACACTAGAATCCGATTCTACAGTGATGGTTTTGCAATTTATAGAGATTGCCAAATTGGAATTAATCGGCGACCATATTAAAATTATGCTATTTATAGAGATTTGCCAAATTAGAATTAACCGGCGCCCATATTAAAATTACGCTATTTACAGATATTGCCAAATTAGAATTAACCGGCGGCCATATTGGAATTATGCTATCTATAGAGATGGAAAACTTTGTACTTCCCAGCGGCCATATTGGAATTATGCTATTTATAGAGAATGAAAAAATAGAATTTACCGGCGACCATATTGGAATTATCCATTTTATAGAGAATGTCAAAATAGAATTGACCGGCGGCCATATTGAAATTATGCTATTTATAGAGAATGAAAAAATAGAATTAACCGGCGACCATATTGGAATTATCCATTTTATAGAGAATGTCAAAATAGAATTCACCGGCGGCCATATTGAAATTATGCTATTTATAGAGAATGAAAAAATAGAATTAACCAGCGACCATATTGGAATTATCCATTTTATAGAGAATGTCAAAATAGAATTAATTGGCGGCCATATAGAAATTATGCTATTTATAGAGATTTACCAAATTAGTATTAACCGGCGACCATATTAAACTTATGCTTTTTATAGATATTACCAAAATAGAATTAACCGGCGGCCATATTGAAATTATGCTTTTTAAAGAGATGGAAAAAAATAAAATTTCTCGGCGGCCATATTAGAATTACGCTATTTATAGAGATTGCCAAGATAGAATTAACTGGCGGCCATATCGGAATTATCCTTTTTATAGAGGTTGTAAAAATAGAATTTCCCGGCGGCCACATTGAAGAAATGTTATTTATAGACATTTGAAAGTTTGATTTTCCCGGCGACCATATTGAAATTATGCTATTAATGTAACCCTACCTAGCTGGGTGGATATTCCCTAAACTAACTTAGTCACTACTGTAATAGGACCCACTAGTCTAGTTACCTATAGAAGCTCAGTGCTTCTTCCTACTCTAAGTAATTGCAGGCCCTAACTGGTTATGGTAGCGTGCCTAGCAGCCGTGCAATACTACAGAGTTCACACTCTTGGGTCCTTGAGTATCAGTGGAGTACTAAGGCCACTGTTCCCTAACTAATACGAGTGGGTGTCGAGACTTGACAAGAATAGAATAGCTACACTCCAGAAAAGGAAGAACACAAAAGAGAAGAAATTAAAGTTACCACCTATAATATGTTTATTCCACGAATACTCAATAATCAATGAATGGAAGCAATTCTCAAAGAATAGAATAAAAAAAAATACAAAGATGATCGACAAGCAATCAGGCAATAAAGGTACTAACAAGTGGTCAGAATGATAAGCGCCAAGCAGATACTCGAGATAAAGTGCGGATATTATACTAATATCAGATACTAAACAAAATGGCCAGAATACTAAATAGAAGATAGTAATAAAATGGTCAGAACAGAAGATACTAAGAACTAAATAAATGTCCAATAAAAATGCCTAATAGTCAGAATAGAAAATATCCAACAAAATGCCTAATAGTCAAAATAGAAAATATCCAAACAAAATGCCTACGGTAATGAAAATGCCTAATAGTCAAAATAGAAATGATCCCAACAAAATGCCTAATAGTCAAAATAGAAATGGTCCAAACAAAATGCCTACGGTAATGAAATTGCCTAATAGTCAGCCAACGCTAAGAAAGAAAAGAAATAAAACACAATATTAGACATACAACGTAATCAATAAGATAACCATCAATCATTCTATTTAACCTTAAGTAAAAGTTCAACTTAGCAGAACAAGCATAATTAAATTTCATGTTCTCAATCTAACACTGTAACAGTCAAGGTCAATCCTACTGTATCGGTATGATCTTATAATTTACATAATTGCGACCGCCCATGACTTGGCCTACCATACCACGTGGTACCTCGCCATTGGTTCAGTCTCAGGTAAACAATTACTGAATTAGAGACTAGAGAGGGGAAGATGAATCTAAGAATCGCCCTGGCGCGAAACCGAGAGCGTGACCAACGCCTAGCACTGACGCAATCACCCGACCTCTCACATGAGAGCGTCAGTTCAAAGAGGCCGTGGCCAGTGACTCTCCATAACTGGGAGAAGGGGCGCGCCAAGCCCGTCTTGCTTAGACGATAGACTTAGGATACTCAAGTCAATACGTGTAATGTTACAAGACTGGATCTACATCTTATACAGAATAATAATAATCTGCCAGTTAGACTTACAGTATTGGCAATGGAACAAAACTTAGTTTAGGGAATACTTCTCCCGATTAACGAGGTGATCATAACTTACAATCAATAATTAATAGGTAAAGACAAGGGTTAACACAATATTTAGAGAGGGAAATTCATAGCATCATAGCAATAAAAAATCAGTCGTCTGTCATTTGAGTCAATGAATGTCTGAAGGGACGAAATTAATACTTACAGTAATAGTACTTAGAATCTGTTAAATTTAAAAGGACAATGGCCTCGCGCTAAATACACCTAACTTAAGCTTTGCAACAACTTACCCCGAGTCACGGTGATAATCACGTAGAATTAAAACAAATGATAATCCAGCACAAGTTTCACAATAGTTCAATAATCTCCACAATAACTTCTCCCTAAATTTCCAACGATACTACTGGCACTTCCAACGTGACCTCCAGATACTCCAAAAAGATACTGACTACGAGTCTTTCCGAGCTCTACAATTTATAGTCCAAGCTCAGTCGGCAAGGTCCCCGGTCAAAGACTTCCCTGGTCTCCTAGTTCGTCCCTAGAACAAGGGCCAATGCCGACCGAGGAAAATCTACTCTGTCCAACGGCACAACCCGTTTCCCCAACTAAAACATCACCCGACCGAGATCATAGAATCCACGGAAGGCATCGTTACATCTACGAACTACATTTAGCATCTCCCGATCAAAGTATGTCGAAAGCCGACCGAAGAAAAGCTTCTCTGGCCAGCTGGACAGGAATAAAAGAACAAAGTAACTTCCGAATTATTGAAGAAAAAAGAATAAACCGCTAGAGGGGCGGAGACTAGTTTCCCGCCATTAAACTAAGTCTACTAACAAGCTAGAAGCGCACGTGGCTCCACCCACAAGCTGATAATTAACACAATAAGATTCTAAAGACCTACTGCTGCGCCACAAATAAATAATTATACCAGCCTCCTTACATTTATAGAGATTACCAAAATAAAATTAACTGGCGGTCATATAGAAATTATGCTATTTATAGATATTTGCCAAATTAGAATTAACCGGGGGCCATATTGGACTTATGCTATTTATAGAGATGGAAAATAAAAAAGGATTCCCGGTGGCCATATTGGAATTTTGCTATTTATAGAGATTGCCAAATTAGAATTAAGTGGCGCCCATATTGGAATTATGCTCTTTACAGACATGGAACACTGTGTATTTCCCGGCGGCCAATTGGGAATTATGCTATTTATAGAGATTGCCAAAATAGAATAAACCGGCGGCCATATTGGAATTATGCTATTTATAGAGATTGTCAAAATAGAATTAACCGGCGGCCATATTGGAGTTATATTATTTATAGATATGGAAAAAAAAATTTCCGGCGGCCATATTGAAATTAAACTATTTCTAGAGATTACCAAAATAGAATTAATCGGCGGCCATATTGGAATTTTGCTATTTATAGAGATTGCCGAATTAGAGTTAACCGGCGACCATATTGGAAGTATGCTATTTATAGAGATTATCAAATTAGAATTAACCGGCGGCCATATTAGAATTATGCTAATTATAGATATTACCAAAATAGAATTAGCCGGCGGCCATATTTCACTTATGCTATATATAGATATGGAAAAAAAATTTCCGTCGGCCATATTGAAATTATGCTTTTTAAAAATATTTCCAAAATAGAATTAACCGGCGGCCATATTGAAATTATGCTATTTATAGAGATTGCCAGATTAGAATTAACCGGCGGCCATATTGGAATTATTCTATTTATAGAGATTCCCAAAATAGTATTAACCGGCGGTCATATTGAAATTATGCTGTTTATAGAAATTTTCCAAATTAGAATTAACCGGTGGCCATATTAAACCTCTGCTTTTTACAGATATTATCAAAATAGAATTGACCGGCGGCCATATTGAAATTATGCTATTTATGGAGATTTGCCAAATTAGAATTAACCGGCGGCCATATTGAAATAATGCTATTTATAGAGATTGCCAAAAAAGAATTTACCGGCGGCCAATTTGGGATATGCTATATATAGATATGGAAAAAAATAAAATTTTCTGGCGGCTATATTGAAATTATGCTATTTATGGAGTTTACCAATTTAGAATTAGCCGGTGGCCATATTGGAAATAGACTATCTATAGAGATTGCCGAATTGGAATTAACCGGAGGCCATATTGAAATTATGCTATTTATAGAGATTACCAAAATAGAATTAACCGATGGCCATATTGGAATTATGCTATTTATAGACATTGCTAAATTAGAATTAACCGGCCGCCATATTGGAATTATGCTATTTATAGTGATTACCAAAATAGAAAAAAACCGGCGGCCAAATTGAAATTATGCTATTTATGGAGATTGCCAAATAAAATTTCCCGGCGCTCATTTTGGAGATATGCTATTTATAGAGATTACAAAAAATGGAATTAACCGGCGGCCATATTAAAATTGTACTAATTATAGATATTACCAAAATAGAACTAACCGGCGCCCATGTTGAAAATATGCTATTAATAGAGATTTGCCAAATTAGAATTAACCGGCGGCCATATTAGAATTATGCTATTTATAAAGATGGAAAATAAAAAAATTTCCCGGCGGCCATATGGAATTATGCTATTTATAGAGATTGCCAAATTAGAATTAACCGGCGGCCATATTGGAATTATGCTATTTGTAGATATTTCGAAATTAGAATTAATCGTCGGCCATTTTGGAATAATCCTTATTATAGAGATTGCCAAAATAGAATTAACCGGCGGCCATATTGGAATTATGCCATTTATAGAGAATGAAAAAATAGAATTAACCGGCGACCATATTGGAATTATCCATTTTATAGAGAATGTCAAAATAGAATTCACCGGCGGCCATATTGAAATTATGCTATTTATAGAGAATGAAAAAATAGAATTAACCAGCGACCATATTGGAATTATCCATTTTATAGAGAATGTCAAAATAGAATTAATTGGCGGCCATATAGAAATTATGCTATTTATAGAGATTTACCAAATTAGTATTAACCGGCGACCATATTAAACTTATGCTTTTTATAGATATTACCAAAATAGAATTAACCGGCGGCCATATTGAAATTATGCTTTTTAAAGAGATGGAAAAAAATAAAATTTCTCGGCGGCCATATTAGAATTACGCTATTTATAGAGATTGCCAAGATAGAATTAACTGGCGGCCATATCGGAATTATCCTTTTTATAGAGGTTGTAAAAATAGAATTTCCCGGCGGCCACATTGAAGAAATGTTATTTATAGACATTTGAAAGTTTGATTTTCCCGGCGACCATATTGAAATTATGCTATTAATGTAACCCTACCTAGCTGGGTGGATATTCCCTAAACTAACTTAGTCACTACTGTAATAGGACCCACTAGTCTAGTTACCTATAGAAGCTCAGTGCTTCTTCCTACTCTAAGTAATTGCAGGCCCTAACTGGTTATGGTAGCGTGCCTAGCAGCCGTGCAATACTACAGAGTTCACACTCTTGGGTCCTTGAGTATCAGTGGAGTACTAAGGCCACTGTTCCCTAACTAATACGAGTGGGTGTCGAGACTTGACAAGAATAGAATAGCTACACTCCAGAAAAGGAAGAACACAAAAGAGAAGAAATTAAAGTTACCACCTATAATATGTTTATTCCACGAATACTCAATAATCAATGAATGGAAGCAATTCTCAAAGAATAGAATAAAAAAAAATACAAAGATGATCGACAAGCAATCAGGCAATAAAGGTACTAACAAGTGGTCAGAATGATAAGCGCCAAGCAGATACTCGAGATAAAGTGCGGATATTATACTAATATCAGATACTAAACAAAATGGCCAGAATACTAAATAGAAGATAGTAATAAAATGGTCAGAACAGAAGATACTAAGAACTAAACAAATGTCCAATAAAAATGCCTAATAGTCAGAATAGAAAATATCCAAACAAAATGCCTAATAGTCAGAATAGAAAATATCCAAACAAAATGCCTACGGTAATGAAAATGCCTAATAGTCAAAATAGAAATGATCCCAACAAAATGCCTAATAGTCAAAATAGAAATGATCCAAACAAAATGCCTACGGTAATGAAAATGCCTAATAGTCAGCCAACGCTAAGAAAGAAAAGAAATAAAACACAATATTAGACATACAACGTAATCAATAAGATAACCATCAATCATTCTATTTAACCTTAAGTAAAAGTTCAACTTAGCAGAACAAGCATAATTAAATTTCATGTTCTCAATCTAACACTGTAACAGTCAAGGTCAATCCTACTGTATCGGTATGATCTTATAATTTACATAATTGCGACCGCCCATGACTTGGCCTACCATACCACGTGGTACCTCGCCATTGGTTCAGTCTCAGGTAAACAATTACTGAATTAGAGACTAGAGAGGGGAAGATGAATCTAAGAATCGCCCTGGCGCGAAACCGAGAGCGTGACCAACGCCTAGCACTGACGCAATCACCCGACCTCTCACATGAGAGCGTCAGTTCAAAGAGGCCGTGGCCAGTGACTCTCCATAACTGGGAGAAGGGGCGCGCCAAGCCCGTCTTGCTTAGACGATAGACTTAGGATACTCAAGTCAATACGTGTAATGTTACAAGACTGGATCTACATCTTATACAGAATAATAATAATCTGCCAGTTAGACTTACAGTATTGGCAATGGAACAAAACTTAGTTTAGGGGAATACTTCTCCCGATTAACGAGGTGATCATAACTTACAATCAATAATTAATAGGTAAAGACAAGGGTTAACACAATATTTAGAGAGGGAAATTCATAGCATCATAGCAATAAAAAATCAGTCGTCTGTCATTTGAGTCAATGAATGTCTGAAGGGACGAAATTAATACTTACAGTAATAGTACTTAGAATCTGTTAAATTTAAAAGGACAATGGCCTCGCGCTAAATACACCTAACTTAAGCTTTGCAACAACTTACCCCGAGTCACGGTGATAATCACGTAGAATTAAAACAAATGATAATCCAGCACAAGTTTCACAATAGTTCAATAATCTCCACAATAACTTCTCCCTAAATTTCCAACGATACTACTGGCACTTCCAACGTGACCTCCAGATACTCCAAAAAGATACTGACTACGAGTCTTTCCGAGCTCTACAATTTATAGTCCAAGCTCAGTCGGCAAGGTCCCCGGTCAAAGACTTCCCTGGTCTCCTAGTTCGTCCCTAGAACAAGGGCCAATGCCGACCGAGGAAAATCTACTCTGTCCAACGGCACAACCCGTTTCCCCAACTAAAACATCACCCGACCGAGATCATAGAATCCACGGAAGGCATCGTTACATCTACGAACTACATTTAGCATCTCCCGATCAAAGTATGTCGAAAGCCGACCGAAGAAAAGCTTCTCTGGCCAGCTGGACAGGAATAAAAGAACAAAGTAACTTCCGAATTATTGAAGAAAAAAGAATAAACCGCTAGAGGGGCGGAGACTAGTTTCCCGCCATTAAACTAAGTCTACTAACAAGCTAGAAGCGCACGTGGCTCCACCCACAAGCTGATAATTAACACAATAAGATTCTAAAGACCTACTGCTGCGCCACAAATAAATAATTATACCAGCCTCCTTACATTTATAGAGATTACCAAAATAAAATTAACTGGCGGTCATATAGAAATTATGCTATTTATAGATATTTGCCAAATTAGAATTAACCGGGGGCCATATTGGACTTATGCTATTTATAGAGATGGAAAATAAAAAAGGATTCCCGGTGGCCATATTGGAATTTTGCTATTTATAGAGATTGCCAAATTAGAATTAAGTGGCGCCCATATTGGAATTATGCTCTTTACAGACATGGAACACTGTGTATTTCCCGGCGGCCAATTGGGAATTATGCTATTTATAGAGATTGCCAAAATAGAATAAACCGGCGGCCATATTAGAATTATGCTATATATAGAGATTTTTCAAAATAGAATTAACCGGCGGCCATATTGGAGTTATGCTATTTATAGACATGGAAAAAAAATTTCCGGCGGCCATATTGAAATTAAACTATTTCTGGAGATTACCAAAATAGAATTAATCGGCGGCCATATTGGAATTTTGCTATTTATAGAGATTGCCGAATTAGAGTTAACCGGCGACCATATTGGAAGTATGCTATTTATAGAGATTATCAAATTAGAATTAACCGGCGGCCATATTAGAATTATGCTAATTATAGATATTACCAAAATAGAATTAGCCGGCGGCCATATTTCACTTATGCTATATATAGATATGGAAAAAAAATTTCCGTCGGCCATATTGAAATTATGCTTTTTAAAAATATTTCCAAAATAGAATTAACCGGCGGCCATATTGAAATTATGCTATTTATAGAGATTGCCAGATTAGAATTAACCGGCGGCCATATTGGAATTATTCTATTTATAGAGATTCCCAAAATAGTATTAACCGGCGGTCATATTGAAATTATGCTGTTTATAGAAATTTTCCAAATTAGAATTAACCGGTGGCCATATTAAACCTCTGCTTTTTACAGATATTATCAAAATAGAATTGACCGGCGGCCATATTGAAATTATGCTATTTATGGAGATTTGCCAAATTAGAATTAACCGGCGGCCATATTGAAATAATGCTATTTATAGAGATTGCCAAAAAAGAATTTACCGGCGGCCAATTTGGGATATGCTATATATAGATATGGAAAAAAATAAAATTTTCTGGCGGCTATATTGAAATTATGCTATTTATGGAGTTTACCAATTTAGAATTAGCCGGTGGCCATATTGGAAATAGACTATCTATAGAGATTGCCGAATTGGAATTAACCGGAGGCCATATTGAAATTATGCTATTTATAGAGATTACCAAAATAGAATTAACCGATGGCCATATTGGAATTATGCTATTTATAGACATTGCTAAATTAGAATTAACCGGCCGCCATATTGGAATTATGCTATTTATAGTGATTACCAAAATAGAAAAAAACCGGCGGCCAAATTGAAATTATGCTATTTATGGAGATTGCCAAATAAAATTTCCCGGCGCTCATTTTGGAGATATGCTATTTATAGAGATTACAAAAAATGGAATTAACCGGCGGCCATATTAAAATTGTACTAATTATAGATATTACCAAAATAGAACTAACCGGCGCCCATGTTGAAAATATGCTATTAATAGAGATTTGCCAAATTAGAATTAACCGGCGGCCATATTAGAATTATGCTATTTATAAAGATGGAAAATAAAAAAATTTCCCGGCGGCCATATGGAATTATGCTATTTATAGAGATTGCCAAATTAGAATTAACCGGCGGCCATATTGGAATTATGCTATTTGTAGATATTTCGAAATTAGAATTAATCGTCGGCCATTTTGGAATAATCCTTATTATAGAGATTGCCAAAATAGAATTAACCGGCGGCCATATTGGAATTATGCCATTTATAGAGATGGAAAACTTAGTATTTCCCGGCAACCATATAGGGATTATGTTAGAGATTCCGAATTTGAGTTAACCGGCGGCCATATAGAAATTATGCTATTTATAGAGATTGCCAAAATAAAATTAACTGGCGGCCATTTTGAAGATATTCTATTTATAGATATGGAAAAAAATAAAGTTTCTGGCGGCCATATTGAAATTATGCTATTTATGGAGATTATCAAAATAGAATTAACCGGTGGCCATATTGGAATTATGCTATTTATAGAGATTACCAAAATAGAATTGACCGGCGGCCATATTGAAATTATGCTAATTATAGATATTACCAAAATAGAATTGACCGGCGGTCATATTGAAAATATGCTATTTATAGAAATCGAAAACTTAGTATTTCCCGGCGGCCATATTGAAATTATGTTATTTATAGAGATGGAAAAAAATAAAATTTCCCGATGGCTTTATTGAAATTTTGCTATTTATAGACATTGTCAAATTAGAATTAGTGGGCGGCCATATTGAAAATATCCTATTTATAGAGATCGAAAACTGAGAATTCCCCGGCAGCCATATAGAAATTATGCTATTTATAGAAATAGACAAAGGGGAATCCAATTTTAATAGTTTTATCTCTATAAATAGCGTAAAAACAATATGGCCACCGGAGAATCGAATTTCTAACAGTCTTCCTTTTTTGGGCTTGTTGGGTAAGTTATATTTAATCAACGTATCTTGCTTTGTTCTAGTGAATCCTTTCCTAAGTGTGCTTTTCTCTTTGTTTTCTGATTTCGTGTCAGTAGCGATCTAGCGTTGGGTGTTTGGAAAGTCTCCATTCTATCCTCCTCTACATTAGAGTTGTTTTGATTTTGTCGGTCAGGGCCTTCTGTGTTAGAGTTTCCAATTATTTAGTCTTCTTTCTTTCCTATGGTCGAAGCGATTACAGTGTTTTTTATTGTATTCCTCTATTTCTCCTCCATCTTTTTCCTTCTTTTCAACTTTCTTTGGTTAATTTTTCATGCCTTCTTTGTGTTGTGAGCTTTTCAGTTATACCTCGTCTCCTCCGATACTCTCTCCGCCTGAGAGCGCGCTCACATAACTTCTCGGGTGAGCTGTGTTCTGCATTTCTCGTCTTTCCAACACACTATCTTTGTCCTTCTCTCCCCCTTTTTTCGAACATTTGTAGGGCCAGTGTTCAGTAATATTGTACCAGCAGCACTGTTGTCTTCGATTTCTTATAACAACAAACCATAACATTTATTTAGCAATTTTACTGTCTCTAAAATTTACCTTTACACAATGGGATACGTTTTTGGGTCTATTCGACTGCTGTCTTTAGCGTCTTCGGATCTGCTCACTGTTGCCTCTTGCCCTAGATTTCTCTTTACAATTTATGACTTCTAATTTTAGTTTGGGTGGAGCCTATAATATTCTTGTAATTAAGTTTTCTTCTTCTCTTCTTTTAAAGTGGAGAGAGAATGGTTGATTGTTGACTGTTTTTGTTGTATTGTTTAGTAAGTCAGCTTCAGGTTTATTTGTTATAAGGAACCAGCGCGTAGGATCCTCAAGTCTATAAACCTGGTAAAAACTATCCTCCTCTGCCCCGGCTGGTCCAGTCATTCTATTCAGAGTTACTTGAATATCATCCCAACTAGAGTGGGTAGCTCTCTTTCCTATAAGTTATCATAATTTCATTTGTGTCAAACTCTTGATTGTCTAGACCCTCTAGAGTGATTTTCATAGCCTCTTGGGCTCTTGAATAGTCCGCCATCCCTAAATCATAAAGGGTGGCGGTCACTTTCAACAACAATTCAATCCCGGTATAGATCTAGGTAGACCGAGAACATGAATTAAGCTGATTGCAAAAATATCAAGATCTAAAGTTTATCCAATTTCAAACCTTTCAATCGAAATTAGGTCATCTAGCGAGAAGTAATAGTGAATGTTTTATTCGTATATTTTTCTTTTGAGAAATTATCCTAAAACCCAATTTTTTTTTTTTGAAACCATTATGGAGTGCCGTGCCGGTTGGCGTTAGTGACCATGTACCTGCTTATTTCTCTTTCCTCACATTTCACAATAACTATTATCTTTTTAGCCCGTCCCAGATATTTATCTCTATCTATATCTCGATCTTTTTCGAATCATCAGTCCAGTCGTAAAGATCTGCTCCAACTCCAGTTAAAAAGTTTATTGCCCTCTCACCCAACCCCCCCAAAAATCGTGTCATTTTTGTTATATTAAGAGAACATGTAATTATAAAATTCAATATATGCTGCCGCTGAGTGTTACCAGCTATATCCTGCTTGGGTAAATCAAGATTAGCTTTAACAGTGGAAGCAGAGTGTCTTAGTAAAAAGAGTGGAAATAGAAAAATATCTTATATTAATAATGCTATGGACAGTTCTCATAGCCAAGAGGAATATTATGGTTATTACTTTAAAAAATCGAAAAAAAAATGTTATGAAAAGGATATATAAGGGCACTTTTTACTCCGGTCTCAAATTCGATTATACTTTCATAATATGGTATTATTTTGATGATTTATAGAGATCATTTCGATTCTACAGCATTAATATTGTATTAGTATAGAGAAAGAAAAAATCGAAATCGATTCTACCGTTTTGATATTTTTTTTAATTTCGAATTCTATTCTATTGTAATGATATTTTGTTATTATGCTTGTTTATAGAGAAAGAAGTATAGAGGTTTTTCTCACCCTTATTTAATTATTCAATATTGATTCACCGTCTATGTGGCAGTTGGCTATTCCATGTTATGTTCCCAACACATACAATCCACGCATTATCAATTCGGTAATAGAGTTTATGTTTTTATTACTTTAAATGGAGTTCAATATTTCTTTTGTATAAAAATGACGGATCTTAAACTCTGTGCAAATTGCAATGAATTGAAATCTCTTAAAGAATACCATAAACACATACGAAAACATTTGGGTTTAAACTCTCAATGTATTGAATGTGGGAGGTAAAAAACAGGAACATTATCAAAAATAACAAAGACAGATAAAAAAGAGTGTTATCTGAGTTTATTCAGAGAAATCCAAATTATAAAAATAAATAATTTTATAATACACATTGTTTCCTAAAAAAGACACATAGTACAGTCTTTTAAAAATAACGTCAATGAAAGTTATGTATATAACATAAATGAAGATGACATTTTCATTAAAAGAGATAATACATATAAGGGCACTGCCTGTTTAATGAACTTTAATCTGTTTTACTTTCAGCTTACATTGCATTACAATAAAGCACAATTGATAATTCACATAAGATTTTTTCCACATATTCATTAATTAGGTTTTTACTCCAATCAACATATTTTCCGTGTTCTCTTTAAAAGCGTTATCAAGAGAAATAGTAACTGGATAATAAGAAAGCTTTGAGGATTCAAACAAGGTCCCACGTTTTACTTCTGAAAAGGAATCACAAAAAAGAAAGATTAATATGAGGGGTGAAACCTTAGCCAAATAAGACTAGGAGAAAAAGACGAGGCAACAAACGTTTGTATCTTTTGTTAATCCAAAACTAGGCCGATGGGTCCCAGCAAGACTGATGACCTTCACACTGTAAGAAAAACACGTCCTCTCCATGTTAGATTGAGAACGAGGTTGTTTTGACTGTGAAAGAGTTGCTTTAGATAGCTATAAACAAACGTCATCGTAACAGTGTACTGATTAACCAGCCGATTGGGTGAGCAATATTCATCTGAAAAGGCTTGTATTATACGCGTCTCGACTAAAATCGACAATGTATATACCTGGGACTTGAGTTTCTTTAGAAATAGTTTTAAGTTTTGTAACATTTAAAACTAGGGGCTTATATAATGAAATATTTAAAACAAAAATAACTTAAGTTTTAATATATTTAAGTAATAAAAGGTGATGATCGCCTCCTCTATAGAGCAGGGCACCTAATTGATTGACTGTAACGGTTATGGTTCCTATTACTGCTCTTCTTCTTCTTCTTCTTCTTCTTCTTCTTCTTCTTCTTCTTCTTCTTCTTCTTCTTCTTCTTCTTCTTCTTCTTCTTCTTCTCCTTCTTCTTCTCGTCCTCCTCCTCCTCCTTCTCCACCCACTGCTGCTGCTACTACTATCTCCACAATCCTGACCACCACTTACATGAAGTGTTTTTTCTTACAGTGTGAATTTATATACTTTTGTATTAATTTTAAAATAGCTTTATGTATTGAGAGAGAGAGAGAGAGAGAGAGAGAGAGAGAGAGAGAGAGAGAGAGAGAGAGAGAGAGAGAGAGAGAGAGAGAGAGAGAGAGAGAGAGAGAGAGAGAGAGAGAGAGAGAGGTGTTAAGTGTTGATGCATCAAAGTTTGATCTGTTTTTATCCTAAAAATAGAAAAAAACGAGGCATCAAACGTTTGTATCTTTTGTTAATCCAAAACTAGTCAGAGTGGTCTTTGCAGACCGATTGACCTAATTATTTTCGCGAGGCTGAGATTTTGTTCATTCTTGCATGATATTCTTTTGCTTCTTCTAATATACAAATTTATAACTCGTCATTACACCAAGAAAAAACTTCCACCCCCCCTCTCCCTCCCTCTCTCTCTCTCTCTCTCTCTCTCTCTCTCTCTCTCTCTCTCTCTCTCTCTCTCTCTCTCTCTCTCTCTCTCTCTCTCTCTCTCTCTCTCTCACTCACTCTCGTTCTAACCCTCTTTGAAATTTGAAGTAAAAATAAGCCAGAAAATACATCGCTACATGGCGACTTACATAAAGATACATGTAAGTAAATAAAGATAGCACTGTACAAAGTTATTTAACTAAAAATATAGGAAGAGAAATTCACAAATATATTCTTTCATATAATGCTATTTTTGACACTGTCAGTCAATCCCACAAACCTCGAATTAACCTGAATTAGAATTATTGTTACTACCCCGAGGTCCTCCTTTCCAAGATTGGCTAGTTGCACCCTAGGGTCCACATATCCTCACATAAAAGCCTCAAGAGTCGGGAGAAAAAGAAAAAAAAAGGTTTGACTCTGGTGAGCCAGCTCTAATAAGAGTTTAGAGCTAATGCCTTAATATGAAGTGAAAAACAGAAATGAAGATTTAATATGGGAAAAAAATGATATAGGACAAGGGAAAAGGAGAAAATCCTCATAGTCTCAGCCCAGGATAAGGCAGATCGACAGAAATGGGAGAGAAAAGAAAGAGTGAGAATGGAGGCGAGGTTTAGACAGTTACATCATACTATGTTGAGCTGAAGATCACATTCTTATAGCTCAATTTTAAATTAGCTTTACCTATATAACTTATCTTATTGCTATAAGTATCAAAAGTAATGATCACATGAATTTAAAAATTCTTGAGAAAAGAAAATCAACTTTCACATCAAGGGCAAAATCCATTAACTAGGCTGGTGCGTCACATTGATTCTAATCACGTCACCCTTCAAAACTCAGTAGATGGTAAGGATTCCCTCTCAAAAGCACATTGTCTCAAGTTGTTTAGTCTGTGGCTGGTGATCTTCTCAAAATGAAGAAGAGGTTGAAGATCTCCGTCAGATTATCACTGAAGATGTTGAGAGGAGCATATATGAATAGACATGAATGAGTTACACAGAAGGGGGGAGGAGAGAGAGAAAGAAGAGAGAGAGACAGACAGACAGACAGACAGAGAGAGACAGAGAGAGAGAAAGAGAGAAGGAGAGAGAGAGAGAGAGAGAGAGAGAGAGAGAGAGAGAGAGAGAGAGAGAGAGAGAGAGATGCATAGTTATCACCTGTGAAAAGAGATTTTAGTCACCACCGGAGGAAAAATAACCTGAGGAGAAAGATATTATTTATCACCAAACGAAAAAACTTTACACTGACCTGTTTATAACACTTCTTTGTAGACCACATTTCTTCATTTAGTGTGGGTGTGTTGTGTGTGACTGTGTCCTTTCACATGTCCCTAATGGTCGCTCTGTTTCATTGATAACAATTCGGAAATTTTCTATTTGGCGAGAGCTTGCAAACTCATATGCACATTTCAGCTCCTTCACGTATTTGTGATTCTGATTCAATGCTTCTTGAATGTCCAACAAAATGTTGTTACAAAGTCCATCGGTGATGGAAGACCTCTGAATTTGTTGGTTTCCATCCATGAAATAGATTTGCAAAAATCTAGCTTGCATTTCATCGGCAAATTCTAGAGGGCCTATGAGGTAAAAAACCTGGCCTTGAATTCGGAACTGTGGATTCTATCCATTCATTCTCACTTCTTTACAGCCAAGAGAAGACAACTGAAATGCACTGTCGTATTTCCTTATGTTCTGCAGGAATCACACAGATTGATCAGTTTTCCTTCAAACAGGACCGCTAATTGCTGTGGAAGAGGTGGAAATGGTTCTGGATTTACTTTTCCATTACTGCAGCACATACCTTTAGATTCATCTCTAAACTTCATGGCTTGGCAGTGCCTGCATTGGATCATGTCTCCGATTGAGGTCTCATTTTTTAATTGATTAGTGTTGAAGTGAAGAGCGGTCTAATTTGCGTTATTTTCTGTAGCCTGGCGTCTCTCTGTTTGTTGGCCTTATGTTGCACACTTTGAAAAGCAGACCTAGATCTTGTTTCTGTTCTGGTTGTAGATTTAGAAACTCGAGTAGATCTAGATCTAGATCTTGCATTCTCTGATTCTGTGCCATTCTCACTTGATGACGATCTAGATCTAGATCTAGATCGGTGTCTGTTTCTATTGTATTTTTGGCTAGGAGTTAACCTCCCTATTGAAGAACCCCCTTGTCTTCTACGTGGCATTCTTGATTTAGATCTACCTAGATCTAGATTCTTTGCTAATTTTGAACAGCATCAATCGTTCGGAAGGGTCTGTCCATCAGCTGTGTTTTGGCCACAAATCGTACGGATCGAGACATTGATAAGTGTGTGAATCGCCGTTCATTAGGGGACTTCCGTTTGGCTTTAAAAAGTTTGACTATGGCGTTTGTGGACCATTAAAAGGTATTCAAATGAGGAAACAATAAAATTTCAAACAAACAAAACTACAGAGACTTCACACTTCTTTTTATAGATGTGCATCTAACCACTATAGATTAGGTATCCTACAAAATTTGAAGTCATTTGGTTCAGTGGTTCACAAGCCTTTTGCCTCAGAAATTTGAAAGTCCACAAATATATATATATATATATATATATATATATATATATATATATGTGTGTGTGTGTGTGTGTGTATAAATACATACATTATATATATATATATATATATATATATATATATATATATAATATTTATTATATATATGAGGCGAAAATAGTTAAAAGTTCGAAAAGCAAAATGTCCAGTATTGCTTATATTAGAATGTTTTGTCACTTTAGAGACTGAAGCTTCATGTTAACAACAATTTCATGAAGGAAATATGTAGTCCTATATAATTGAGAGATTTCAAATCTAGCAGAAAGCTGAAGTTATTTCCAGGGTAAAACAAAACAGATTAAACAGGCTTTGCTAGTAATTAGTTACTTCTTATTTTGTTAGGAGCCCGGATGCTCGTTAGCAAATTTAATAACATTGACGTTTGGGCTATCATTTAGAAAAGGTTGAAGATCTTAAGCCATTTCACTCAAAGGTTATCTTCGAGAAAGATAATAGTCAGAGGCAGGAGAGGCTTACGGGCCCTAAGCTAGACTACGACGTAATGTTTTTAGACTGACCGACATCATTTGCATAAACTCCTCCCACCCAGCGGTACGTAGCATAATCGCTTTTCGCAAACTTGCTGGCCCTCTCACCGAGAACGTAACTGTTATGTAAGGGTTACATGATGACTGCCAGCGATGATCTAATGCTACCGGTACTGAGTGCTAGCCTGGACCAGGTGCAAGCGCGCTTTGGAGAGTGTTTCTACTGCTCCACTGCATGCTCACACAGTTACATTACATAACAATCACATGATCCGAGACAGTTTTTCCAGCAGCTGCAGATTTCACTGGTCTAAACAGCTGACCAGACTGACCAGGTCTCTCGCTCGCTTGCGGCTTCCGATGTAAACAACGCAGCCTGATTTGCACACTTCACTAGGGAAACCATGTGTTTGTTACGTTATGACTATGCTTACGGTGCGTAACTCAATCTGCGAAACATGGCTATTGTCAGCGTGCCTTAGCTGACACACCTATCGTTCCAATGTTATGACCTTAAGTAGTAAGCAATAAAACCAAAGATGGAGGATACAAAGATATGCTGAACTTCCTGAACTGCAAGAGGAACTTCAATACCATATTTTAAACCGTTGGGTTGGCTGAACTCTCTTTCACTATAATTTTCAGTAAGTGTGATATCCGCTGTGACAACTGTGGACTCGATGAACCAAAAATAATCCTCCTTTATTAAACTTTTCCATCTTTGATAATCACACGTTCTCCACCCCCGAAACGCCCATGTTGTCCATTCAATCTGTATAAATTTGGGAGTAGATTTTACTCTCTCCAATTCTCTTCGTACCAGCGGCAATCGAACATCAACCTGAACACACTCATGCAAGCATTATGACTCCATGAACGAAGACACTAAATATTAAGGTATCCTGCTGATTTGCAATCAAGACTTCCCCGACTTAAATCATTTGAGTATGTTTAATATTTCGTTTTTGTTTCTAAATTCTTCATTCTCCCTCAAGATTCTTTGATTCATTCGTAACAGTAAATTATAGATTAACAAATATTTTTTTCGATTTGTCAGATTTTTTTTTATCTCAAAGATAGTTATTTTTTGCAAGACTCATTCATGAATGATTTTGTACACTTCTTATGTGACTCTAAAACAATCGAAGAAAATAATTGAATAAACACTATAAGACTTTTATCTACATGAATCAGCAAGTGATTTTTTTGCCCCTGGCATTCGGCAATCACTTTTGAAACAACTTCAGATAATTTCTCAAGCCATGATAAAAGGCTAGCCAATTTGAGTTCTGTAATGATAACCGCTACTTTCATTTTGTTGAAATCTACTCTGTGTTAAGCTCATACTTTACATTTGCACAACATTCATTTTACATCCATCAATGAAAGTACCGTAGTACCAGTTTTATTCATGTACTATACAAATCGACCCCTTATAAAAGTTTGATTCTCTCATTTTTCAGGACACGATGTCTGTTACCGATACATGCCACCAAGCTGATCTCATCTTTGAAAACATCGGAAGGCAGTGCACCTGTAATTCCCTGGCTTCTATGGTGTATCATGGCATTAAATCTGTGACATCATGGACCAGTAATGACGCTGATGCAATCTTGAACTTCGGAGACTCTCTTTATTCGAGAATCTTCAGGAACATCTCAAATGAGTTCTCTCTTGTTACTTCATTTCCACAAGTCTGCGACATATTTGAGCTGAGGGTCCAGGTGCTTCCAGGTGAATCATACACTGGATTAGTTGATAGCAATGCTAACACTCCTCCAGACTATAGTTTCGAAACAGCAATTTTCAACATACACCAATATGGGATCTTAACCCTGGGTCCTTCCACGCCATCATTCTCAATGTCAATCATCAAACACTTGGATACCTATTTCGTGTTTGACCCACACAGCAGAAACTCTGCTAGCTTGTTTTGTCCAGACGGTCAAATGTGCCTACGAACTACTCATCTCCACTCGCTCTCCAGCATTATGCTTTCTCTGCATCTTTATGTTTGTTGACAGCTCAGTATGAAATCACACCCTTTGAACTAAAAAATCTTGATCCTAAAAATTTTCATTTTGGGGAAAAAGAGTTTGAGGAAGCCGAATCGTCTGATTCAGATGATCTTACTCTCGCAACAATTAAAACATTGCGGGCAAAGAAAGCCAAGTGACCTGTTTGTATAAAAAGGAAAGGAAGTTTGCGAATATAGCGTGTGAAAGGCGATGATGCAAGGTATGACTCCAGTGAAAGCCTCACTGATATATCATTGGTTACTCGGACAACGATTCGGACTATGTACCAGCTCAAAGCACTCAATACCCTATTGTGCTTCTAGAGGAAGAGCAACTCCACACTTCGTCTATATCTCCTTTAAAAGACATGCAAGTTTCGATCGATGCAATGAGAGTCGTAGCTCAGAAAACTGAGTTGAGGCCAAACATCAAAACTCAGGAAGAAGAAATCGAGAATAACAGTAGTCGTGACCAAGAGGCGGCACCTACACCTGATACGCAAAATCAAAGCATGCACAGCCATCCACCAATTGTCTTATTCACCTTCATTCGCCGTGTACTCAGTGGTAAACTCTATGTCAGCAAATGACACAACCGGTGCCTCATGTGCTGACATTTTCTACACAGCCTCGACATCTGAACATACACCGGTTTCCAGCATTCTAGATAGCCCTGATGTCGAGTCTCCAAGTAGGAGTAGAAAAAGGAAACGTAATGAAGCTAATTATAAGGACAGCAAAAGAAAAAAGAGCTTTAAATATAGGGGAAGCTTATATGAATAGAAAGAATAGACAGATTCTTAAAAAGACAATGAAGGATGGATGTGGTGAGAAGTGCAGAATGAGGTGCCAAGACCGTATCGGTAAGGACCACAGGGAGACTGTATTCCATTACTTTTGGCATAATGGGGACATTCACAAAAGGAGAGATTAAGTGTGCACCAACGTGGAAGAGTCGAGCAAAAAGACAAGGCGCCAGAAGAGCGTTAAACACCATTTGGAAATAGCAGTACTGAAGCAAGCTATACGCAAAACCATGTTCTCGGACATCCTGGGGATAAGCGATCAGTTTGTATTTACTCTCTTTGAGAAAAAAGATGGCGATGGTCGTATTTTTCCTGATATGAGAGGGCACTATTCAGAGATAACACCGTCATTCCATTGCATCAGTACTGTATTGTAAGAGAAAACTGAATTTATACAATCTTTCAATATTTTCATCTTGGATCAGGTCAAGCTATCTGCAATGTTTGACATGAAGGGATAGCTGCAAGAGGGTCAAATGAGATTGGTTCATGTGATTAAAATTATCTGCTTGGCGCAAGTGAGAGAAAGGCGTGACTCGTGTTAAACTCTATTCAGATTCATGTGGCGAACAGAACCGGAATAGATATCTTTTTGCGATGCTTTGGTGTGCATTGAACAAATTCAACTCTACAGAAATTAAGCACAATTTTTTTTTAAATAAAGGGACACATGAAGAACGAGAATGACAGTGTGCATACAACGATAGAAAGAGTAAGTAAGCATTTGGAGATCTACCACTCCTCATTGGGCAGGTGTTAGCAGTGCGGCAAAGCAGTTGAGACAGAACTATATTGTAAAGGAGCCTGACGAATCTCGGTTTTCCGACTTCAAATAGATAGCCTCAAATTTGAACAATTTTGACCTAGATGAAAACAAAGGTGATGCTGTTTAACATCAAATCATTGAAGTTGACCAGTCAAGACTCCGATCTTGTACATATCGAGGTATGACTTTGATGGTGAATACCATCGTCTCAACATGTCAAAAAGAATACGGAAAGTGCAGGCCAAGGGGCACTTCAACTAGAATCAGCTCTATGTTCTAAATAACGGAAAGGGTCCTGACATAGACAAAGACAAGTAAAATGACCTTCAATCCCTCTGCTAAAGCCAAGTTTTTCCTGAAACCCATCACCAGTTTTTTAACTTGTTTAAAATTAAATCCAACCCTTGAGGTCCATGATTTAATTATGTTAATCTTTTTTCCAATTAAGTTGTGTGTTTTGATACTTAAATAGTATATTGATTTTTGTTTTAAATAAACACGGTTCAAGATAACTGTCTAATCTCTGAAGTACCTATCTTTGTTCTTTATTTATATATCATTAGGCCTATATTTCAATAATAAAAATAATAATATCCATGCATCTTCTTTCCTCTACAGTACTTATATTTGGTATTCCATTTCTGTCATCGTCTATAATATTTAATCTAAGATTCTACCAAAATGTCGTTCTTAATAACTCTCAAAAAAAATTATGTGTATTTTATATCTCATTCATGCATCCGTGAAAGTATCAGTGATATGACTCTGTAAATTGGAATTTATATTTAATATAACATTCTGAACATACTTTAATCATTTTTAGTAAAATATATATCCTTAAATTAAATGTGCAAACTTTTATTAAAATCATATTTTATGCTTAAAATAATTATAAAAGTGTTGCTGCTATTTTGTTTCTTAACACTGTTTGTTGTTATTGTCGTAACTCGTCTATAAGACATAGAATTTAAACGTAAACTGTCGTAACTATAACATACGATAGTATACGTATGAACAATTATATCGATGAAGGTTATCGTAACTTGAGATACGATTGTTTACGTGTGAATTTTGGTTGAATAAAATATCGTAAGTTGAATTACACAAAATGTTTACAATTTAAATTAAAAAATACACAACGAAAGTGTGTAAAGATATTTCAAATACATTTCACGTGAAAATGAATCAGATTGGACCATTAGTTACAAAGTTATTACGTTTTTTGTTCCTCCTGTAAAATTTGCAAAACAGGAGTTACGATAGTTTACTTTGCGACCCTCGATATAAGAACGGTATTTTCGTGCTGTAAATTATCAGTAAAAATAAGAAAAGACAAGTTTGGAACCTTAACAAACAAAAATAATAAAATGCTTTCATATAAAATTGAGTGATCGATTAATTGGTGATTTAATGTTTGAGTCAGTAGAACAACAAACTATTGTTTTACAGGGCGAGTTGTGAAACAGGGCCCAAGATAATGAATTGCTGCGTGTGAATCTAGTTATCAAAGCCTCTGTTGCTCCTCCTACTGTAGCAGATGTCATTTATATTATTGTAAGTAGGGGCCCGAGATGGTTACATATAAAAATCACGTGGAGTCATCACACTTAGAGTATAACCGGCAATTCTTATTTTTTTTATCACTATCAGTGACAATTAGGCTTTAGTAGGAGCTCTATAGATTCTGATCCTTTCTTGGTGTCCTTCTCTCAGGAACCGTGCCCTCTTCCAACGTTTATAACTGATTCACGGCATTTGCCGATTCAGTGATTGGATACTTGCGAAAGTTGCTGCTTCATTTTTTTTTTAAATTAGGCGCCCTAGCATTGGATGTGTTTCGTCTTCATTTGAGCGGATCATAGTCGTATAGTCCGTGAATGCTTTGAAAGGAGGTCTGTGTCATCTGTCGCGTGAGTTTGCAGCACCTGCGTTTCTATCTTAGTATCTACTGCATTTAGTATGACTTTCCAGACCATTACGACTAATACAAGCACTACTGGGGATATTGTACTTTCCATACCGATTCCAACTTCCAAATTGAGCTAAAATAAGCTTTTGGATTTTGTACCCAGAGTCTCGTTCTTTGTCCTAGTTTGTGACGTGATGCGGACACTTGATATTATAACTCAGCAATCAGATCGTTCGGTATTGCAGTGTAACTATTTTTTTTTTAACAACCTGAAATCATAATTATTCTTTATGCGAGCCATACCTGTCGACGATTGGGCAACTTATTTCTTCTTTGCAACTTATAAACTTTCGAAGATCGTATCAAGACAACATGAGGCCTGCAGTCTGCACTGTACATGATTTGTTTCTTATTGTAGGTGATTTATGTCAGTTATGACCTAAACTCAAAGCTTTTTCTACAGTTAAAGAAAAGGAAATTGCTTTAAAGATCCTAAAACTTAAATACTTTATAATATTAATAGACGAATACGAAAGCCTATTTTTCCATTTTTATTTTCTCTTAATTAAGCAAATACGCGGCTAAAGGCAAAAGTAAAATAACATGCGATTTTAATATTTAATTCTTCTTAAAGAGAATATTAGACAATCATAACACTGTTGAGTGATAATTCTCTTGAACTAAAAAAATAGTTTTATAAACTATAAACACCACATGTACACATGCATACCTTTATAATCAATGGAATCAGGCGCTGATTATAATGATAACAATTGATATATTCTACTAAATTAATAAAAGAAAGAATAGATATATTTCATATTTAGGACTAGTAAAAAACAACGCATAGCTGTATATAAATAGTGCCAATAGTAACTCATCGTACTGATTGAAAAAATCATAACATCCTAAATGTTATTAATTATTTATTTTCAAGTCCTTCGTTCACTGGTGGGTTCCTATACGCTTAGCGCATGTATATATTTATGTATTATTATAATCTTATTCTATGTTTCAGGTGGCGGTGTGGGTGTACTTGCAATTTTATGTCTGAGTAGGATACCTCTCCCGATAGTTTAATTGTATTAAAAATTTAAAGCTGTGCCATTTTTTGGGTCTGATTTCGAAATTGCACGTGATAGAGTGGTACTGTTTCCACGCTTACGAATTTACTAATTATAACTTGAGGTACATTTAGCATTGCAGACTAAAGTTCTTTCGTGTTCCGAGTATTTTTTCAAGATAGAGCCTCGTGACGTTGTTTTGCTGAAAGAATATGCTCTGATTGAGTGTTTGCGTCATAATTCTGTCCTCGTATGTTTGGGTTGCATTACTAGGAAAAATTTTTAATTTTTTCAGTTGTTTTGTTGTTGGTGAGATGTAATTTTTTTGTAATGCTTGCCCCCTGTTTTTTTTTTTTTTTCATGTATCTTATTAGTGATGCGAATAATGTGGCAATGATTGGATTTCACAACCTGTTTGCATGTATACTGGTTATACATCGATGTCAGTCGAAGTCTCTATCAGTTAAACGTGATTCTTAATATCAAGTAGAGGCTAGTTTGCTTATGTCCTAACAAAAAAACAAAAAACAAAAAAAAAAAACAAAAAAAAAAAAAAAAGGAACTGGTCGATCTCAGCGATTCAAGTCCTGTTAGTCTAGTCAAGCCAGCATGAAAGTTACTCTTTCTGAATCATCTATTTTTTTTTATAGATGAGGATGGCTTTATGTCTAAATCCCTAACCTTGATCGATGGAGGTTTGACACAGTCCATACCAGCTATCTTTTTTCAAGACTGTCGTTTTATTTGTCAGCCTCAAGTTAAATCTAGCTAGGTTTGTGATTGATTTTGTCATACTGTTTACAAAATATTTTAGATACGAATTCGAAAGCCTTGTACCATAATCCGGTTAAAAGTAAATAGAGCAATCTATGGCTAATCTCTCCGAAAAAAGGATGATCAAAATAGGTCAAGATTTGTCCTAACAGGCGATCTTTTAATTATGCAATTTTGCAAGAGAGGTGAAAACGGAGATAACAGAAAGAGAGGAAAGACGGATGAAGGAGAAAAACAAAAAGCGATAAAGAAGAAAGATAAAAAGAAGGGAAAAAGAGAAAACTGCACCGAGATCGAGCTAGCCAGAATAAACGCGAAGGCAGAGATAGCGAAAACAAACAAATCAAATAGCCTGATAAAAAAGATGACGGGTAACACGAGCTTTTATCTAAAGTGCCTAAAATGAACCAGTTTTTGAAAGCGAAAGGTGAGCATCAGATACAACGGAAGCATTTACATCCCGTTTTGAGAAACTATTCAAATCTTGAAATTCAATGTTGACGGATGAGACAAAGTTCCCTGAGAGCAGCCGAATTGCTAAAAATCTTGCAAAGTTTAGCAGTTACACAACAGAGTTACAATTGTTTAAATCAAGCGTTGGTTAAGAAGTTTCTTTGCACTATCTGCGGTTAAAACTAGTACAAGTTATAGACACACCCAACGTACAACAAACGAGCATTCTGATTTCATTAGAGACAATTTTCGACCGTTGCTTTGAACTCTCGGAATTTGAAAAAAGAAGCATTGTACAACATCAAGATCATATTACTTGCCCTGCATAATGATTTGATGATGTTTTTGAAAGAGCGACCATCCAAGTCAGTACAGGAAGTACGAACGCTAGCGTGCAAATTTTTATACAGGACTGCGCAACCAGTTAACCTTTGGCAGAAGAACAGATAATATGCACATAAAGTCGGCTTCATTCAAATGGCAGACAATAGCAATCAAGAGGCACAAAGCTACGAAAAAAAAAAAAAATAGAGCAAGTGATATAACTGGCAGAGTCGACGAACATATTCACTAATTTTAATAAGCTGAATCTGAATTTGTTGTAATAGATTTGGGCTACGGTTAATATTTAAAAAATTTTTTTATTGAAAAACAAATTTAACTTTCCTGAGCCGATCAATCACCGACGCCGCCAGCCACGCCCCGGCTATCTAATAACTGCGCCAAAATACATGTATCAAGCATGTTGGATTCGTCGGGCGGCGTGACGGTGACCCCATGGAGTGACGAAAAACTGTCAGTTCCACCTCACGGGTCAACCCATCGGGCACCCATTAGATACCCGATAGTTCAGAGTGACAATGTGGACACCGCTTAACAAAGGTGCAATCGAGGAATAACAACAGAGTAAGTTATAAGTTATAAGGCTGTAGACATCATTATCGTGCAAAACATGTAAACATGTTATTCTGCCACACACCCCATACACAAGCAAACCTGACAGACAGGGAATAACTTCCACCATTTCCAGGCAAAGGTGAGAGGAATTAGAACGTCGTGCCAGGTACATGTACCACGGCTCTCACTCTCATTATGCACATGCACATGCGTCGGAATGCGAAGTAACCTTATTGACGATAATTATACAACAGAAACAACTACAGTGTAGTTGCATCATGTTTGACGCTCTGTGTCAACTTTTCTAAGATGATGTTTCAGTTGAAACACCTTTATACGTGGGAAAATTGTCGCACAAGCATTGCCATCCCCGGTTTGTAATGGTAGTCCATGTTACTGTAGTGAATATTCCTGGTGCAACTGAAAAACCAGTTCATGAAGTCAACTTTGAAGAGCCCGATCAGGACTCGCGGTAACAAACAATAGAAAGGATGCAATGTGCTTACTCGAGCAAAAAGCAAAAACCGTCAACGATATGCAAGAGTGGGCCATCCCATAACTTGAGGAAAATGCAGATCACTAGTTACATCGATAGAACCATTAAAATAATGGGTTTATCCTATAAAATCGGTTACAACCGTTTATTGACCGATTCATATTTTTATCCGTAAAAATTCCACTTAGCATAATTTGAAAACACCATTTTGCAAAGAACAGTAGTGAATGCATCAACCGAAATATATAATGGCGATCGAAGATACGTGCGTTACGGAGAAAAGATCCTCGAAATTGTGCAAGAACGGACTGTTTTTTTTTTTTTTTAAGTTTTCTTGTTTGCAACCCGAGATCTCGTTGGATAAACGGTAACTTTAAAATGAAAAAAAAGATATATTTTCAAGGGAAAGAACCTACACAATAATGAACTTTTCATCGGCTACTTCCCTTAATTGTTAAACCAAATATTGTAAAACCTGAGTGTTGAAATTGAAGTGCAGTTTTGTTGTGCTTTTTTATGTTAATTTTATTTCTTTTAGATGTATTTACTCTTTAAAACATACATATATATATACACCTTCTCTGACTCTTCCCACCCCCTCCCCCCTCTCTGTATCTTTATCTACAAATACAAATGCATTGCTCTCTCTCTTTCTCTTTGTAATACACACATTCACACACTAATCTCCGTCTCCCCCTATTACTACTAATACTAGGTAATTTTCTCGTTGTCTCTCTCTCTCTCTCTCTCTCTCTCTCTCTCTCTCTCTCTCTCTCTCTCTCTCTCTCTCTAATTTAACGTTTAAAAAAAGAGTCGATTGTAGTCTGTCTCTTAGATTCCTCAGCCATTTGTTGGATTCTGTTCTCCAAGGTCTCCACTTGCTGTAGTGCCGAGTTGCCATCATTTTGATGCATAATATATGCACGCACTTGCTCCAGTGCTTTCAAAGCACATTTGCTACTGACAGGAGGAGTGAGGGCTGAGTCCATCTTCATCCTCAGCTCCATCTTCTGGAGATACTTGCTATAGGGAAGCGGCGATTTCAGGCACTGAGAGATCCTCGGTCGTTGCTGTTGACTGGTCAATGCTGATGTATTCATCCTCACTGAGGCCACTCTTTCCAACTATGTTAGAGAATCTTTCAAACAAGTTGGTGAACTCATCAGGGGAGAGTTGACACTGACAGCGTTTGAAGTTGGGAAGCCAGTTTCTGATGATGGCTCAAATGTAACGAAACCATCATGCTGAAAGCACTTCTGTATTGTTGAAACTTCCGCATCATTCCATGGTGCTGCTGCGACGACCAGGGCGTCTAACAATCTCATTTTAAAATGAGTTAGTTGTTCCTGTCTCTTCATATGAATTGATGAAGCGGCGAAGGACTCGCTTACGATATATTGTTTTGAAAGTCTTGATAATTCTTTGGTCACAAGGTTGCAGCAGTGAGGTCGTATTGGGTGGTAGAAAAAACAAATGTATGGCTCGAAGGTCAGAGATTGGTGGGTGAGCACTGCAGTTGTCTATAATTAAGGCAATGGAGTGGCCTTGTAGCTGAAACTGCCGGTCAAGTTTTCGAACCCATTCTTCAAATAGTTTACTGGTCATCCAAGCCTTCTTATTGAAGCGACAGGCGACAGGCAGTGTATGGATGTTTTTATAGCACCTTGGCTTTTCATGCTTTCCAATTGCCAGGAGTGGCAACTTTTCGCCTTCCAGGTTTGCAGCACATGTATAGCAATGATATGCGATCCTTTGACACTTTTTGACCCGTGCAGGTTTCTCCCTGAAAAGCAATTGATTTATTTGGGAGGCACTTGTAGAAAAGTCCCGTCTCGCCAGCGTTGATTGTATATATCACGAGGTTGAAAATCTTTCAGAATTGTCTGCAGTTTTGCCTCCCAGGCTGTCGTATCGACTTTTTTTGCAGAGGCTGCTTCCCCGCTCACCGCGTTTAGCACAATTCCGTGTCTGGTTTTAAATCTGTCAAGCCAACCATCACTCATCTTGAAGTCAGAGTAGCCAAGACTTTTTGCGAGCTCTTCGCCTTTCTCCACCAGAACAGGCCAAGATATGGGAACATCATTGCTTCGAGCCTGTTTGAACCAAACGCGAAGAGCTTCATCCACATATGCAAAGGTTGATGTGCGTTGGCGTTTATGGTTGCTTGTTTCCTTCATCACCGCAGCTTTTACTTTTTCCTTATCTTTCAAAAAAGTTGATAGGGTACCTGAGGCAATGCTATAATCTCGGCAAACGTCAGCCTTGGATTTGTTTCCTCTTTCCACTTCTTGATGAGAAGTTTTGTTTCAAAGGAAAGACACTTTCTTTTTTTATTTACACTACAGCACTACAGATCAATTCAGAGTGAAATTCGGAAGGACCAGCTTGCAACAGACCTAAACTCGTACAACTGTGATATTCTGTGCATTCAAGAATCAAAAATCCAAAATGGCACAGACCTAAACATTCACGGAGATAGGCTCATTTGTTTTCCAAGCGACAGCAGATATTATGGATGTGGTTTCTTGATAAAGCAAAAGTGGGTAGGAAATATTCATAGAACTTGGAAAATTTCAGACAGGATATGTGTGCTCCAGCTAACATGTGATTTAAATAAACCCCCATCCGGACACGGTAAGACAAACCTTATCTCTATCATAAATGTTTATGCACCAACATCCCAAAGATCATAAAGATACCCCGAGGAAAAAGATACATTTTATAGGCAACTTAGCAATACTATAGACGACTTGGGAAACAAAACTTTATTTATTGCAGGGGACTTTAACGCTAAGATAGGTAAAGGTATACAAGGAGACACATGTATAGGTCAATTTTCGAAAGGGCTACGGAATAGCAATGGACATACTCTCATCGAATTATGTGAAGAGAAAAAATTATTTGTCTCAAATAGCGCATTCGATCATCCATCCAGGCACCAAACAACATGGATAGGGCAAATAAGGGACAGAACAACAGGAAAGATTATTAATATATTTAACCAAATTGACTACATTTTATGTCAGAAGCGGAATAAGCACCTGTTGACAAACGCAAGGTCGTACGCAGGAACACTTCTTACAAGCGACCATAAACTAGTGAAGGCAAGCTTTAAATTAGAGAAACACAAACTGTGTAGAAAAGAACAGCACAGTAAGAGAACGCCAAAACCAAACATCGCAGCTATCGTCAACAAAGAAGAGAGTCAGAGAAGGTATCAAAACACGTTGGACACAAAACTGTCATCAATCACAAATGATAGAAAAAACAACACAGATAACAGCAAGGCGCGCGCAGATAGTGTGCCAGACAGGTTAAAATGTGTTCAGACAATAATAAAACAATCTATTGAAGAAAGCGTAGGCTGTGTGGCGACTGCAAGGCAAAATAAACATAACGACGAAGAGCTATCTCAACTATCAAAGAGGCAGAAAGATATAAGAGTTAAGATACAGAACACAAAAGACAACAACAAAAGGGACCGGCTGAAAATCGAACGCAATAGAATACTACACACCATAAGAAAAAGGTAAATAAAGCTCAAGAATGAAGAAATAGAAAAGAAAATAGAAGGCATAAACAGTGCAAAATGCGACCATGCAATGTTTAAAGCGACAAGATTGCTGTACCAAAAACAGTTTGAAAATCCTAAAGTTGAAGATCAGGAGGGAAAACTTGCGTCAAATCCAAATGACATACTGGACATAGTCTCCTCACATTTCAAAAGTAAATTTGAAGACGAAAAAGTTGAAGAGATAACGCCATTCGAGGGAGAACCAAAACCACTAAAAAATCCAATAACACCTGAGGAGGTGAGAAAAAGCTTCAATAGTTTAAGCAATAACAAAGCCCCAGGAGAAGACCAAATACACGCTGAACTTTTGAAGTATGGCACACCACTGCTAGACCAAACAATAGCCGACATATTTAACACAACTTTTTCCAAACATGAGAATTTGGATATAAACACAGGCGTTCTTATAGCCATTCAAAAACCAGGCAAAAAGAAAGGTCCCCCAAATAACTTGCGACCGATAACCCTACTCAACTCATTACGCAAAGCCTTGACAATCATCACTTTGAACAGGATAAGACCCTTTGTAGAAGAATACCTATCGAAGAGTCAAAGTGGATTCCGCTCAGACCGTAGCACGGCAGATGTTGTCTGGACCCACAAATGGTTGGCCGCAAAAACACTGAAAGAAGATGTCATCATAAAAATCTCAGGGATTGACATGAGCGCGGCGTTTGACACAATAGAGAAACCAACTGCTCAACATAATCGCAACAATCGTAAACGAAGATGAGCTGAGAATAATACGCTTTCTTTTGAGCAATACAAAAATAAAAACAAGAATCAATGGCGCCACAAATACAAATACATTTATAAGCAATGTCGGGACTCCCCAAGGAGATAGCCTTAGTCCAGTCCTTTTTATTGTCTATCTAGAACACGCTCTGAAGGAGGTCAGAACCACACTACCCAGACCAACAGTGAAATATGAAAAAGAAATTCCAAACGAGATAGCTTACGCAGACGACGTGGATTTTATCGGACAGGACTACGTTAACATCAACGAAATCCAAGAAACGCTACATAAGTACCAACTAAAAGTAAACACAGACAAAACAGAATTCACAGCTCTTTCAAAAAACGAGGAAGACTGGAAAAACGCAAAGAAAGTGGGCTCACTCATTGGTGATCTCGAGGATGTAGAAAGGAGAAAACAGCTCTCCACCGCAGCCCTCAACAAGCTTTACCACGTGTGGATGAAAGGAAATAAACTCAAAACCACAACCAAAATACAACTTTATAAGTCCCTTGTGAAATCCATACTACTATACAACTGTAGCACATGGGCACTGACTCTCACCGAAGAAGAGAAAATAAACGCTTTCCACCGAAAACAACTGAAAAAGGTCCTAAACATTAAATTTCCAGTAAAAATCACAAATAAGTCACTGTATAAAAAATGCCAGGAAAAGCCCCTCTCGCTGCAAATTCTAAAAGCCCGGTGGAACCTCTTTGGGCATATTCTTCGTAGAGACAGCGACATCCCTGCCAACAGAGCAACAAGAGCCTACTTCATCCAATATGGCCACAAACTAAGAGGACGGCCGACAACAACTCTCCCAATCGTACTGAACAGAGATCTAGGACTAATTGACCATTTTAGACTCCATTCAACCGATGATCTGGTCAAAATCACTGAGCTCGCAAAGGACAGGAAACAGTGGAGAGAACTCTCTGTGAGGATAGAGAAAGCTGCCGAAGCGTCACAGACGGTGAACTGGGATGCGACACGGCAATAAGTCAAAGTAAGTCACTACAGCACTTATCGAGATGTTTTGCTCCAGTTTAGACTTATTTCGCAGTGAGAAGTTGGCGCAGACGCAATCGGAGAGACCCTATCTAAAAATGCGTTCGCCGTTCAGTTTTAGCAATGTCATGTGTTAAACTATAATAGGTTGAGACTAGGGTATAAATTAGATAGACCTACATTATTGATCTTGCGTAAGCCTGCCCCCTTTCTCTCTCCGGACCTGCCTAGTGAGTCCCAGACCTGGCTCCATTACTTCACACTTAAACCCCCATTCCCTTCCCTTCACAGCCGCTCTAACCTGCACAACGCCCCTCCTCCCACTCTCCTTTTTTCCGTGCTGAGCTACGCTTTTCAGTTGACAGAGAACTTAGCGCTAGGTCTGGAGTGACCAGATGATTTTCTTTTCCCCACCCCGTCTCCTCGATACACCCGCCCGCATACACACACACACATACATTTTAAATGGCACACGCCCGTGGCCGTGGATCTAATTTTTATTGAGGCCCAGAAGAGGCCCGAGATGTAGTGTGCAAAGTACGGTTACTGTTAACATACTTTTGTTCGTCTACTAATCCGTAATCTTAATGAGGCCAAACACAGCCTTGCTTCATCTCGTTTAACCTGAGGTTGGTGAATTTGACACTCGTTGGATCCAAGGTTAATTTATCGAGGCAATGAGGGGGAAAATACGGGCTTTCGTCAATCCCTCGTTGAGCTAGAGGTCTCGTTGGGTCCGAGCTAGTTGAAATCGAGGTTCACTGTATACAAATTACAATAGCCCATTTTAACGTTACAATACACTGTACTTGCTTCCGTTTGTATGTACCGAGTGGTAAAAGAGGGCCATCAGTGACTTTTCCCCAATAATATCTAGCTTCCTGTTGCCGATGTTAATTTTATATAATTTATAAGCTAAAGTAACTAAACTGTAAATAAGTGCCAAATTTGAAGCCTTTCTCTTAAACAGCAGTTTAGAAACCTCAAATTTAATATCTCGAATCTTCTTTCTTTTTATACTCAAAACGAGTTGAATGTGGAATGACCTACTCTTGCTTTATGTTGATTAAAGTTAATGAGAATACTATTAGTATTACTAACCATAAATCACATGGATCTACTCGCAGAAACTTATCATATAACTTTTTTAAAGCAAAAGTACTCGTAGTCTAAAAATAATTAACCCACAATACAGTCGCATTTTATGGTACAATTATACATTGTAATTCTATTTTAGCAAATCTAGACAGATCTAAGTCTAGATTTTCCACACTAGGGGCAATTTTAATCCATTTTCCTTTTTAAAACATTAAGAATTAATGAATTATTTTGTTTTAAAAAAGAGAGAGAATATTTAAAAAAACTGCATTGTTTTGAAAGAGCTCTATTATTCCATTCAACCTTTGCCTGTACATGCCGACCAACTTTATTGCACGAACAAAAATCAAACAAGGGTGTCTTGGTCAAACAATTCTGTCACATAATGCTCCACCGTCATAGTAAAACGAATTATATTGTATATAGAATAAACCCATACTTATAATATTTTTATTCTTTAGACATAATATACTTTTTTTTTTGCTGTGATTTGATTTGATGTGTATGTTAGGTGGATATCTTACCCAATGTTAAGTCTTTTTTTTTAAATGCCATGTTCATTTTTACTTATCTACCACAGCTCAATTGAACTGGTGCGCCCAATTATTTAAATAAAAAATTTTTTTAATCATTCTTTTTGCCTCGAAAGTTATTTGATAATTGTTTGAAAGTAGTCGCAAACCTTTCTTTACTGCAATTTAAAAAATTGTGACAGATTCTAAAATTTGGAAAACACATTCAACTTTTAAGAGAAGCTGAGAAAGTGGAGTAATAATGGGTAAAGATCAAACTCAAATAATGATCACAGGAGCAGTGGGGAAACAAATAACAAAAGTGAGTGACTAAGGATATTTTAGAATTCGTGGAAAGGAGGAGGCAAGTAAAAAAATACGAAAAATTGCAAAAGTAAATCAGAAAAAAATGTGATGGAGCCAAAGAGAAGTGGATCTAAGACAAATGCAAAAACTTCTATCTATACCACATAAGCTGACAATGTACAGAAAAAAAAATTAAGAGACCCCTGGTAAGAAAACCTGTTCATCCAAAGGTTGCGTAAGTCAAAAAATGGTTAAATCATTGGCAGATGGCAAAATATCAAAGTGAACTTTTTGAAGATCACAGAAAGGATTACAATTGCAATTTTTTGGGTCATTGCAAATTTTTATCAAAATTGAGAATGATCAAGGTATATTTTCATATTAAATTTTGTTTCGAGATGTTTTGTAGTTTAAATAAGCCTTTATTCTTCTCTTTGCAACTAATTAAGCAAAACTTCCTGGGATGGCAGTTTCCTTTCACCCTAATATCTCACGTCACATCACTTCACACTCGATGTTTTATTGGTAGCCTCATATATTGAAACTTTCAAAATCGAATGATAAGACAAAAAGTCTCAAGATGTCAAACAACAAAATTCTTTAAGACAAATTTCTATAAGATGTAACCTTGCACATCAGTTCCATGGAAATGAGTCAGATTTAGGAACAACACATTAAAGTAGAAAATTTCAAAGCACAACTTATTTAGAATGAATGCAATAAGTTTCACAAAATAAAACTACTGGATTTAAAAACATCAATAATCTGCAGTTGGATGAAATTTTGAAACAAACAATAAACACATCACTTAGAGTGCCTCAAGTTAGATAGCTTTGATTGGCAATGTTGGGTTAAATTATGGGTAAACGAGTCAAAAATATACTTTATAAAATCAGAACTGAGCAGTCTTGATTAGTTGCCATGATAGTACTGGGCAGTCTTTATGTGTAAATGTACAGGTTGCTTCTATGGGCGTTACTTATGTTTGAAGCTTCTTAGTCTATCTTAGTTATAGTCAATTTCAGCTGTTTATGGCTTGAATCATAAAAAATGCTTCAATTGAAGCAATGATACAAGGAAAAGTGCTGTTTATTCATAATATCTTCATATTTTTGGTATAAGTGAATCTTAATGCAAGAACTTAATTGGAAACACAGAAGGTAATTCCTTGAAAATTTTTTCTGACCCACAATGATGTTATTCTAATTCTAGATTCTAAACTCTGAGTTTTAAACTGTGTCTGATTGTATTAATATCCTCAATCACTTGGAAATCAGCTCAGACAAGTTATAGACAAACCTTCTTTGTTTCACAAAAGATAAAATTGTTAATATATCAAAGATTAAGATCTAAAATTAATTATATCACATATGCAACATTCACTAAAATATTTCCATATTCTTTTAAAAGAACTACAAATATTTCATCAGATAAAAAATGACTCTTAATTGATGCTGGATTAAACTTATGTTACATTAACAGAATAAGTATAAAAAAAAAGAACTCTCAATACGTTTTCTTTGCCATGACCCATCCAGGGGGTTTGGTGCGGTAAAATGATGAATTTCCAATTCTTTTCCCCTTGAACTGCAGATAGTGACGCATAAGGGCAGGTCTGCGTAGGTGAATTCCTTTCCTCCCTGGCCCAAAAACTTCCAACATTCCAACCATATCTTTTTTCACAGCTACAGACACCCATCCTAAATAGGTAAAAATTATGTGGGCTAAAGATTAAACCATCAAACAAAACAGAAGTTAATCATGTAGCACAATATCACCTTGAGCACGTCTTTACAAGTCAATTAAAAGTAAAATGCACCTGAAATTTATATGCTTCAAAGGAGGTATTTTTTAAGGAATTGGTTAATGTAAAGAAATAGTATAAGATCATAAAATCTAGTAGTTTCAGAGCAGAGAACTTAGTTCGGCCACTGAGTTGAACTTTAGCATGGGGTCATTATAGGGTCATGCTGGCCGGGTTACCTGAGCTTAGGCTAGCACTCTTGCTCTCACTGATAGACTTAATTGCGTCATTTTAAAACGCAAATAGCACAGAAAACACAGACAGATTCATTCAAAGAGTTACATTAATGAAAAATTTATTTCACAATCTTTACAGTGATGTAAGTTTTTAAAGGGAGAAACAATATGAGTCATCTAAAAATCTAATGTATTGTTCTGCTATGTGAAACATTTTTTTTGTTTGGGTCGTATTTTTAAAAAAATCATGAAAAAAAAAAAAAAACAGAACGTGAAGGCAACTTTTTTTGTTCGTTTTAAATATCAAGCTAACGTTTAATTCTTCACTTGTAGTAATTTTAGGGTTAAAACTACATAAGTTATTGCAAAGGGATTGTCCAACTTGCACAGTTAACTTGCACTTATAGAAATGAGTTTAAAATTAATTGCCATTTACTGTGTATACCTATACACCGCAAAACTATTTTGTTCTTTTCTTTATGCAAATGGTCATAAGCGACTTGAGAGATGGAGCATTCTGCAGCCTATGGGCTTCAACAACTGCCCTTAAATTGGCACTTTTGTCCTTTTTTTCTACCATCCTTCTCTCAATTTCTGCAATATTTGCATGCAGCATCTCATCTATTTACCCCAAGCCAAAAGCCCCATCTCTCAATGAAGGGTAGACAGTGCTTTTCTAACTTGGTTTGATTGTGTTATGCGAGTGGCGTCTGTATAGTGACATGTAAAATGTGGTTGCCAAACCGGTCGTGTGATGGGTGGACTGTTCAATGTAGTTGAATGTTTAGACTCAGAGTCTTTGTCAACATTAATCCGATGACACAAGAGCAGATAAGTATCATGTGCCATCAATCATCCAATACATTATTATTGCATGTTATGAATGTCAGTTCTAGGTAGAATGTAAGCCCTAATCTTCAAAACAGACCATTCGTCTTGTCCTAATTTACAAATATTGATATTCTCTCCTTGAATTAACTACTAAATTAAGACCAGCTATCTAATATGACACAAACAGGTCCAATATTATCATATTTCATCTGATTTTTGCGACTGATTCTCACTAGTCTATGTATCCTTATTATCTCCACCTTTCCATTGAAAGAGTGCAAAGTTATAACATTCATTCTTCTCACTGTCTGTTCTCAAAGAAAAAAAAAGGCTAAGTTAGGTTCTTAAGAAATTAAAAATACCTGACCTTAAAAATACATTTTTATTGCCCTATCACTTTTGCAGATCTAAAAATGTTAAAACATGTCCATGTTTCAAACAATGCCAATAATAAACCTAAACATTTCTTGTAACCCTGCCACAATCAAAAAGATTTCATCCCCTTTCTTTAAACAAACAAGCTGTGCATGTCTCTCTGTCTGGGCAGATCAGGAATCAACAGAGTCCCTGGCTTTAATCCTCTGCCATTAGCTAGCATGACACTCCTCTCATTCACGCCCCACTAACGACACACTGCAATTAGCCTTACCCAATGCAAAAGAGGTTAACTGTCTGCTAGCACCTGCTAGTCTACCTGTGAATTAGACTTCAATTCAAAGGGCTTGTTCTACACAGATTTATTTGAGCATCATTTGTCAACAATGCTTTTCTTTCAAATTGACAAAGGCGAAAAAAAAAAAAAAAAAGATTGACAGCTCAACCAGTCTGGACTCAATGCTTGCTCAGTAGGTGTAAAAAACTGGTGAGTATAGGGGCAAGATTTAAAGATTGATTGATGGTTCATTCTCTTTTGTCTTGGGCCACAATCAGGCTCAGACTGCACCATTACTACTAAATACTAAGTAGGCCTAACTAACTGTTGCTCTTTCTACTACTTTTGCTATTGCTGCTGCTGCTGTTACTGTTACTTGGTATTGCCACTGTTACTGCTGGTAGTACTACTACTGCTGCTGCTGCTGCTGCTACTCTGCTACTGCTACTGCTACTGCTACTACTACTACTACTACTACTACTACTACTACTACTACTACTACTACTACTACTACTACCACTACTACTACTACTACTACTATTACAACTACCAGTACCATTAACACACTACGGTGGGAAATGGAGAATTGGATAGAGTTGGGAGATAAGTATCTTTAACCTACTGTCTAAGTTCCCTATTAACTAAGTTTAGAACAGAAACTATGCTTCTTCAGAATTCTTTCTAATCTTCCAGGTTCTCAATTTTGAAGTTCCAATGAACTGCTTCTATCACCACTACCACCAACCACTATTACTACCATGCTATAACTGATGATCCTACTGCATCTACTACTACAGCGGAAATCTCATAAATCAAACTGGTTGGGAATGCATGAAATCTTCGAATTAAGAGGTTTCGAATTACATGTTTTCTATTTTCTCTCTGTTCTTCAAAATGGTGGAGAGGGTGTTGGCTGGAATCCCGTAGTTGTCAGCGATTTCTTTTTTCTTTGTTGTCTATCACACTCAACAATTTAAGGATGAGGGTAGTGTGCTTTCTTTTCAAGACATTTTATTGAGAAGATGCCATTTTCGAAGAGAAATAGAATAAGATCTAGATGCGTGGAAATACTTTGATAGGTAAACGTGACTGTCTCTACAAGTGCCAAAGCAACAAGTGAGCTAGTGTACATAGGATAGGTATAGCAGAAACAAACTGACCAGTGTGTCGATCTTGGTGCTGTGTGTTTGTCTAGACCACCCGCAGCATCTCGTGGAACGCTGAGCCAGTCATGACAAAAACTTAGCCCAATCTGTGGCCCTGAACTCTGGCGCCTCCCTCACCTTTTCCCCTCCTCTCCCCTTCCACCCTTTCCCCTTCTTTCCTCACACACCCCTACTGTCGCTCAATCAATGCCCTGCCAGTGAAACGGCTTGCTATATCTATGACTCATTGACTGAGTGTGCACTGTGCCTACCACGAGCACCCCTCTCCTTTCCCCCGTTACAATCAGTATCAATGTTTCTACTGACACGCCTTTCTTTGTGCATCAGGTCCCTCCTCGCTTTGTTAGCACACTGATCAGCCTTTCTCTGGCAGTAATACTTTTGTAATGCCTTATGAGGTGGTATTGACTTCAAATTAAGAGAATCGAACCTGAAAGGCTTCGAAATATGAGTCCAATTCTAACAAAGCTAAAGAGAGAAAAATAACTCATCCTCTTGCAAAATTTGTTTTGTGAGAAATTTGAATAATCAGGCTTCAGTTTTTGAGGTTTCCACTGTACAATTATTACTGTACTGGTGCTTCTTTTGTTGCTGTTGTTGCATCCACTATTCCAAACCTGTGATCCCTACTTCTGGTGGACTGAGTGAGCAAAACATGCAATTGATTAGTTAAACAATCAGTGTAATTCTGTGTTACTTCTGTAACAATTAGGACTGGTACTATTACTACTTCTTTAAAGATGCTCATGAAGCAAAGCAAAGAACTGACTGTTTGTGGCATGAGAATCCATAAAATTTGGCTTTATAGATGAAAATTGTTTTTTCTTACCAACCGACGAAAGTTGAATATCAGCTGCTGCCACTTTTTCACCTTCTCCAAGAACAGTTAACTTTTTAGCCACTAGAGAAGGCAATTTAGAGAGTCTTTCTTTGTCTCCGATAGGCACCTAATAATTTAATGAATATATAATCAATAGAGTAATCAGTAAAGCTTCACATATCAAATAATATTCCATTTTAGAATTTTTTAAAAATGTATTCCAATTGTGGTCAGGATACTTTTTTTTACTTTTACAATTCAACAAAAACAAAAACAAAATTTACAACAAAAAAAATTAGCATCCACAAGCTTTGGAAAAAATAGGCCAAGGGATATCAGTCATTTTAGTTATTGAGATACTGATAAATCCCTCTTCCCCTTAGAAACTCACAATTTGAATATTTAAGATGTGTAAACAGTGACTTACATGTGCCTTTACAGAAAACAAACTCATATTAGTGAGAAATACAATCAATATGCTTTTCAGGGGCAAAAACATGTATTCGCTGTTTAAATGACATAAAAGGGATTTCGACTAGCACAGGATTTAATTGATGGAATGCTTAAATGAGTTGCTTTATATTTCAAGAAAAGGAGGGCAAGTGTTCAAATTCATTATCACATCAGGTGGAAACTAATTCTTAAAAAAAAGGGAATCAAAAGAAAAAGTCTTGTTCCTCACTCTATTTTTTGTCTAAATCAATTACATAAGATTCAACATAATAAAAAAAAGGTTCCAATATTTCCTGATTCCTAAAATAAGGCACTTTAGGGTGAAGAAAGGAACCTCACAATCGCAGAGAAAAGAAAGCAGAGGACAAAAAGAATAATAATAGAATACTGGAACAAAAGTGACTGCTTTGAAATCGATGGAAAGAAGATAGCTTTCACAGAAATTTTATACACCCCTTCCACTACTACTATCAGGAAAATATTCTCATATAAATAAAAACTACAGCTTGCAGGCATTGGTGAGATAACTTTTAAAAAAATCAATAAAAATCAATGAAAATCCTCTTAAGAATATAGTAAGCTAGATAAAGAAACATTGCCTGCTTCAAACTTAAAACTCTTCAAAGTTTAAAAATACAAAAGAACAGAATTAATAGGAGAATTAAAAAAAAGGATGCTACACTTGAAGGAAGAAAACAAAGTAGATTATTACTCTATTTGAAATATGTTACAGATTGACTAGACATTCTATTAAATTCCACTCAGCTAATGACACAATTGATAAACAAATTTTATTTGTCAAGCAAAAGAGCATCTAAATTGCTTGTACATGCTATGGTATTAAGTGTTCTGAATGCTTACAAAATGAAGAGAATTGTAACTGACAATAAAGGTGTGGAAAACAAAGTTACGCAAGACCCAGGAGCAACAAGAAACAAAAAATTAAAGCATATCCTTTCAACCTTTGCTAAACCGAGTGGACTTATATCTCCATAGACAGACCTCTTAGAAATACTAATAAAGAATTAAAGTTTAAAATGAATGACTCATCAACTAAGCATCTCTCATATCAATGCAGGTATTTAATACCAAGCTGAACCAAAAATTTGGTAAGAATTGATGTAAAGGTTAAAAAAAAAAAGCAACAATTTTAAAAAAAGGCAAAATAGAAACAGGTCAATAATATTAAAGTATCATGCAATGAAGCCCTGTCACTCCCATCTCTGACTGTAATAATAATAATAAAAAAATTACCGACCCTTTCACAAAAATAATAAGTAATTAAATTGTGACCCTATTGGGTCACCTTTGAAACCTTCCCAGTAAATCCAAGGAAAAGTTTTGAGACATTTATTCTTTACGATGTCAAATTTCAAGTCCTAAAAGTTTGCATACGACATAAATATTACTCTCAGAAATACACAACTGTTAGGACTGATTTCGTGTAACTTTTAACGATTCATGCCAGTTATTTACAGTACTCGTTTTTTGTTGGAAGGACATATAGAGTAAATTCTACACCTCAATTGTTTTTTCTCAATAAAGTAGACTCTATGCCTTAATGCTTGTAATGTCTTTGCAATGAACTTTCCTTTCTTTCTTTTTTTTTTTCTTCAATCTCCAACCATATGTATAAAAATAGGTACTTAAATTGGATTATTTTATGAAATTTTCAGCAAAGCTTTCAAAACTTCAATTTGCAATAAAGCGAAACAAGGAAAAGCTGTCACTGAGTTATAATACTTATGAAGTAATTTTATGCTAAAATGTGTTATAAAACATGATGAAACAACTTTCAATATAACTCAGTTGATAAAACTAAAGCATTCAAAAACTTTTTCATGAAGGAAAAAAACAATAGCAAACAAATTTCAATGTTATCAAAAAAAAAAGTTTGTAACAAAAATGTACCATATTTCCTTACCCCAAGAATTTCCTTTCCAATATGAGTTTCATAAAAATGATCTGCTTCTCTTGTTGTTACAACATGTATTGGAATATTTGGTCCGCTATGCACAGTTAGAAACATATTTGAAGAACACTGATAAAAACAAGAGAAACATATTGAGATAAAATTAGTATTGTTAATTTTTGCATTTATTACCACCTGAGATATTTATAAATATAATATTATCAAATTTTCTTTTACAAATAGCACATGGGTTTAATTTTAAAAAAAAATGCCTAATTTTTTTTTTACCCACTTCCTCTTCTCCTTCTCTCTTGCAGGTAAAAATACCTCTTTTGAATCAAGGCGAAACAATCCAGAAACAAACAACGTTTCATGCGGCTTCAGTATAAGGCATCTTGGAACCACCATGGTGGTTGGTGTCAAAAATGTCATTTCTTTTGCTGTCATCAAATTTAACACCTGAAAAGCATGGTTTTGAAAACAATTAAAAAAAGATTGGCACTATCCAAAACTTTAAATACCTGGCAATGATAAAAAGAATTTGCATCATCCATAACATTCACATACTTAGTCTGCCAAGATAAGACATTTTGTGATTTCTGTGTTTCATATAATTCACATTGTAAGAACAGCATAATGTTCTGATGCTCTCAGTAAACACTTAATTCACTATTTCTTTTAAAAGAATGTTGAAATCACAACACGCTCTGTTCGTCCAGCAAAGTTGATGTCGTAGAAAAATACTAACTGAAACTAAAATCAACCCTAACAAAAAAAAGCAAATTATATATAACAGAATAAAATGGCAAACAAAATTAGGACTATTTGAAAATCCCTCGAGCTAAAAAGGGTAGGAACAAAAATAAGAAAAGCAAGATAGAAAGAGATGTAAATAGATAGATAGATAGATAGATAGATAGATAGATAGATAGATAGAGAGAGAGAGAGAGAGAGAGAGAGAGAGAGAGAGAGAGAGAGAGAGAGAGAGAGAGAGAGAGAGAGAGAGAGAGAGAGAGAGAGAGAGACAGAGAGAGACAGAGAGAGACAGAGAGAGAGAGAGAGAGAGAGAGAGAGAGAGAGAGAGAGAGAGAGAGAGAGAGAGAGAGAGAGAGAGAGAGAGAGAGAGAGAGAGAGAGAGAGAGAGAGAGAGAGAGAGAGAGAGAGAGAGAGAGAGAGAGAGAGAGAGAGAGAGAGAGAGAGAGAGAGAGAGAGAGAGAGAGAGAGAGAGAGAGAGAGAGAGAGAGAGAGAGAGAGAGAGAGAGAGAGAGAGAGAGAGAGAGAGAGAGAGAGAGAGAGAGAGAGAGAGAGAGAGAGAGAGAGAGAGAGAGAGAGAGAGAGAGAGAGAGAGAGAGAGAGAGAGAGAGAGAGAGAGAGAGAGAGAGAGAGAGAGAGAGAGAGAGAGAGAGAGAGAGAGAGAGAGAGAGAGAGAGAGAGAGAGAGAGAGAGAGAGAGAGAGAGAGAGAGAGAGAGAGAGAGAGAGAGAGAGAGAGAGAGAGAGAGAGAGAGAGAGAGAGAGAGAGAGAGAGAGAGAGAGAGAGAGAGAGAGAGAGAGAGAGAGAGAGAGAGAGAGAGAGAGAGAGAGAGAGAGAGAGAGAGAGAGAGAGAGAGAGAGAGAGAGAGAGAGAGAGAGAGAGAGAGAGAGAGAGAGAGAGAGAGAGAGAGAGAGAGAGAGAGAGAGAGAGAGAGAGAGAGAGAGAGAGAGAGAGAGAGAGAGAGAGAGAGAGAGAGAGAGAGAGAGAGAGAGAGAGAGAGAGAGAGAGAGAGAGAGAGAGAGAGAGAGAGAGAGAGAGAGAGAGAGAGAGAGAGAGAGAGAGAGAGAGAGAGAGAGAGAGAGAGAGAGAGAGAGAGAGAGAGAGAGAGAGAGAGACTGAGAATCAGACAGAGATTGATAGTCAGGCAGGTAGCCAGAGACAGAGATATAGAGAGAGGATGGAATGGAAGGAAAGAGATAGCAATGGGTAGCAGACTGATCAAGTCTGGATGGAATAAGTTGCTACTACACAGTCCACTTGCTTACTTGATCTGGATTTATGACTCCTGGTGTGTCAAAAGTCCAATAACTCTGATCATACTGATCTGCATCATATACCTCAGGGATAGGTCTTGTATTTTCATGCTCCAAACTTCCATCAACCTTGCTACAGTAAGCAGAAATTGCCTGGCCCCAAGCTCCACCTTTTTCATCAAGATCTTTTGTAAAATGTGTACGGATATCTGTTACATTAACATCCTCTGATCAAAAGATAAAAGATGTAATAAAAACACATGCTTCAAAATAACTTTATATCATATATGGTTTTTCCTTAGTCCCTATAAGCTGGTCAAAATTGATAAAATGTAGTCAATCTTGAAACAATAAAAACTAAAAAAAACAACAAAAAAAAAAAACAAAATGCAAATTTTTGCAATTAGACCACTAATCAACAGATGACTAGTGATTGGGAAGGAATAATGCAATATAATATTATATGTGTAAAAAGCAAAAAATGTACAGTGCACTCCTGATATATCAACATATAAAATTTCTATGGCAATAAAAGCAAAACTCGATATAAAGATGTCTCTTAATTTAAATACCTTTCTTTAAAATTATATTACATGTACATGTACTTTAAGCACAGGGTTTTATACTTAAGGGGAAGCAACTACCAACGGGTTGTAAACTTTCGGTTACTTCTCTTGTTTTGAAAAAAATCAATATTATACAAGTGGCTTTCCCCTTGCACACGCAATTGTACAGGCAATTGTTGTACTGCAGGCCTGATAAGTGCTAGTCTTGTCCCGAATGACTGTGCATCACTCTCTTGCTTTGAGTTCAACTTTTCAAGGCCCCAAAACACCTACCGTTCAGCCCAGTAGGCTAAGCCCCTCCACTCCTCGTAAATCATTGAATGTAATGCACGTCACTACCAGCCAAATGGTGGCACACAACTTGCAAAAACTGTGCTCATTTTATTCAGAAAATAATCTAAACAATGAATAAAAAATGAGGCAAAGCCTGCCTTTTCTTGTCCTACCTCTTGCCAAGTGACTTTATCATCATAAACACAATCAAATATGAGTGAAAACAAAATAATAGCACTTTGGCAACTTAAAAAAAAATAAAACACTTCATATTCAATTTTATAACAATATTGGTTATATGTCTGTATGTTAAACTGTACATCATAAATTTGGACAGAAAAAGTCTGAGATTTTCTTTGCTACCTTTTAATTCCCAGGAATAAAAACCCTTTTCTTTTTTCTTTATTCTCTCCATTTGCTTCCTTATTTTCTTCTGAGCCAGTTCTTGTTTCAATCTTATTTGCCTAAGGGCATGAACACGATGACTGGGTCGCATGATAGGGAACTTTAAAAGATTCAAGGTTGTACCTGTGAATAAAGTTATAATGGCAAAAAAAAAATTGTAGTGGACTCATAAATTGGCCTTTTTTTTTAAAAAATAAAAACAATCAAGGTTGTGAATTTAAGCAGATGGTGACATGTAAAAAAATCTTTGACAAGCACAACTAAACAAAATGAAAAAAATAATGGAAAATTTGAAAAATCACATTTTGAATTGGAAATTTTCAAGCACATTTTGAAAGTATTTTCACAAAATCTAGAACAATGTTTAATACAGTACTAAAATATTTCTGATCAAATGACAAAATAATTATAAGCAAGATTTATTTAAGAACAAAAAAAAATAAAAATAAACCAATGTGTACAAAGCTAAATTCAAATAAAAAAACAGAAAATGTAAAACTAATTGGCCATTTTGTTTCAATTATATAATTTCAGTTCACCTGGCCAAACAGACACTGTTGCTCTTTCAATGAGGTTTCTTGCTGAGCTTTTACAATAATCGGAGGCTAAAAGGGCATTGAACAGTGAAGATTTGCCTGCATTAGCTGTTCCAACAATGTACAGGTCTACTAAAAAAATTAGAGGAAAGGTAAAAACATATTAAATCAAGCACCGTACTTATGAAATTACATAATAAATATACAAAAATTAACATGTAGGACAGTTTTTGCTATGTTCAAAGCATAATTTGTATTCATCCAAAATGTAAATATAGATACATCTATATTAATAAGTTTCTTTGGTATTATCTTAATCAAGTTCATGATAAAATATGTGGATATTCTATGCATTGTAGTTACTTGAGTAAAAATATTGAATCAAAATCTTTCAAAGATGATTTATACAACAAAATGTTAAAGAAACCTGTCTTACCAGAATGATGTACGATACCTTCTCATCAAAACAACGTGTAATTGATCTTTCCCAATTAGCACACAATGAGCAACACACAAGAGATACATCCTTTTTATAACCTCATTAAAATCTTATGATTCATGCAATATAAAGAAAATTATCTCTGCCTGATTTTGTTTGTTTGTGTGTGTGCTTCTCTTCTCCATTCTTCAGCAAATAAGCGGATTTGCTTTGTGTTTGCTTAACTGCATTTATTTCCCTTTGCCTTCATAAGCTACAAAAAGTATAATTTTTACTTTAAATTATAGGACTGTGACTTTTATAAATTTTTTTTACAAAATCATCATATCAAAGGTGTTCTTAGGGAATAAAATCTTTAACTAGACCTAAAAATAATGTATTATTGTTTATTCTAGCATCACTTTTGATATCTCTTCTAAAGCCTACAAGGTTGGCAAAACTATCATAAATCTAACACACAAAAAAATAAAACTTATGACTAACCTTTCTTTTTGTAAAAAGCAAATAGGATGCTGATGAGTCTTTCAATTCCAAAGCCTGTTTTAGCACTTGCTAAAGTCACTTTGTAAATGTTTGATAGGCCAGCAGATTGACAAGTTGATTTAAGGACATCCCTCACATGACCAAGATACTCACGGCAATCAGGAGAAAGCAAATCAGCCTGGAAATGAATTTTGGTTCAAGTATAAATACACTAAAACTTAAATGAATACAGAGACAAATAATATCAAAAGTCAAATCAAAGGCATCAGAAAATCATGCTCAAAAACCAAATATTCACTAGTTACATAAAGCCAATTTTTTTTAGACAAATTATAAGTACATTGCATGCCAATGAACCAAGCTTGAAAAAAAAAAACTGAGACGTAACATACACAACATAAAATTATTTGAAGCATTTGGAATGTGCATTGGGAACATGCCTACCTTATTTCCAACCACAATTAGAGGATGATTAGCACCAATATAATCCATCAGATTGGGAACGATGCTTCCATTCATATCTATGACATCAACAACCAATAGAACAACAGACTGAGTAGGGCGAATTTTGGATATCACAGATTCATACTCTGTCGCACTTGTTGAAATTTCCTTAAAAGCTCCGCAATGGCGTATATAATAGCACCTCTGGCATATTGTTGTTTTCATCTCTCTTTCTGAGAGGGATTTGAAGTATTCACTGGGAAGAAATCCAGGAAATGTATTATGTTGACATTGCAGTGATGCCCCACAGCCAACACATGGAATATTACTTGGTGGAATATCTCTATCTTCTGTGCCCAAAATAGGAGATGTCTTTGCATTTCTCATAATATCTGTTGGGAATATAATGGATTCAACTTCATCCTGCACTCCATTACAATTAGACCCAAAAGCCTCATTAGCCAGGATGTGCTCCGAAGAAGTATCATCCGAATTGAGAAGTAAGTTTTCTAAGCGTGATTTAAGGCCCACTGTTTTTAATTTGTCAGAATTGGTATTTAACTTAATGTTTTGTTTACTTAACTGTCTTGCTTTTTTTAATGCCAATAATGATGGGATTTGAGGTTGTGAAGCAGCCTTGTATTTTCCATTTCTTTTCCCTAATGCTGTGACTTTTTTTTCCACATCTCCATTACTTTTCACTGAATTCCATAAACTAGAAGCTCCTTGAAACCTGGAGTATGCATATTTACATTTTATACATGATGGGCAGAGTGTCACATGAAAAATTCTTGACAGAGCCATCTCCTTTGAAGAACTCACAAAAATTCATATGATATGCTGGAATCTGAAGGAGAGGAAAATAATAAGGCATCTAAAATGTTATTCTTTAGAGATGTCAAAATCATTCAAACACTTGCATAATGATGAAATTTTAATCATTAACATTTTTGCTTCAAGGTTTGTACTCATAGGCCAAAGGGGTAATCCAGGCATGGAGAAAAATTTAGATTATGCATCCTCTCCGTTATGGACAACTACAGAGATCTATCTTTTTAAACATCTCTTACAGATCGTATCAAAATAAAATTCGATGAATGAAGTTTTCATATATATCTAAATATATAAAGAGGGTCAGATGAAGATTATTATTCTATCATTTATATGAGCAGTAAATGTGCAGCTTTTGGAATAAGTTTAAGATGATTTAATCAAACTATAAATTTTAATACTACTTACTAAATGGTCATGGTTTTTAGAAAATTAAATTTTTTTTTGTATATATATCTAGAAGTGTTGCAGAGTTAAGAACTTATATGGTGTCAACAATCTGGAGCATTTTTGGGGAGGGGGTTTATAAAGATAACAATGAAAATTTTTGCACACACCAATCATAAATTTTGATATTAATAAAGACTTTATCAACTTTGGAATAACAGAAACAGTTCTTTAAATAGAGCTACATATTCGCACAGATGCAGATAAATGACAGGTAGATGTAGTTTTAATTACAATGCTAGGCTAAAGCCTACCTGAAACACTTGTTCGTTGAGGAGAAAGATAAAGCAGTTATTTTTTTTAATTAAATAATGCTCCAACACTAAGCTGTTCCAAGTAAAAATTTTAAAAATGAATACTTACAATAACATTTTAAAAGCTTACCAAAATTCATTGATGATTTTCTAAAGCAAATTAGTGAAATAGCATTCCTAATTTATTATCAAAGATTGGAAGAGTAAAGAGAAGAGAAGAAAGAGAGAGAGAGAGAGAGAGAGAGAGAGAGAGAGAGAGAGAGAGAGAGAGAGAGAGAGAGAGAGAGAGAGAGAGAGAGAGAGAGATTCACAGGGAGAAAGAGAGAGAGGAGGGAGGTTAAAGAAATTAAGATACTTAGATTGACAGTTCATATAAGAATGAGATGTCTGCACAAACTCATTCAAGACTTTTGTTTATGTCCTAAAAAACAGAATCTTGCGCAAGAATAAATCTAATGATGTTTCAGACACTTACAATGCACACCTGATAAATTGACATAACAGGGACCAAAAAATTGCTTCAAATTAAGAGAAAGTCGAATTAGGAGATTAATATTAAAATGTGTAAATTTTAATATTTCAATAATGACTTTTTAGGTCTGCTTATAGCACTACAATGAAAGGACTTAAAAAGGACTCAGTACAGTCTCACTTTTAGTACTAATATAGTAATAAAAACCATCCCATTACTAGATTTACAACATAGCACACCCCTCCCCTCCCCTAATCCCAAACAATGTGAGGGCAAGACCGTGCAATGCTAGCATTGGGCTCGAGGTCCGAGGCTCCAGCCCCTCCCTCCCTATCTCTCTCTATCTCTCACGCACACAAATAAAGGCGCATCCGAAACCCTCCCATTTATTCTTACACAAACCCCTGTCTTAAGTTGCACTGGTCCATACACTACAGATCTTTAGATCTGGCTTATGACACTAGGCTTAAAATTAAATGACATTTTGAAGGATTTAGATACCAAAACATAATGAAAATTCCCTTCCATTAGGAGAAATTAGTGGACCAAAATGTCCAATTGCGGGAAAATTTATTAGTAGAGATAGAAGGAATTTATTTGCGACTTTTTTTAGTTATGTCAATTTAAGAGGAATGTCGACTTATAAGATGTCGAATTAAGTGGATGGCACTCTATTTAACTTAAGCAGAGTTTATAATTAAATAATAAAATATTCTTCATTTAGAATTATCTAAGTCAAAAGATGTTATATTCTTCATTTAAAATTATCTAAGTCAAAAGATGTTATCATTTTATACTTGACCTAAAGTCAAAAGGTACAAACCTTTACAGTTTTATTTAAGAATGAAACAACAGCTTGTTTCATGAATGATAGACATGCAAAATTATGCATTGCTGAAAGATCTCTAAATAAGTTACATTTTTATTCTAAATCATTGTACTTTGTAGGTCTTTCAAATAGATTGAAAATGGACGGCGAGATTTATAACAAAATAAATCTTTACTTCAGAGTTAAGTAAAGTCTTCTTTGTTTCTTGCATTTGATGTTTTTTTTTTAAAATCTTCAAATCATTATTTGCATCACTTTTAATTATCATAATGCAATAGCAATCATTGAAGTATGCTCAAAAAGAATCTTCTAAAAAAAAATACAAATTTACAATGCATTTTGTATATGAGCAATTCTCAGGAGGTCAACCCTAAAGTGACACATTAGACCTGGAATTTATTTTGTCTTTGTCTCAAAATTGTTCAATATCATAAGAGAAAGGTGTAAATTTATTGGAAAAAAAGATTTGGAGATACTTTTTTAAAATATTTTTGTGCAATGCTTGGTTTTTATCTCCACAGAATGATCTTCCGGATGTTATTCATGACACAAAAAGATTCAAATTTAGCCACCTTTGAAGCACAAAAATCATACCATTAATACATAGAGTGAAAAAATAGCTGTAATTTTACATTAAAACATGATAGTTGAATAAAACAACTCATAATTTATGGTAGTAAATGGATTCGTTTTGTGTCATTGTAACATCCAGAAAAACTTTATCCAAAATTTTTTTGTTTGCAGCTTTTAAAATTATTTAGATTTAATTTTGAGCCGACTGTTTTTTGTTACTGGCCAAGAGCTACAGTCTAATACCTTTACAGTGTTGATTAGGGTTCTGAAAATTAATCAACCAGCATTTCGTTTTTCTGGATGTTATGGTGACACAATTTTCTGTCATTGTAACATCCAGAAGACTATAAAGAACTTGTTAGTTTACAAATTATAAGAAATAATTATCAAACTTAAAGTCATGCACCGATCAATTTACCCAATTAAGGATTGAAGAACAATTGAATGTGGCACAGAAATAGTCTTATATACTGGTTTTCATCAATACAGATTGATCTTCCCAACGTTACTGATGACATAAAACAAATGAAGTTTAGCTACCTTATAAGCAAAAAAACCCCATACCATTATAACTTTGATGTTATCTGTCATTAAAATATGACAATTGAATAGCAGGACTCATAATTAATGGTAGTAATGGACTTCAGTTTTTGTCACTGTAACATCGGGAAGAACTTGTGCTAGAGTTTTGAGAAGGTTGGCTGCACTTTGATTCCTCATCAACAGCTACCTATGGATTTACAGTATTGATAAGGAGTGTACAAAATTTATAAATACATAAAATTTATTTTGTTCTTCCAGATGTTACAGTGACATAATGTCTATCATTGTAAGTTTGGGAAGAACTTGTTCCAGAATTTTGTGTTTGCAGTTTTTAAATGAATTTAAACTTCAATATAAACTGCCTTCATGTTGGTTCCTCATCAACAGCTAGAGTCTAGAATGTCTACAATGTTGATAAATATTCAACAAAATAATCTAAAAACATTTTGTCCTTCCAGATGTTACAGTGACATTATTTTTGTCATTGTAACAGCAGGAAGATCATGGAGAACATAGATCTACATCAATTCACATTTTGTTGTACCGATAAATAATAATCAACCTGAAACAAAGTCAAAAACTTCGCACCCTAGAATTAAGAAACAGTTGAAATTAGACATTAAAAGCCCATAAGAAACAGTAGTAATGAACCTATTCGCGTCATCATAATGTCGGAAGAACCATGTTAATGCAGTCTTTAGAATTGGTTGCCGACATGCTTAGATTTATCTAAAAAAATAGGTGATTGAATCTTTTGAAGCAAGTACTTCAAATAAAAGCATCCAAAATGGCTGTTCAGATTTATATGGGACTTTATTTGCTTCTGGACCTTAAGGTCAGGAACTTTTTTTTTCTGGACGTTATCCTCCAGGGGCAATGACAAAGGAATGAAGTATCTTCTGGACTTTATCATATGACATGAAACGACCTAGATTGTTTTCAGAAGCTCATCAGATTTAAAAGTTTAAATCACCCTGATTATTGTAGGGAAGTTAATTCTATTTATAGCATCCTTCTCTGTACATGTAGCAAGCTAGCTGGTCTTTTATAACAGCTGATCTCCTCCGCATAAAATAGGCCTCTAAATGACATACAGCATAACGTCCAGAAGCATGAATTAAAGATTAGATTTAAAAGGAACAGTTCCATTTTTTAAGTGAAAAGCTACTATTAAATGAAAGAAATGAAAAAAATATGTGGGTTTTATGAATATAGTTGGCCACTTTGTAAAAACAGCCACTCAAAAAACACCAGTATTTTATTTGACATTTTTCATTGAAAAAATAGTAACTGATTCAATACAAAACTGAACAGAATTAAATTATGTGGTTTTAAAGGTACACCAAAATATCATTTTTATTAGAAAATCTTTTTGAAGTAGGGAAAAAAACATGCATGAAATCATGCTACTAGGCTATTATTGACCTTTTGAGAATGGCCATAGAAACAACTCAATATTTATTATAACTGACAAGGGGCATCAAAAGAAGTGTTGTTTCATATGACCTAAATTGGCTAAGTGGTAAAGATAAGATAAAGCTAGAATATAACTTTTTACTTTGTTGATCTAGAATCTGTAGACTGGATCTAGATGTAGTTTTTAGATCTATCTAGATCTAGAAGTTGTCCTTCCTTTCCTAGCAAATTTTTTGGGTCAATTTACAGATATTGGCCCAACTTTGTTTAACAAGCTTTAAAATCGCATGTTCCTAGATGAGTTTGATTAGCTGAACACGGATATGAAGGTTTTATTCGTCACAAATACACTTTTCAAGATGGAAGCATTTTTGTGATGCGTTATCTCCTGATGTTTGTCCTACATCTGTATAACAGTCTGCATTTTGACTGCTCCACTTGTTCTTGACCCTGGCAGCTAGCCTCTATCACAACCCTCTGCTGCAGTTCCAGTTCATGCGCACACACAATTTCTAATCTGGGAGCACTACTTTCTGATTGTGAAAATGAGGACAAGGTCTAGATGAGGAGGGTAATCATTTGTCATTATAATTAATCCCATTTAATTATCACATAATTTTCTAATTGCGTAGCCTAATCCTGACGACTTTCACTACCAAAAATGCATTATTAATCTAGGCAAAAGGAACACTTAAAGACAAGGAAAAGTTCTTTATGCTACACGAGTTTGGCCGATAACTGCAACTTTACCATCTTTTGTTCCTTCTATTTAGATCTTTTGCATCTAGTCTAGGCCCTCCCTCATCTTAACCTAGAATCTAGTAATACGGCAGTTTTGCCGTCCTGGTTCCAATTTGACAGTGCGGCCATGGTGGATACAATAATCTGGCCAGATTTTCACTGCATACTAAATTGAAGGCACTGATCTAATCAAATTATTATATTGCAAAAATTTAAGGGCAACTTCTTCAGTAGAGGCATTTACGTGCAAAATATTGAACTTGTTTTGGCTATTTTAATAACAATCTGGTCATTTGTGGCGTGATTTGTTTACATCCAACCGAGACCGCAAAACTGCGGTATTACCGAGGTCTAAGCTGAACTTTAAATCTAGCATCTAGATCTCTAGATTTTCTAGATATTTAAGTCTTAGTAGACCCTATCTTAAAGCATGCACCAACTAAACTTGAAAGTTAAACAAAAACGAAACAGAAAGTTTAACCAGGCGTAGTACATGTATATTATCTGCTCTTTTTTATCTAGAAAGCAAGAAGAGAAGCTATATCTAGTGAGACAATGGAGGTAAGGAAGTTAGTTATTATAGCTCCATTAGTGAGAAAACGTTAGGGATGAGATCTAGATCTAGATCCAGATCCAGATCAGAGTTGACTTTATGGTATAGATTCTACTGAAGATTTGCCTCTGGATCTAGATCTATTTAATTTAGATCTCATTATTTACTCCAGAGTTGAACAATTCAGAATAAAAAAGCTACAGAAAGGTATTTGTATAAATTGGGCTTAGACCGGTTTCGTAGAATTTTATAAGATAGATCTAGATCTGGAGTCTACTATTAGCCTATGTCTTGGCCCAATACCCAGACTCTCACGTTGTTTCGGTTGCAAGACAAGTGTTGACTCACGGCTGCACACTATTGTCAAGAATCCACGGCAACATATATACTAGGCCTATATCATATCATATCATAATATACTAAACCATTGTACCCATTCGGATGTTCTACCGTTCTTATTTACATCTGAAGGAAAAAAAAAAAAAACAGCTTTGCAATTGGATACCAGTAGAATTAGAAAAATTGTTCAGTTATTATTTAAATTATGTTACAGATGCTTTTTGCATGCATCTTCAATTTATAATTTAGATCTGTATTGAATTGTGATGTAGGCCTAATATTAATAAGCTTTGGGGTGAGTGGTTAAGTTTGTCTCTGCTAGTTCTACAAGTTTGAAGTCATAGATCTAGATCTAGATCTAGCTTTTGTGTTGTAGAGTGACAAAAGCAAAATGGCGCCATGTTTTCAATGAAAGATGTGACTAATTTAAAAGACCAGCCATGTAACAGTTTCTTTTGTGCTGAAAGGACCTAATGGTTTACACCCTTACTTCAAATAAGCTTATATACATTGAATTGAATGGTACCCATGACACAAGAATTTGATGTTAAAAAATCCTCTAAATCCTTTTCTTTTACAGATCATATTCGTTGTTTAAGATCACATCACGTTGGATGCCAGGATGGAGTTTCCTAAAGCAGTTGTTGTAATAAGTGGAAAGAGAAAGTCTGGAAAAGACTTCATCAGTGACATTCTTCTTAAAAGGTATACAAGTTCAATTTAAAAATGTTTCATTTGTATAATCAAATTCATAATTAATAGATCTTTTAACTAAAGGGTTTTTAAAATAAAGAAGAATTAGTAGTGATAGTGGTAGTAGTTGTAGTAGTAGTAGTAGTAGTAGTAGTAGTAGTAGTAGTAGTAGTAGTAGTAGTAGTAGTAGTAGTAGTAGTTGTAGGTGTAGTAACAGTAGCAGAAGCACCTGGGGACAAAAAAAAAAGTTTTGACATTAAGCAAGGTTGACTTTGTCCGTTTCCAGGAAACAAGTCCAAAAATTTAGGTTATTAAAAAAAAACTGGTTGTCTCCCTTTTGTTACTTACGATAATGGCCTCCCTCTACAGTGTCTCCATTCCGTTACTTATCTATAGCTATATTGTGGTAAATATATATATATATAAGTTATGTAGACAAAGATAAAACCCCATTAAGTCTGAAAAGAGGTTTATTTAAACAACTTTAACTCACAAAAACAAAATATACATACATAAAAAAAAAAAAACAATGGCCTGATTGAGAAAAAAATGTTTAGACTTACTGGAGACCCTGAAAAGAATGCTATTGGTTAAGGTGAGCGGTGGTGGGGAGAAAGCAATGTACTGTTTTCCACAAATGATGCAAGCCAACGATGAGTTAGCTCTAGATCTAGACACACCCAGCTTCCATCCTGCCCACACCCTACGCACCCTTCTTTGTTACTGTCACAATCTTACAAGACCACACTAACTTAGCTAGGCCTTGTTAAGCATGCTATTAATACACAATTACTTACTCACTGTATTGGGTTTACGAACAAAGAACCATATCCCACCCAAGCATCCCTATGCATCCCCGCTTTTATGGGTTTCACCTTTTCCCATTCACCACAAGGTGTTGACTTTTACAGAAAATGTCCCCAAGTAGTTGACTTTATCAGGAAATCAGTTACTTAATAACTTTAAGAAGTAAAGAAACATGTCTGCAGCATGGTGTTGATCACCAACGAGAGTTGAATTTAAGCCAGTTGATTTAAAGCGGATTCTATTGTAGTAGTAAGGTCATTTAAATTGAATGTCGCAGTGGAGCTTTGTGAATAGTTGTGAAGCATAGTTAAAAAAACAAAATTAGGTAGAGTGCAGCTCCGAAAGGTGCAAAACAAAACAAATGCACATTCCAAAGACATGTGTGTCGACATGTAATCAGATCAAAACAACCCTTTGGGGATTACTAGTGTCCTTTCCTGTCTTGATCATGTGAAATAGTATTTGAGCTCCCTATTAGTGTAAAAAGTATATAATCTGTGTTTTTAACCTTCCAAATCCGCCGTTAGTTCACTTTTGTGGTGTTACAGCCATAAAGTCGGCCACTTTTTGGACGTCTCAGTGACAAGCACTATTTCATAAATTGACTACCCTTTTCCTTCAAGAAGAAGGGCTCTACTTTCCGTTTCATTTGAAAACAAAGTGAAACTTCTTTGTTTGAAAGTGGATCACTTACTGCTTTTGGATGTATTGAGAGATTGAGGTATATGTCAGAAAAATAGGTCTGGTGTCATTATTTTTTGTTGGAAGGTACTAAACCTATATATTTTCTAAAAGCTAGATAAATCATCTACAGCTTTGTCATACATGTAAAGATCTAAATGTGACCATTTCCAGGTAATTTGACCACAAAAGTAAATAATTAGGTTGACAAAAAATAGATATTGAAAGTTCAAAGTCAAGGTCACGAGTGTGTTTAATTACAAAAATAAATTTTGTTGGGTTCCTAATTTTTTATACTTACAGAAAAAGTATAGGTTTGGCAAGTTTCCTTTTTGCTTTCACTATTTTTGGGAGTGTTTTGGAACATCCATACAGTAGACACACCTTAAAAAAAAACGCTTGGAGGCTTAAGGGACTGCTCTCATTACATAAACCAGTCAATTATCTTCATTGTGCAAAACTGAAATTCACATATGCAAAGCAATTGTTTATTGATAAAGGTTATTGTGTGCAAAAATTCTGGATATAATAACTCTAATGCAAGGTAAACAAACACTTTATTTGCTGTCAATTTTGAGAAAAATTAGCTTTGCTAATAGCGAGAAAAGGTATGATGATGTTATTTGTTCTAAATAATCAAAGGTCAAAGGGGTCAACAAATGAGCTTTACTAATGGCAAATAAACCAAGAGCAAAATTGGCTTGTCATTGGCACTTGAGACACTCTAGCTGTTGAGCAATGTTGAATAGCAACTTGTTAAGAATCATCAAATTTTGTTAAGGGGAAATGATTTCATGACTTTTTCTCCCTATTCAATATTTTATTTTGAAATATGAACCATGTAATTTCTTCCCAAAGCTAAAAAATGCTGTACAGAATTATGCATACTCTCCTATGTAAATATAATTTATATTGTTTTGGTTTTTTTTTTAATCAAATTTGTTGATCATTAAAATTCTTTTTAAATCATAGTTTTGCTAGTCTTAGATCTTTTTTTTTTAATATTCTTGGACTGCTTTTGACTCTTATGTAGTTTGATGTGAGCTGTTTTTTTTGTTTGTTTGTTTGTTTGTTTTGTCTTCTCCTTATTAATTTAAAATTGAAAATAGTGATAACTTACTTTTTCTCTTCAGATTAGGTCCAAGCCAGTGTGGAATTTTCAGACTTTCAGGGCCTTTGAAGAAACAATATGCAAAGGTGACATCACTTAATTCATGCAATCAATACAGTCTATAGAAACCTCAAAGAAATTCTATTCAAAGATTGCCAAAGCCACTTTCTATATGATACTTCTCTAACATGGTAGAGCATGCAACAGTTATTAGGCATAATGTAAAAAGTTCTTTTCCTGAGTGATTATTGTTAAGAAAATTGAAAAAAACTATGATCGCTATATTTTTGCATAGAATCTTAGGCCTATTAAGTAATAAATCTGTCAATGCTGTGACTGTGGAGGAAGATGCCTGTGGTATTCAGTCTGACCTCTGTGGATCAATAGCATGTTGAAATTTATGGAATTTTTTTCATTTACATCTTCAAAACTTGAACTAAGCTTAGCAGAAATGAATGGCTTGTATGGTATCCTCATAGTTAAAAAACATTAGTAGAACATGGATAGTCCTACTTAAAAAGCTTTTCAATGAAAGTTACTGTTCACAAAGTATTAGATTTTATTATTGAGAATTTTGAGTGTTGAAACTATTGAAGCTAAAGAGAATCAAGTAAAATTAATTATTTCAAATGCAATCAGGATAACCTAAAAACTTGACCCCTCAATGTAATGCTTCCCACATTAGCAAGTAACACACAGGTCATTTTTCATACAGCAATATTTTTGGGGAAAATTGAAAGATCTGTTTTTTGCATATTTTTACAAATGAGTTATGTGTCATTGATATATTTTGCTAATTTTTATTCATACTATGTCAAAATTAATTCATTGTATGTATAAAATAATCCTGAGTTGTAGAGTAAGAATTCCCTGAGTAGTGAATATATAGTTTGGTTGAAAAGTAGAGTGTTAGTGGAGTTGTATCTAATTCAGGAGTGAAAATAGTACCTGACTTGGCAGTTGAAGAATTTGCCAATATGCTAAAGTAATACACTATCTCTAACAGCTTTTCTTTTTGTTTTGATTTGAGAAAAGCATATAAATTGATATGGAGTTCTTTTTCAAGCACTAAGATGTTTTGGTCTAAAACAACAGCTTATTTTTCTCTGATTTTCTTTCCTAATTCCCAATTATGATAAACTAGCTGCAGTGTGTATTTAAAAGAACAAAAGAGAGAATTAATACTGCCAATGTCAACATAAATTGGTCCACTAGGCTGATAAGTTTATATTATTGGGGAACTTAATTTAACATCGTTACTTTAAAAAATAAACTAATCATTCATTAAATGAAAAATACCATGAATAGAAGCGGAAGAGAGGGATCAAGATTGAGAATCAGTATGTTATAAGGCCAGATCAATTTATCAGAGTTCAATACAACTTAAGGATGTCTAGAATGGAATTCTTATGTCAATCATTAATTTGAATTTTAACTAAATTGTCACATGCCTGTGCCTGTGCCTGTGCCATAGATATTTATGTCCTGGATAAGAATCTAGTATTTGAGAATTACTTTTCACCAATCTAATACAGAAACTTTTAAATTAACCAACACTCTGCTCATAGTGCACTAGGTTTGTGAAATTTTTCTATCAATCAGTAAATCTCTTAGATTTAAAAAAATAAGAACAGTTTAATTATCTGTCACAACATTATTTATTGCATAAGTTGTGATATTTTTTAGAGCATTTTATACTTTATTTTAATTATATACACAATCTTTCTATTTGCAAGAAAATTGTAACAGTGTACAATGGCAATATTTGGCTCAGCAGTGCAAGAAAAGAAAAAAAAACATGAGAAGATTGACATTAAATGAAAGGTTTTTCCTGAGCATACTTACTATTATATTAAAATCATGCCTGTTCCTGAAAAAATTTTCTCTCTCAGAAAATTATAAAAGCATCTTTCATACTAAAGAACGTTTCAGTTAGCCATGTCCTTCAATGAAATGCGGCATATTTGCATTGAGAGCTTTTTGATCATTCTCTCATTTTTTAAGGAGCATAATTTGGACTTTGAAAAGCTTCTTGATGCCACTGAATACAAAGAAAAGTATCGAGCTGATATGATTGCCTGGGGAGAGGAGAGGAGAAAAAAAGACCCCAGTTTTTTTTGTCAGCTTGCAACTTCTGATGGCTTAAATAAGAAGGTCTGGGTGATTAGTGATGCAAGGAGGCGCACAGATGTTGATTATTTCAGACAAAGATACTGCAATGCTACAATTACTCTTCGAGTTGAGTGTGATAATGTTACAAGAGAGCAAAGAGGATTCAATTTCACAAAAGGTATTTAAATCATTTTAAAATGTTACTTTAATTTTCATTTCAAGAGCCAGATCACGCCACTGGTTCACTTATATTAGTTATGAGCAGGTTAACTCTCACAATTTAAGATAAAAAAATCAATATTCATCCCAAAACGCGGCATAGCTTTCTATGATTTTATTTCAACTCAAGCAAAACGATGATTTCACTCATAGACTTTTACATTATAATTTGTTTTTAACACCTCACAGTCCAAATATGCCTTTTCAAATTTGACTCTTTTGCAGCTGGAATAATTACTTACAAGTCTGTCTTTATCCAATTCGTCTTTATTGGGACCATACTGCAAAATAAATGTAAAAGAAAGTGGTGTGGTCTTAAAGGCTCCTGTACTGCCAATATGAGGGCAGTTCACAAAACCCTGTCATTGTTACTCCAACAATCCCTTTTTCTGCTTAAATCTAAAACAATATACAACATTCTTTCAGACCAGGCTGAAAAAAAAAATTGCAATTCAGGTATATGTATATGAATTAAATTTTGTATTTTAAAAAAGAGGTAATTTTTGTATGTTTGAAAATTACATCGTAACAATTAGTCCCCAAACATATACTCACAGCTTCTAAGAGTGTTACTTTTATCAAACCATGCTCCCTCACAATTTGCCTTTTGCCCTACCTAGCATTGATCCTCAAGAAACATCATGGAGACCAGGAGAGGCTACCATCTTCATGTTTATTTCCATGGATTAGAGGGGCCAATATGTCTTTCACTAAAGCTATCATCAGCATAGCTAGCTTGTAACTTTACTAAGAAAATAAGGAAGCATGATAATCATATCCAGAGAAGTTTCTAGATCAGTGTCATTTAGTGAAATGATTTAGAGTCCCTATATCACAATTATCATTATTCGATTATTGTAGCAAATTGCTTTTAAATTTCATAGTTCTTATGTCATTATCTGAGTTATCAAGATTTCAAACGCTTACTATCTATGGTCTATTCAACTTGTTGCCAAAAAAAAAACCCATGCCAGATCTGATCTTTTAAAATCTCAATTTCAAACTTACAGAAACTGCAAATCAGTAGTAATACATTTTTCATGACACACAGGTGACCAAAGATTGCGTTTGTGATTAAAACTATGCTGCGCTTGTTTTATTGTTTATCAACAGGGGTTGATGATGCTGAGTCTGAATGTGGTTTGGATACAGGAGTGAATTGGGATATAATGATCTACAACAATGGCAACAAAGAAGAAGTGGACAATAGTGTTGAAAAAATTTTAAAATTGATAGATCTAAAATGTGGAGGCCAATAGTGTAATTATTTTTGTTTTGATGTTGTTATTTTTTTTGTTTTTTTTTATTCTCAAAATGTGTGATGTGCATTCAGAAAATAAAAAGAGTTTTAAAATTGCCAGATTTTATGAGCCTGCCTCAAAATGTGAATATGTTATAGGATATCTTACCCGAAAATTATAATTCATGCTGGTTTTTACTTTTCTGTATCATTTTAGTCCCTGATTGTTAAGCATATAAAAAAAAATGAAAATGCAATCAAGAAAATAAAAAGTATTTTGAAATGCAGAAAATTGAGCTTATATGATCAATGGTTTAAAAAAAAAATATCAAGCAGATAGTAGCAAGAGTTCCAAAATAATCTAAACAAACACAATTACAGCTACAAATAACTGGTTTGGTTAATTAGGTTATCAAAGAATCATTTTGTCAAACTGACCAATCAAGATTTGTTTAAGCAAAATAATAGTTCAGACTTTGTCAGCACAAAATTTATTAGACATATTTTTAAGCTAAGCTATGGAAATTTTATAAATACAAGTAACTGTGGTGATTTTTCCTTCCTTTCTGATGCTATGAACAACTGTTGTGCGGTGTTCAGCAGTTTTGATGAAAAGATTCTTCATAACTGTCTGATATAACTTAACTCTATCCAAATAATGATTAACACCAGCGATAAAATAAACAGAGTTTTACTCTGTCCAAAACATGATAAACACCAGCAATTCTACAACATGTACTATATTGTGATATAAGACATATTTAATTATTCTGAAACTCACCTTTAAGAGATAAGTAAGTTTTCTTTGGTAATTGATTGATATACAAGATGAAACCCAAATGTGGACAAAATATAATGATTGACACTTTTTTTTTTCTAAGTTTTGCTAGAAAATCCTCCAATTAGGAAAAAATTTGAGTAAACAAGGCATCTTGTGGAACTATGGAAAAAAAACCCAACCAAGTTTGATTCATCATCTTGGTGACAAAATGAAAAAATGATCACAGATCATCTTATATGCCTATATGGCAAGATAAATGGATTTAAGCTTTATTTTCTCTACAAATACCGATATGGTCAGTTTATACTGGTCTACCACAATTTAAAGGTTTAGTGTAAAATTGACTGTCAACATCGCTTTTCAATCTTTACTGATGAAATATGTGACAACTCTCCTACCGTCTATGAAATAAATGTTTTTCCTAGTTGAAGGACTAAAATGCTAAGATTACGAAGCATATCATAGACATGCAATGGTACCCAAGCTCTTTGCTTAAAAAGAATTGATCATGACAAACTGATGTTGGCAAAGACTTCATGACTCATGTGGAATCATACGTTTAATCATTTAAAATACTTATTCTGAGATATGTTTTTTCTTTAACCTTTCAATGCACTAGCCTCAGCATTACGTTTTGGGAAATGGAAAGTAACAGCTGCTCGGCTGTTTCCTAATTCTAAGTTGACAAATTACGTAATGATTTTTGTGAAACATTTGAACTGAGAAATGAAATCAACATGATCGGGCATGAAAGTAACAGATAGTTATTGATTTAGTATATATTATCTATGTGATTTGAAAAAAGCCTTAAGCAATGTTTCTTTCTGAATGACAACAATTTCAATCAGCCGATGCATTTTAACACCTAGGATGCATCGCCCGGAGGGGACAGCAATGGAGAGAACTGTCGACGGGAATCCGAAAAGCTGCCGAAGCGCCCCCGTCGGACGACTGAGACGCGGAAGGCCCTAAGTCAGTAAGTCAAAAGATGCATTTTCAGCACATGTTGATTCAAAGTTGCCTTATGTATGTTTGCAAGTTCCATGCAACTGAATCATGACAAATAATTTTGAAAATCTGATTAAAAGACATTCCCAGCTGGAGCGTCCACCTTTTGAGGCTTGCTCATACATCTATATTGTCCAAGAAACTTGTACTTTGTAGTATACAGTTATGTAAGTTTTATGAATAAAACTGGCAATTTACAATGTTTAAATTATTATGTTTATAGGACACTTAAATCAAGAGGTAAATGTAAGTGATTCAAACTTTTAGCTAATACATAAATAGGAATGGGAAGAAGATCTGGTCAGCAGGTGATCCCATGCAAATATGTTTGTTTTGTTTGAAACCTGCTGTTTTTATAAATATTTGCTTTATCATTAGAAGTTTCAAATGGTTTAAATTTCTTAGTTTTTCAGAGCTTTATATCGGTATCTTCATATTAAAGATACTGGTGCTCATATGGTTCTTAAAGAGCTTAGCAGTGCAGACCATGTAGATAGATAGATAGATAAATAAATTAATTAATATAATTATAAAGCTTAAATTACAAAACTCAGTGGAAATGTTATATTCAAGTTCTTTGGAATTGTACCAAAACTGAAATTCAAGGACTCTCAACTTCTTTCATAGCGTTTTTGTGATTTGAAATTAATATTATATAGATTGCACATGTCATTCAGTGGGTTATAGGATACTGCCTATTTTTTTCAGGGAGAATCAATTTTGTTTTTAAGATTGTTAAAGATAAATGAATTGAAAAGGGAAAGGGACAAAGAAAAAATCCATTTAACTTGAAATATTTGTTAAGATTTAAATTGTTTGGAGGCGGGTGGAAGACTGAATACATGTAATTTGAATCACAAGTTATGAATATTTTATTATGAGACTGATTTATTTTAATTTTGGTTTTCATAAATTCTTGCTCATTTCACCTTTGCGGTGAAACAATCTGCCATGGCATTCAAATAACTACAGAGAAAGTTGTTGGCCATGAAAGGAGACAGCTGTAGTATCTTGGTTGTGATCATCATGTATGTCATGTTGAAACCACTCAGTTATACATGTATCTGTTTGATGTTGCAAAAAGAACACTCTGGTGCACAACAAAGAATGAAGCCATAACATTCCTTTCTGAGATTTCAAGAATTGTGCAATGTTAAGATAAATGACAATCTATTTCAAATGACTAATTTCATTGGTGAATTATAATCTCATACATGTTAGTATTTCATGTTATACCAGTATTTGCTTTTAGTGTCTACCTAAACTGTTTGTAATCAGGCTAGCAAGTGTCTGTCAGTGTCTTTTTTCTAATCAGGCTAAAAATGTCAGTGACTTTTTTGTTATCAGGCTAGCAATGTCTGTCAATGTCATTGTTTGTATGGTTAGGCAATAATAATCATTGTTTGTATGATTAGGCAATAACAAAAGAATGTCACAGGTGAGACTATTATGTAAGGTAACCACTGTGATATTTTGAATTACCTAGTTAATTGAACTAGTTAATTCTTGTGGGCTAATACGGGTAAAACTTGAGTAATAAAACTTTTTTTTAAATTTGAAAACCGTAAATTAAATTTGCAGATTGTTGGACTTTTACTTTGAAAACTTCAAAGACAATTCCTATGGCAATGTTTTATAATGTATTCATCATGTTTTAATTTTAACATATTAATGGTAATGGTTCCTATGTTTCATATTCCATTGTATGCTATTATTTGTGTTGATTTTTTAAAAAGATTTTTTAAAAATTAAATAACAGAATTATTTATGAGAGCATGTTTTAAGTATTAATTTTTGCTTTTGTTTTCAACTGCTATATTGTTTTTATTGCAAAACAAATTGGATTTTCAAAAAGGTTCTTCAGTATTCATGGTTGCAAACAGGTTGGTCTCAGGCTACTTAAGTCACTTGTCATATATGAAGCTTTTCTTTCTTTTTTTTTTTTTCAATATAATTTCTGCCTTTTCATACTAGCTTGAGCAATAATGTGACATGTGTATTTTGATATACATAATGTTTAGAGATTATCTTTTGTTTTACTTATTTAGAATTTGAATTAACACAAAATATATCAATGGAAAAATGAAAAAGTTGTTCACTGACTGGGCTTAGTTGGGCTTAGTTATGATGAAAGTAAGTGCACTTCTGAGCTCTTTCAGCCATATAATTATCCCTAAAAATCACACTTTGTTCATCTCAAATCTGTTTGGAGTTCTAAGTAGGAATGCTTTTTAATTTGCCTATTATTTTATAATAAAACATTATGAAAGGTATTTGCCTGCTTAGTCCAAACGAGTCAGTTTTCATATTTAGCTTTTGTCTGACTAAATTTTGAAAATTAGATGCAGTATCTTAATCCTCTGAAGATGTATTCCCATAGGATATTTTAATGTTTACAAATATTAAGAAAAAGACGAACTGATGTGCTTTTAAAATACTATTTGTCATCCTCATTATGTTGCTGGCAAGACATTACTTTGGTGAAATACACTTCATCTTAAATTAGTAAGATACTAAAAAGTGATTAGTTTATTTTTTATGCAATAAAGTGAATATAAAGATTATTTTTTTTATTTGACACTGTGCAACTGAGAGTTTATAGCTGCAAAATGTTAAACAGAAAGGCTTTGAATTTATTTTTTAAAAATGACTATATTAACACATTCATGTGTCTGTCTTGTAAACTTGCCAATGAAATAGGAGTTTTACAAAAAGGTATGTTGTAAAACCAATGTTTAAAAAAAAATTGGATTGATAAAAAATGATTATGTTGCCTGCAAGCAACTGACTTTTTTTCCCCTATCTTAATTATACAGAATAAGCATACACTTTACAGACCAATCTGAAATGCAGTTTCTTAAAAAGGAAATCTGAAGATAATGGCTCTCTTCCTGATACAGGTGCCTTGATAGTTATCATTTACTTTTTATTTAAAACTCCATGAAATTCACTCTTTAGTTAGATGAGGGCATAAAGATTCAAACATCCTTTTCTTTCCTTTTTAATTATATCAGTGAAAAGCTGGGATTGTCTCTAAATGTAAAAAAGACTGAATGTATGGTAGTATCTAAGAAGAAAAACAATCCAGAATGCAAGCTTTTTAGCAAGGGAGAACAAATCAGGCAAGTACAGAAATTCAAATACCTAGGATATACATTGACATCTGACGGTAAATGCAAGACTGAAATTAAGAAGAGAATTGCTATTGCAAAGGCTTCTTTCCAAAAAATGAGCACCATTCTTAAAAATAGAAATATATCATTTTCAACCAAATTGAAGGTTTTTGAAAACATATGTGTGGTCTATACTTTTATATGGATGCGAAACTTGGACAATAACTGAAGAAACCAAGAAAAATTTAGAGGCAGCGGAAATGTGCTTCTACAGGAGAATGTTAAGAATATCATGGAAAGAAAAGAGGACAAACGAATCGATATTAGAAGAAACGAACCAAGAGAGATCCCTCATAAAAACAATAAGGAAAAGGCAACTGAAATTTTTAGGCCACATATGTCGCCATAAGGGACTGGAATTTTTATCTCTTACAGGCAAGATAGAAGGTACAAGAAGCAGAGGTAGACAAAGGATTACGTTTCTTGATAGCTTGAGCTCTTTTGTGACAGGAAACACCAAAGACAACATAGCCTTACTGCGGATGACGGAAGATAGGGACAGGTGGAGAATCATGATCGCCGATGTCTGTTCCAGACAGGGCATTTGAGACAGAGTTAGATGAGGGCATAAAGATTCAAACATCCTTTTCTTTCCTTTTTAATTATATCTATATACTACACTTTGTTGTGTACCTATTGTTAGTTGGATTATTTTAATATTGTTAATATGGTTGCAAAAATGAATACAAATCCATACTTTTTCCTAATTTGTTTACTTTGTAATTATAATTCATCGTGGACTCAATTCTTTTTTTTTTTTAAGGCTTAAAAATTTCCTAAGTGTGTAATGGTTAGAAGAAAGCAGAATATTTCTCTTATTATTATTTCAAGTTAGATAAATTTTATATTCCAAGTTTAATAAGATGGGTGAAACATTGTAATAACCACAAAACAATTAAATAGGCTCAAAATAAAACCAGTGAAAGGTTCAATCAATCAAATATTTTGAATTAAATTAAAGGTAGGGTAACAAATTAGTCATTTGTTGACTCAGAGGAAATAATTCTAATTTTTTTTTTGTATGAAATGAAGTGAATAGCTGTTTTTATCCATATATAAAACTTATTTTTCTTCTTTTTTCATCAGTGAACAGGCCCTTTTTTCTTGTTTTACAAACACACTTTTGAGTGTACATACAAGCTGCATTTAGATCTGAACCCACTGATTTCACTGGCAGCTTCAGTTACTGGAAACAAATTAATCTGCTGTCTCAAATTGGCAATTATGCTTGAAAATGAAGATTTTATTCGTAAAAACTAATGATTAACTCTTTAACTTTCTAGAAAAAGTTCAGTATCAAAGAAATAACTCTATTGTATTGTTAGTTTTAAAAAATTCCACTCATATGACTACATTTGCTGAAGAAACGTTTCTGGCCAGAGCTGGTGGGCTTCTTGCTTGCTGTGACTAGTCTCATCAGAGCATATAGAAGAGGCATGGGCCTAAAGCAAATTTGAAGCAGGCTTAACTGAAAAGGGTTTAGCACATTGGAATATATTGGAAAATTAATATTCAGATCATTGCAGCCAAAACTGCTCACTGAACTTATCTTTAGGAAAATCAAGTTTTATTTTGTTGTTTTTGTTTTTTTCTTAATTCTTGGCAGGAGATTTGAAGAAGCAAGTGGAATTCAGAGTGCCAATGAGAAGCAGATATCGTGGAAATGCACAATAAGAGCATATGGGACTTGATTCTTTAAGTGAAACTAGTTTGAATTCTTTTCAGCCATAGAATTATGGTGGAGGAAAATTTCACATGCCTTATACTTTGTGGTACAATTGTACAATGTGGGGACTGAATGGTAAATGACAAGTTTATGCCAGCAGCGATTTGTTCAAAATTCTTTTCTTTAAAATGTACTTTGGGGCTGACAGAAGTATGGCAGCTTTTGCATTTGCAAAATTTGCACTAAGCTTGTGGCTGTCTCAACTATTTGAAAACCTGGTCATAATGTCGATACATGCACAATGACTTGAAAGGCAGAGAAAAATCAGAAAATGAGATGGAGTAGGTCTCAATAGAGCAAGTAGATAGGTTGATTTGAGACATTAAAAGAGACATTGTGAATATATACCATTTTGTTCTTATTTCTCTAGTCTAAAGCTCAAAATTGTGTGCTATATGATTGTATAATTTTTTTTTATATTCCTTTGTAATAACTTATTTAGACATGCAGGTGAAAAATCTTTCCAATTTTGTTCTTGTGATGTTGTTCTACTCCATGAAGGTTTGATTAAAGACTTTACTTTGCCTCAAGTGTGCATGTTGCGTTTTCTTCATGAAAGCTATCAAAACAGCACCAGACCATTTAGTCTTGTACACCAAGGTTATTCATGGATTTTTTCACACTAGCTAAATAATATATATTATATAACACAGTAAAGACAGTGCTTGGCAATTGAGGAGCATGGTATTTCAAATAAAGTATATCTGCCTATCTGTACATGCTTGGTCCACAACTTTTAAGTTTCTCGCCAAGTAGCACATGTATGGTGGTGTTTTTCTTCTATGCACATTCGATAGGAGATGTTTCTTTGCGTACACACTGTGGGAGAAGATTTCTTTCCAGTGATTTAAACTTGGTTGTTGGTGCAACACTTCAAACTTTTCTTATACTTCCAAACAAAGTGCGCAGCACTTTTTGACTGGTGTAATTGGTCTTACTTTTTTGATGATTTCCCATTCTATTCTGTGATCTATATTTTTTTTCTTCAATTCCTACGTTCACTTAATCTTGTTGCTGACTTTCTATGCTTAGTTTAAATGATGATTTATGCAGTTATATCTTTCATTAAGTCCTTTATATAGGACATGTATGTATGTGTGTGTGTGTATGTTGGGTCTCGACAGGTAGTTATAATTGTGTAATAGATACCCACAGATCAATTCAAAGAGCATATACTACAAAGTATGCACAGCAAGATATACCACAAACATATTACTTCTATCTTTTCTCACATGTTAAAATGAAACATGAAAGGTAGACCAGCAGCATTCTCTTCATATTCTCTGAATGACACACAGAAAAGAAAATCACTAATTTTAAATTTAGCACCAATTATAATTATCACTTGTTGAAATTTCTGATCAACATTCAGATTTAGATCCGTATATAGTTAAACCAAAATCATCAATCTATATATTTTGAGTTTTGTTCATAATGAAAAAGTGATAAGAGTGTGAGTAGCAAAGAATGAAAGATTCAGATATTCCAGTTAGTCGAGTGGATTAAAGAAGTGATAGAGGGTCTAGATCAACTGGTCCAGGTCTTGATCTTCACTTGGGTAAAGAAGAGAATAACACTAACAGGCATTTTTTGTATTGTTTTTTTTTTTAATTATTTCTTTGATACGAAAAATTTAGTGTGCAAATGTTATAAATGAGGATGATATATAGAAAGAAAAGTTATTCAGTCTTTTTCTTCATAATTTTTTTTATTTAACATGGAATGGTTCAAAATCATAAGGATTGTGACTGTTTTAATGAAAAATCTTTGAAAAAAAAATTTTTAAATGTGCTTCTTGATCCAGAATACTTTAATAATGTAAAAAAAAAACGTTAGGCTTTAGCTTTGGGAAGTCAGTGTTTCAAAAGCATTAAACTGTGACAGCACTACAAACATAATCATACAATCACTCTTAAGTTAAAAATTTCTTTCTTCTATGACAATGAAGACTGCCCCTTTGCAATCCTTGCAATATATAGAAATGCTGGAACATCTTTTTCCTGGAGGACCACAAACAAAATACTTGATAAATGCCTAAAGAGTATCAATATTCATACCTTAAAAATACCTTTTAAAAAGGGCAGAATATTGATTTCTTGTCTGAGCCTTCCTTTGTTTCAAAAATACAAAAATCACCATGATTTAATAGTTTATACTTTTGTAGAAATGACTAGCCTTGTTGCTAACACATATCTCAAACTGAGGGATCAATGATCCTAGACAAGAAAAGAAGAATGTTTTTGCACATCTAAAATACCCGAATTGTAGCATTTTGTTACCTTAGCAATATCATAATCTTGATGCTGCCTTGAAAATAGCTAACAAAACTTATTCAGTATGTGCACCTCTCATGGACGTACCCTTTCACCCATGCTCTGTCCATGCTACATATGTGTTCTTGACAGTTCTATCAAATGAGTCTTAAAATCCTTTTTTTTTTCCATTGAGATTCATAATGTTACACTGAAAAGATTCTGTGAAAGAGTTTTAAAAAATTCAGCAATAGATGCAAAGAAATTTAACATGAAAAAAACAAATAAAGTAGTACACATTCAAAACTAATAGAATTTAGAAATGTTGAGCTCTACTACAAAAGCAAAACATTGGACAAAATTTGAGGAATCAGGTTGAATTAAAAATGATACATGTATGTTATCAAGAAAAGCAAGTTTCATAACATTTCTTAAAGTAATAAATCTAGATCATAAAATTCTGTTGGAATGGCACAGAAAAAAAATAATACTAACAAAATATTGTTCTTCATTACGCTTCATTTGATATACTTATGCAGGAAGTCAGCTCCACCTTGCTATGTGCCTGCTTTAACACATAATTGCCTTAACTTAACCTTTGTCACAAAGGACCACATTATTTTCTCAAGCAATGCCACTTGTGTTTTAAAAATTGTACTGATAAACACATACTTCTTTTTTTTGTCATTTATATCTAATAAAGGTTCAGAGCACATGAATGCTTTTTCATCCATTTAACAATAGTATTATAAATTGCAGGAATTACCATAAAGTAGTCTATGCTTTGATATGTCTACAGGTTAAAGGTTTTTTATTGACCAAAAAAGCAATTCAGGAGCATATTGAGTTAAAGAACAGCAGAAAATTGTAGCGAGAGTGACTTCTGAAAAAAACAAAAAAAAAACTTAACTTACTCTGGGATTATAAAGAATATGCACAATTGTAAGCTCAGATCAACACATTGATGGCTATTCATTCAGAAGGGAAACAAGTAAAAAGATGGAGAAAAAAAATTCTTCAAAAGTCTGATTATTTAAATGAGTTAAAAAAATCCTTTTATAACATAAGCTTACATTTTTTTTAATTATTAAGCAAGCTTGTTTAAGATGTGATTTCATCAATTAAAGTCTCTATTTTTGAAAAGGCTCTCTATCTGCACTGATCAAAAGCAGACAAAAGTTCATCATAATTCTATGTACAATCCAATAATATGTTTCACCACCTACTGTCGGATATTAATTTTACACCTATGGGAAGAGAGGATATGTGCATACAACCTTTCCCATAAAGACTTTCAATTCTAATTGCTACGACCAAGTTGTGAACCTTTAATATCCTGATTTCAAAATCAAGAGACTAGACCAAGATACCACTAGACCTTCTCGTATACGTAATAACATGCTCCTCCATACAAGTCTTTCTCTTTTTTTCTGAATAAGACACAAGATTTTCAACAAAACAACTGACACCAAAATAAGGCTTCTGAAATTTGTATAGAATGGAATAAATAAAAAATCTTTAATATAAAAGAGTGAGAGTCAATTACAATGGCAAAGATTTTTTGAGAAAAGTTCTTGTGGGTATCATTTCAGAAAATATATTTTTGAAAAATCTATATTAAAAATGTCAAAACATCAGCCAGAACTTAAAATATCTGTTCTTTGCACCAGCATTTACAGATATGTTTAAATGCTCTGACAAATTTTTTGGAATTTTTTCACCTCAGCTGAAATGGAAATTAAATCAGATCATAAAACAAAATGGAAGACATATTATAATTAAATTTACAGAGAACATGAAATTGTATTAATCAAAGTTAGCTTGAAATTTTTAAATTTATCGCTAACAATGTAACATATTTACTAAACACTATGCTTTCCCTTTACGCATTCTCTGCTTCCCTGCTGCTTGACTGTGATGAGTATGAGAAGTTGGATTCTGCCGGATAGGAGTGTTCATTTCCTCTTGTTTATCACCCATTTCTAAAATAAGAAAAACGATTCTTTAATTGTGAAATATTTGACTTTTACAATCAAAAAGATCAAATTGCTTCATAGAAGTAGCTGTGTTTCACTTAGAGGACAGCTTACACATTAGAAAATACCTGATGAGACTTCGATGTAGATAAGATAAAAAAGAATTCAAAGTTCACATTCTTAATTAATTGTATAGATTCCTTCGCATGACTCTAGTTCCCACCTTTCAAAAGATCCAGTGGCTCCTCCAAACAACTCTCACGTTGACTTACAATAAAATACCTGCCCAATAAATAATAAACAAATCAGGATGAGGCTAAAATAGAACATAGGCTCAGATTCAAAAAAAAAAAAAAGCTTAAAGGAAATCATTGAAATATGCAGTGCATAATGATTTTTTAACATGTAAAGAATTTTGTTTATAATGCCAACTAAAGATAGCATGTAAATTTAATGGGATGACTTGAGAATGAGAATACATAAAAATTAGAACATTTCAAATTTTATAGGTTAAGACCTTCTAATTCAATTCTAGCATTGATTCAACAAAATTTTACAGAATAAGAGAGACAAGAAACCACAATCAAGTGTACATCATTACTTTCAAAGGCTTCAACTAGAGCTTGCATCTGTGTAAAGCAAGAGCATTTATTTACAAACATGGCAAAGATGAGTTTCAATTAAATATTCTGACAACTTCATTCCCAGCGTTACACTCGCAGCAAAGTAAAATTGTTGTTTTGAGTGGAAGGCTTGTATCCCTTCCATCTTCATATGGTAATCCACCAGAATATTTATGATAGAAAAGGGGTATAAGCATTAACATAGAATGCATTAGCATGTTTATAGTGGACTTTGTTTTGCTGTTGGTTTTTTGTCTGTTTGTTGTTGTTGTTTTTTTCAAGAAAAAAACTTCTCACCTTTTGATTTTAGCCATGGCAAAACCAATTCCTCCACACCCAGCTACCAGCAGAATTTGTAGTGGAATAAACTATAAGAAGAGACTATATATTTTTTACTTTTTGGCTACAAATTACTATAAAGTTGTTTAGTCTTAATAATTATGCTGCAAACAGAAATAAACATTTAAAATAAAAACAATTTAAAAAATTTCAAGTTTATGAATTTAAGATTCTTGTTCTGCATTAATAATTAAAAATGAAAGCATCTGCCCAATGGCAGTTGGCACGCAACAGACCCTAGCAACTTTCTTGGATTCCAGCTCCCTAAAAGAAGTTTCATCATGTTTCATTTTACTGGAATTCTAGAGATGTTGAGGAAGAGTATAAACTTATTTGAACATACAAAGCAAATTGAAAACTAGTGCAGTAAAATTATGAAAGAGCAAAAGAAAATCAAATGAAAATAATCGTAGCCAAAGAATACCTGTCAGATGATCATTTGAACAAGTTGCAAGATTTAAAAAGTATTTGAGGATAAAGCCTTCTACAGAGTTGTTTTCTTTTTCCTTGTTCTTTTTCAGGTAGTGATCTTGATATCACTAATGTAGTCTGTTCTCCTTTGGCAATTATCTTGGTTGCCCTACAGTTTAATGTCCAGAGCAGAAGGGTAAACCAAAAACTTAGTTTGCTCCAGGTCACAGTCAACAGTCTTGGAATATGTGGATGCCTATCATTTGGGCAGAGTGGGGAGTTCCTTTTTTCTGAAATTGTGGAACATGTTCTTCAGTCTGTAGTTACAGTTGCTGAATAGAATCACTTGCCCTTAGTGATTCAAGGAGTATTTTCTTTTTGTTGAAGGCAATCCACTTCCCATTTTTTTATATATGTTTTGTAGATTTTGGTTTTGCATTTGGTCAAGTTTAAACTGCATTCCATTTTTGAGCTGCTAGAGCATGTTCTCTGCCAGCTGATTTGCACTTTTGTTTCCTTGATCTCAGTCACAATGTGAAGAAATACATTGAACTTCACCTTTCTCTGTTTGTTAAATTAGGATTGAGATCTTAGTTTTTAGATCCTTGGACTGCCAGTACTTAATGCTTGGATAAAGTTTTGCAGTCTGTAAGAAAGACAGCAGTTCAATAAAAGTTGTGTAGGTGTTTTTTTTTACTTTCTCCATAGCTTAAACATAAGTTTGTGCAAAATTTTCTTGTGATTATTTTTTACTTCAATCTCATCTTTCAAAAGTATGTATGCATCAGCTTCTCCTTTCTGTGTGACATTTTGTGACCAATCTATCAATGAAAATGGGTTTTGATAGGTGACATCATCATCTATTCTCCAATAGTGGATAATTTTCATCTAGCCTCTAAATCTAATGGTGGCTAGGTGCAGATCTTTGTCAATCATGCACATTATCTGTGAGTTCAGTTCAAGGAAGCAGCTCTGATGCAGAGATACTTTTTGCTATTTTTTTTTTAAAGAATAAGATCATGCTTGGGCCATACTTATTGTGATGTGATGATTGTACTCATTGACAGTTGTCTAAGCAATTCATCATAGTTTTTTTTATCTCTAGGAGTGCCAGTGAAAAGTACAGGTCTTACATACTGTTTGGAAATAGAGTCTGTTTGAAGAAGAAATTTGCGTTGACTTGAGTTTTTTTCTTAATTTTGGCTGGCATCCACTTTCCCTTTATGTGTTGGGATTTGGAATTGGACCATGATGATGACTTCCCCTTTGATTCCACTCTTTGCCAGGTTTCAGTGTCTCACATCCCCTGAATTTAAAATACATAGGTCTGGTTTGAGATGAGTTTTTTGGGCGCAAACAAAATTAATGTCTTTCATTTTGAAAAAATTCTTTTTGCCCGACATTACATGATATTGATTGTTTTTTCAATACCAATGTCCTTTTTCTTGCCTCAATCTTATTAGAGATATTTGTGATCCATCAGTGGGACCCATTCTAGACATTGGGCCAGGTTTTCTGCCTGCATGGCAAGTCTCCTCAAGGAGGGTGCCAGATCCATCAAAAACAACTTTGCACTTCATTGGGAGAGGCGCATTCCAACTAATTTACATCGCATAGACTTTTGTGTTTGACTTCAGCTGCATTTAGACAATGTGGGCGTACTTCCCTGCTCCCATATATCTGGAAGATAACAGATGTTGGAGCTATAATTATCTTTCCTGCTTGTTCTGCTACTAAAATATATTAGCCTTTGATGCTTCAGATTCATCTGCCTTTTGTGTCATCTTGCCAGAGCCTTGTTAGGATAACCTGCTCTGCTTCATGTTGTTAGACTTATGAACCCTATAAAGTTAAAAGGTAAACTTGCTAATAAAGTGATTTACCTCTCATTACATGAAGAATTCCACTTGCTACATAGCTGATAAATGATTAATATTCTTTTTATTAATTACATAATATAGATTTTTCGCCAAAAAGAAAAAATTATGACGATAAACCACAGAGTTTCAAATCAAGAAATGCAAAATCTTACCTGTAAAGCTGGAGATTTTGTCAAAAACTGGTCAGCTGAGACAATAAAGACTCCAACAATTAAACCCAAAATTGTGAATACTATGGGGGTGCGAACTGCCTCTGAAAACAAAATAATTTACCAAAATCATCATGACTCTACAAGAGTCTTAATAGAAAGTAATAACCTTCAAAATAAAGACCAGTTAAAATGCACATTAAATGATGTCTTATAACATGAATTTAGGATAAACTACTTTCTGCGGCAGGTTTAGGCTGTTTAAGGATAAATTTTCGGTTTTGTAGATTACAAAATGTAAGTTTCGTGTGCTTTGAAGACAAAAAAAAATCAGTCATACTGCAAGAAGTTGATTTTTAATCATAGACTATATGTTTGATAGCAATCAGACTAAAAAATGGGCATTAATAACCAGTAGGACTCAAATTGCTCGTATTTTTCAAAATATTAGAGGTTTTTAAACTTCTAAAGTTTCATTGATTTTTTTTCCCTCCATACGTGAAGGGAAACATACAGCCTAGTGATGCTGTAGATGAAATTTCATTTAGATCAATACCAATTTAATCTGTTTCTCTTTTATCATTTGCTAATATCCAAAAACATATGGGCCCACGCTAATACTGTCTTAACTATCAACTTCTAAAAACCTCTAACCTATAATTGTTGAAAAGAGTGAATATTGGAGTTTTAACAGTTACGGTATTGAAAATATCTTAATGCCTCTTGTTGATGACTATGTAAAATTCATCATGAGAACACTTACCTGATAGATATATACATTTCATTAAAATGGTAATCATGCAACAAGCACATAAAACACGGAATGTTAGTAATACTTGGCCATTATAATGAAGATTTTGATTATAATAATTATTTTAACAAATTGCTTTAATGCACATTTTTCACCACAACTTAGTGTAACCCTACCTTTCTTGTCTTTGGCCATTTCTTTATTTGTTTTGCTAATAGCACTTAATATTCCACTGTCACTTGGATCTAAAATCATAGCTTTCTGGGAAGAAACAAAATCAAGAATTGATCTGGGATGAATAATTGAGTTCTTCATGACCATATTACTTAATTCATATGAATGTGAGATTCTAAAGCCATAAACCAGTCTACCAAATAGCTCACACCAACAGTATTATCAATTTCTCTAATTTTGTTCATACCTTGGGAGCATAAAAAACTAAATCTAAAGACAAAAATTTTAACTAAATCATAATGGTTGTATATATGTATATGTTTTCACTTTTTCCTAGACATAAATTCATGTTTCAGATTTGATCTACTTATGGTAGATATTTCCATCAGGTGTAGATCTAATATAGATTTATATCTGTTCCCTGATTATGGACTGGATCTGAGGGACAAGACTTTAGAAACCTCTGATGATAAACAGGTTTCAGAGCTTAGATTAGTCTAAATCAAAAATGTAGAAAATATGACTAATGGCAAGGTAACTTAAAGTATAGATATAAGAGCTTCACAATATGATATAGACTAGATCTAGATCTATATCACAAAAGATGATCTGTTAAATCATAGCACTGATGAAGTGGTCAATTTAAGAACCTCATCCATGGATTTTACAGTTTGAAATGTTTGTCGAGAACTTTGAACATTCCACGTTTTAAAATAAAAGGCCAATTTTTTCGGTTTTCCAACTACCAATGTATCATATTATTGTACATTTCTGTGACTTTATGACATGTGATCATGAACCAGACCCTTAACCATATGGAATATTGTTGGTTTTGACTTATTTTATGTCCTCTGAGTCTCTTCCAGAGTCTTATATTGGATTAAGCAAAGGAGGTTGGGGTGTGCCCCACTTGTTTTTATCGGTAAAAGAGTATAGTGAAGAAATGCAATATAACAAAAAAAAATAAAATGAAAATAAAGTAAAAAAAAATAAACTACATGCAATATTTAAAATATCAACAATATTAGCAAATACTATAGAATCGAAATGTCAGAGGTTAAAATATAAACTGGCCTTTCCGAGCTCTGGGCCACTGATTTGTATTCCGCTTAGTGACAGCTTGAGCAGAGGCACATTGCTTCTGATACCTGATCTCAGTGCCAAGCCCTGCTAGGCCTATCATTCACCAAGGTGGGCAAACATAAATTTGCCTGACTGGTCTATAGGATTTGTACTACGAGAATTGGGCTTTGATCCCCACACTTTCCTTGTCTCCTTAGAAACCAAGTCGGGCAATTCGAGATATGCCCAACTTGTCTAATTTTTGTGATATCTTGAGGCAAATTATCTTTTATGAATTGAAATAATACATGTAGGTCTTTAATAAGTGTGAGTATTAATAATTACATCATATTTTTTTTAAATCTTTTTTTGAATCCAGGTGTGAATAAAATAATTCCTTTAATATTACTATAGTACAAATTGGTAATACGGTATAACTAAAAACACACAAGGGTGAGACAGGCCACTGGGAGAAGACTGGCCAAGATGGTGTGATATTACAAGTATCTGAAAACATTGGACCTGCCAGCCAAGTTGTCATCCCTAGATCCCTACGCTTACCCCTTCTTACCTTTCTTTTTTGTTAACAATCATTTCTTTTAATAAATGTGTTGGGCTAGAATTTTTGGAATTTTTCATTCTGTGAATGCATTCTACCTTTACTAGATCTATATACATGTAGTTATGTTTATGCTTGATTGTAACCAAAGTGTCGCTCAGAGTTCATTATGAATAAAGAAGATGAATTGTTGACAAAGTCTTTCATTTCAAGCCAGGAAAAAAGCTGGAAATCAGACGTTTAGGGCCAAACCAGCGAATTGATTTTGTTTTTTATGAGCTCTTACATTAGTAATAGAACCATGGACATCACCTGTCAAATTCAGTAAGGTACATCATTATCTTCATAGCAATAGAGTTGATTAATCTCTTTTCTTTCTTTCGTTTTCTCTTAGGTTCTCTATATTTTCATATTCTGTGCAGCAATTAGGTTGCTGAATTCAATATTGATGTTACTTAGCTTTCATTACGATTGAAACGTAAAATTTCCACATTGCCCGTCATGTTTTTGAAGGCACAAGCCGCTGTTACTCACACCTGCAACATCGCTTTTGCTCACACATCATTTGTTATTATTTTTTATTTTTTTAAATTCCAAGGCAATGCTTCTCTAGTGCATGAAATTTGTCTTGTATTTTCCTTATTAATAATTTAGCACAACTTAACCATTAATTACTCTACCTTCCCAGATTAGGTCACAAATGTGTGCAATTAAAAGCAAAATTTTCCTTTCAGAGAAAGGTCTAAGTTTGCGATTTCAAAAATGCCTATATTTACTTTGAAGCTGTTAATTTAAAAAAAAAAATGAGGGAGGTGGGGGGGGAATGTAATGTAGAGACAAAGTGCTTTGTTGTCAGAGATTTTTTTCCCATCTTCTCAGCTTAGCAAAAATATGCACAAGGAATTCCAGGGAAGTATCTTATGTTTGAGCAATTGAAAAGTAAAAAAAAAAGTTTTGTGATTGATGTGAGGATTTGAGTCTAATTGAAAAAAAAATTGATAATCATTATTACTCACAATATTCTTAAGCAAATTCTTAGTAAACATATTAATACAAAATCAAGAGACAATCCAAAACATCTTATTCAATTTTGAGCCTAAAAGTTACAAAACCACAATAATCTCACTTTATAAGAAACAAGAGCATGTTGGTACTGCCCTCCCTTGAATTCAATCTCTCCTTTCCTGAAAAAACCCTGTAAATAAATCGAGTAGACCAAACTGAAGCACGGATGTATTTGTTTACTGTTGCAATAAGTATTTTTGTTTTATTGCAGCAGAAATGTAAGTGCCAAAGAGTTTAAAAACAAAATTACACAACATTTTTATAACAGCATAACACTGAGAAATGATATACAGAATCATAATTTTCTACTTCTAGAATGTAGAACGTATAAAGTCTTTTATTCAGATTTTAATTTCTTTGTTGTAATTAAGGTTTTACAATATATTAGTAACTTTGCCTTTTCTGCTCTTTATGTATCTTCTGTTATATGTTCTAATTATCAATGAATAAATTGCTTTATAAAACTTGGTAAATAAGTTTGACTCACTACATTTTTCAAAGATTCCTGGTATAAAAACTATACAAAAAGATCAAGATGTACCTTTGGCCAACTGGGTTCAAGTTTTATAGCTTGCTTGGCATCTTCCATGGCCAAATATAATTGATCAAGTTTTAGGAAAGCTAAAGATCTGTTGCTATGAAGGATTGCACTGTTAGGTTCATGTTTGACTGCTTCTGAGTAGTGGATTACTGCCTCTGTGAACTTGCTCTCTTTCATACATTTGTTGCCTTCATCCTTGCATTGCTCTGCCTATTGACATAAAAATCTCATTTGAAAATCTTATAAAAGTCTGAAATGGCTGTTAAAAGGTCTATGTTTTGTGATTGTCTAATAATAATATCCATAATATTACTATTTCTGGCTGTCCTGAGGACATAAAATGCGCACCTTGTTACAGTAGAGCAGATGTTCTATTTAGAAAGAACAATTCTCATGCAAGCACCAAGGAAAATTTAATCGAGTAAATTTTTTTTTCAAGATTGATAAATTTTTTCTTTTTTTTTTTCTCTTTTTTATAGAGAGCCTTTTGTCTTGTTTACCAGGTATTGGTTGGCTAATAACAAAATGAAAGCTACATGAAGATGGTCTATTACATCATAAATGTGCTTTTCTGCTAATTATCAAAATGTGTTCATCAACCAAGAACATTTTGAAAAATTTTATTTTTAAATTTTCCATTTTAATAACACGGAATGCAAATAATTTTATTGAATAAAACAGTTCTTTCGAAAATCCATTGATCATATTCAAAATCTACAATTTGGTACAACATATGAATTTCAGATGATTATTTTGAATAAGAACAAGTCACAGTTGGATGAATATAAAACTGATAATTGCCAAACGCTTGTCTAGGAGTTGATATAAATATAATTAAAATAATTTAGATTTTCACCACAATGATCAGTCTTTAGGCTGGAATTATGTACTTACATGCTTTATTCTAAGGAAGAACGAAATGCATAGTTCACTAAAGAAAAAAGCTATTTGACTATTAATGCAACAATAAAGTATTGTTAAGACTTCCTGGTGCTTATTTAAAAGAAAAAAAAAGTCCTTTTAAGTTTTATTTCAAGTTTACCCGTGTTTTCATCTTGAGGATGTCTTGAGAATGCAGATATCTGTTCACTTCAATTTCATATCTGAAAAAAAAATGTCTTTAGCATCACCTATGAGATTCATTCATAATTATTTTCTCATGATTTTTTTAGTTTCACTAAATCTCTTGTAAAATTAATAATAATGTGACCATCACCATTATTTTCTTCACATCTTTTTACATTAAATTTATTTTCCTGAAACAAAGTGGTTACATTTCTATTAAAAAGAAATGCAGTATATTAGTGAATGCACTTTTTAAATGCAGTTTCACTTTACTATACCTCTGTGTCAAAATTATTTTTAGGCTGCCTCTCTCTCTCCACAATCTTTTAAAGCTCTTTCAAGATTCATCCCAACTTATCCCTAATTTTTTTTAGATCACTCTCTTGTAAATGTATTCAATAATAAGTTATTGCAAAATACATGCACTGTGGAATAACAATAATGACAAATCCACACTCTGATTCTTCTATATCTATTGTATACAAAGCCCCAATGATTTACTATCATTTATGTCCTTAAACCTATTATCCCCTAATTCTACAGAGAGAAAAGTTAAAACGCATAATTCAATGAGGTTGTTCTTGCTGACTTCAGGGAGATACAGGTACATTATGTAATACAACAATTGAATATGCTACAATCCAATGTTAAGAATCTCAAAACATAAATCAAATTGCATACTTTGCAATGAATGAACAAAATAAAGAAATATCTAAATTGAACAGACATTAAGGCACAGTCTTCCTGACATTTTAAAGTGGTGTGAGCAACAGCTTTACACTTAGCATTAAAATATGCTATACAAAAAAAATCAAAGTAAATGACTACTATTTGGAAAATTTAAAATATCAAACATCCATGTTATTTCAAAAATGTTATCATTGCACTACAATCTATAATATCTAACTACTAAAATGTGGAAAAAGACTGTGTCAGCTCTCTCTTCATGTTCAAGTTTTACTGTTTAAGTAAAATGCTGAATATACACCAAAATATACCTTTCACAGTATCAGATATAAAATCACTTCACTGTTTCTATGTTTATCCCCTTTTCAAAGAATGCACTCTTTAAGAAAATATAGACTGGCGCAAGCTGTCTCAAAGATCCAACATTTTGTCACTTTTTTTTTTTGCAATGCTCCTGATTTGAAAGGTGTGTGCTGTTCTACAATGTATATTTTATCCTTTGTTTTTTTGCAGTTGCTGTGACAGGCTAAAAAAATCTTCATTTCTAATCTTCAACTGCACGGCTTCCCCAAATGTGACCAGTTTGAGAACATTAAACTGATCTTCATTGACAGCTGATGCACGGGGGTGGGCCTACTTTGCACTGCAGTTAGGTGGATTTCTTTTTGTTCTTTGGAAGTTGGCCATCAGATTTTTCTAATCATTTTTTATAGGTACAGTTCATCATTCAAAAATATTATCATGAAGGGTTATCAATGGTTTATCATGGATTTTTTAAAGAATAAAACATTTACCTTACTATCAGCCTTCCATTTATTCTCTTGTCAATTGTGCAGGTTGCTTCATTGGTACCATTACAGAATATGTAATTTTATGAACACTTCAGACTATCCCTCTCTTCACCTTAGCAGTGAGACAATTCTGAATAATACAGAGTGTAGTGTATAGGTCTTAGACAAAGATAAAGCTTTGAGCTTGTAGCATTGTACATTTAGATATATATTTTAATGCTAATTAAATGTCACATTCATAATATTTACATGTTTCATTATTTACATGATCTGTCTTTCTTCTTTCTTCAGTTTTAGTTTGCAATCTAGTCTGAATTTTTTTGTTTTTTTTTGTTATAAAACTGATTGACCAAAAGAATTTGATTATTATGGATTTTTTGATTGTCAAGTTGTCTTGTGCTCACTGTAAGAACTAGAAGCAAATAAAAACTTGAATGAGGTGGTTCATTGGTGACCCCGGGGTTGAACATTAATCCATATTTCTAAATCTATACCTACACTCTTATATTCTAGTACTTCTTCTCCTCTTAGATCTAAATCAACAGATCTAGCGCAGACGTCTCCAACCTGTATCTATTTTGTAGCTCAATCTAAACCTAGACCTATCCTTAATTCTCAAATATGAAACTTAACGCAATCAAAAAGCAAATGAGCATAGCTGCACAGTCAGCGTCACCAACCACTTAGGCTGCAGTTGCTTTCAAGGTCCACAGTTCTGGCCAACCAATGCTACTGTTTGATTCTTGCACCTTGAAGCTGCTTTTGCAATGCATACCCCAGCAATAATTAACGAAACTACCAGATTCCACGAAGTGGTCCAGCTTTTGGACTCCTCAGATACTTCCGGGTCCAGGCTGTTTGGGAGAATCACCCAGCGAAGGCCAATGTGAGGCGCTCACGAAAGCTCTATGACATGATGTTGAGGCAAACTTTCAGAAAGACACAGCTCTCCTCGGTTTAGGTGGCAGACGTCCATCTGAACTCTTGCAGTACATGCAGACCATGAACAAAGACACCAGTACAGTCATTGTCAAAGCTCTTTTCCTACACCAATTTACAGAATCAGAAGGTTTCTGTCACGTCCTTAACAGAGTTTGGAAGAACAACTCCCATATGCACTACAAGAGAGGTGCTGCTGACCCACATAGCAACTTTATTCTATATATAACACTTAGGATTAGGCACTGTGGTCCCTGTTTTTAATTTATAAACCAAACTCCCCCATTTTTACCAGTGACACCAATGTACAGCTACTTGGTGCACAGTCAATGCAGGCAGTCTGTGCTAACCCTCTGTACTATATCTGCACCCCAGGACAGTGCAGTTTTGTATTAAAAGTACTGAGGGTACATCCATCTCTATGTTGAGTACACATGCTGTAGCGATTGCACCTATTCCACCGCAGCCTATAAATAAACAGCTGGTCCTTTTTCATTTGCCCTACGTCTTGCTACTTGATATAAGCCAACCAGATAGAAACGCATAATCACCTAGGTTCTACCATCCCTTGCGCCCTCTTTTCCTCCAGAAACCACTTTTGCGAAGATAATCTGCCAATGAATGATGATGTAGCGATTCCCCTGGTTCTGGTAGGCACTGTGTAAATGCAACCAAGCTGCCTGAGTTGTATCACCCTCAAAGCTGAACCTTTGGCTGAGGAAGCTACATGTTTCCCCAAAAGTCAACACCCCCCACTTCCCAGAATCAACTGGTTACCAATTTTAACGCCGGTCCTGCCAAAGTTGACTGGGGGAATTTGCCCTTTTTATCCTCACTGAATAACAACAAATCAGGGCACAGGTCAAATTGGTGAAAGTAGAAAGACCAATCTGAGCTACCATCATGTTGCAGATGTTCTCTAGCTGCCTCAATCCAGACTGGTTTCCTGAGGTCCTTGCCCCTCCTGTGATCCCTATAGAAATCCTCCCTATTCCCATACCCATATCAAGACTGGCCATGTGTACCTGGATGATAGATTTCTAATTTTGGTAAATGTGAAATTATCATCACAATTGAAAACCTGCCCTAGCCCATTGATGATTTTTGGAAACACCTCCTTACTTACCCTTGTACCTAATTCAACCTGGTTCCTCTTCCCATGAGTAAAATGAGAACTCTGTTAGGGAAAGATTGGTTTCATATATATACCTACATGATTGCAGGACCATGGACCCCAAAATTTGTCCCCACCTCTCAACTGAAGCCACCAAATGAGCATCAAACTGCACCAGCAGATCCAGTGAAAGGAGCGCAACCACCCCTAGAGACTTTACCCTTCCTTTAAAATTTGCCTTGCCCTGCCATCATTCTCCTTTGTACGACCTCCCACTTTACCCACATAAGGTTTTCAGAACCCAGGGACCCTGCCGGTGAGTCTACACCTGGATTCTAATGAACATGTTCCCTTCCTTTAGTTCCATGATTGGCATAACTCATCTTTTGATCATCATAAATTAAATCCCCTCCTGCAGGCTAGTCATCTGTATGAGGTGGACCATAGCCCACTCCCTGTCTAGTAATTGATCTAAACATAAGACTCTATTTCAGTCTAAATCCATAATCCAATCAACAAAAAAAACAGAAAAAATAAATATACCCACCATCATTGGAAAAAGAAAAAACACAAAAAGCAATCTAACGCAGATATAGATCCAATTTTGACCAAGCCCCAACAAGTGCTGGCTCATTCAGAGCAACACGATTGCTGACAATACAAAATCTAGATTCAAGATCTAAATGCTAATCCAGACCTAAGAGTTTATTTATCACTTCTGACATTGCTGACATAAACTGTGGCCAAGGTGTAATGTGAACAGCAGTAGAAAGAGCAGCAAATCATCTCCAAAGGAGATTCCTTCAGGTGCAAGCAGGCAAAGTGGAAAGGAGGGCAACGGCATGTAAGAGTGGTTAATCTACTATTAGAATAATGGCAACTGTGTAAGTTTATTTAAAAAAATTAATCAAAATAAAAGGAATTGTAAAGTGACCTGGGAATATTTCTACTTTTTTTGTATCCTTTCCAAAATTTCAAAATGGTCTAATTTTGCACACTTTCATTTTTCTTCAATTTGTCTAATTAAATTCTATGTTGTTCTCTTGCCTTGTGTTTTTTAAAATTTTTTTGTGGATTAATATAGCTTTATATATATATATATATAATATCCATTATTCAGATGCATAATTTTTATTCCTTTTAATGTTGAGCCTCCATTAGACTATGCCAGTAGCAATAATTTTAGACTCTGCAGCATTACTATAAACCTATATGACTCTGTCTTGTGAGGTGTGTATTTTCTTAGTAAAAACAGCATTTAAACATAGCAATGCAATGCTCTCACCTTTGAATAAACACAACTGCATTTTCTATAACTATAAGTGTAGAAATAAGATACTTCTTCTTATCTTTTGTTCCATCGCTGCCTGGCAGTTTTTCACAAACCATTCATTGATGACTTATGCAATATGCATTAAGTCGAAAAACTATGGTGATAAAGCTGTGACAGAAGTTGAATCATGAATTTGCGTCTCATGATCATCTAATGTAACTCTTTCCAACATAACCAATGTACACATTTACTGTGGTTTTAATATTATTTTTTATCTGCTTTTTCAAAACACTTTAGTTCAGTGACGTTGGTCTGTTTTAATAGCTAAGGTAATAAACTACCTTTTAAAGTCATCCAAAAAAAAAACAATTTATATCAAAATATTAAAATACAGGCTGTTGAATGATGATAATAATAATAGTAAGAAGAAGAAGAAGAAGAAGAAGAAGAAGAAGAAGAAGAAGAAGAAGAAGAAGAAGAAGAAGAAGAAGAAGAATGACGATGATGATGATGATGATAATGATAATAATATTAATAATATAATAATACAGTATACCTCAAATCCAATGAACTCGGATTCAAAGAACACCTTCCTTTCAACAAACAGAGTAAAATCACCTTTTTTTTTTCTCTTCTTTGGCTCTGTTAAAATAGCTTGCATCAAACAAACTGATCTCAGATGCATCCTCAGGTTCAACAAACTACAAATATTGGCAAATCCACTATAGAATGCTTTTCTGCTTAGAAACTATGTAGTTGAAATTCAAGCAAAAGGTCCCCTGTCGGCTGTTAAGAAATGCTTGAGGTGTATAGGTGTTGGGCACCCATTATGCCACAGTATATACTAAGGGAAGGGGGAGCAAAATATTGATATGCAGAGAGAAGATAATGAAAAGAGAGGGGGAAGTGAGCAGGCAGCAAATGCACGGGAAGATCATGATACAGGATCAAAGAGCCAAAGTGGCCGTAACTTCGGCAATGGTGGGAAGGGTAAAGAGTGGTTTTATAGACACGTGGTTAGTTGATAAAAACAAGGGAAATAATAATGAGATAATTTCACTTTGGTTGGTTACTTCCCTTATGTCATGGCTCCAATGAACCTTGCATTGAACAAACTGTTAAAAATAACCGAACTAGTTTGTTGAGTCTGAAGTGTATTGTAATAGTAATGAAATCTATATATAATGGCGAAAAGTGAGAATCATTAAAACAAGCATTTCTAGATCACTTAGAGACGTCAAATTTGGCATAAAGATGTTAATTGTTCTATAGATTGGAGTGATATTATTTTTCACCAAAATAGTGTTTTTCGAAAATTAAAGGAAAAATTGTGATTATTTTCTTAAAAGAAAAAAGCCAATGTGCAAACTACTTCCTGTAAGCACAGCTTTACTATTTATTTTTATTTTTTTAAGTGTGCTTAGCTACTACTACTACTACTACTACTACTACTACTACTACTACTACTACTACTACTACTACTACTGCTACTAATACTACTAGTACTAATGCTTCTGTTAAGATGAAAAAGACGTAATAAAAATGTTTAAAAAAGGTTAATAAGGACCTTATAATGTACTTAAAAATATTTCAAACTTAATTGTGAAAGGTAAGAGCATCATCTTTTCCTCTACAATTTAACAAATTACAAATAAAAGTGTGAATCATCTCAAATAATCAAAATGATCTCAGTGATCTAAAACAATACTAATAGGGACAAAATAAGATAGGTTTGCCAAGGCAGCTCGCTAAGTCGAGCTGTGATTGCCCTCCCTTTGAAACAACCAAAGTGATCTCAGTGATCTGAGCCTAAACAATACCAATGGAGGTCTGTATAGGATAGGCTTGCCAAGACTGGCTGGGTTTGCCCTCCCTTTGTAAGCCCCACTTTTAGTCTGCTGGAATCAAAGGCACCTGCACAGTAAGCTTTCTAGTCCACATGTTACTCTGATGTAGAGGCAAACCTAACCAAACTCACAGCAAGCCAATTAGTGAATTACACCACAGTGCCTGTGGAAATGGGCATACTAATCAAGACTCACAACAGTGTAATTATAAAAAGACATCAGACGAGCCTTTTTTTTTAATTTTTCATAATTTGATCTGGATCTGGATGTACAGGCATGAACTGAGCCTTGTCAAGTGATCTGATCTAGATCTAGATCTAGATGTATAGGAATCAGTTGAGCCTTTGTGAACATTCATTGATCTAAATCTAGATTAGGCCTCGAACATAATGACGTTCCTAGGCTAGGATGCAATAATATTTGTAAAGATTAGGATCTGTCTAATCTAGATTTCTTTACCAGTATAAAGACCAACACGAAGCTAGTTAGGTCCGACTTCTGAGTCTAAATCTTGAATGTCAAGACTTTCTTGGCAAGCGGTTCCTGATGCGAAGAGAATCGTTTATACGCAACTACTCAATATCTACTTTCATTTTCACTTTTGATACAAGTTAAAATTTTCAGTCCGTTGCAACAAACTTCTTGAAACCGGCTTTTAGCCTAATCGGTTTTGTTGCACCAATTTATTGAAGCGACGACTCAACTTCATCCAATAATATTTTTCTGTCTCACTATCTGCACATCTGACGGCATCTAGACCCTTCGACATATTGACTGTGAAGAGTGGTTACTTGTACTAGAAGTTAGTTTAGCCGTTGGCATAATGTTATTGCTACGAAAAAGAATAAGATTTTGACGTCTTTTGTTGAAATTTATTGTCAAATGCGAATGCGCAAGAGACTGCTAGATTACTTTCTTCGTAGATGTTTAGTTACCGCATTTTGTGGCAGTTTGGTTCAGTGAATAAAGAATTGCCGCTGACTAGTGCCTTGTCATGTGAGATTAAGAATGAATCATAGAATTTTTCTATACACATAATTTATGTCCATGAAAGCGCTGCCTCATACTTACATGTTATGGGCGACCATTTCAAGGTGTGGCGCTCCGAAAACTGGAATTTCTCAGTTTTTGTTTTATTTTAGTTTTTTTTTCCATCATAGTTAGATCTAGAAACTCATAAAACTTCTTTTTAATTACATTACATGTTAGTGTTGATGAAGAAAACCTGTTCTATCGGTGACAACTTAACTGTTTTCAAGCGGACGCTTTTATGTGAATTGGTGGATGGATGATATTTATAGAATTTTTTTCTCGACGGCTCTCATACAGAAACTGAACCATATTTTAAATGGTATTTCACATCATGTGAAACATGGAATGAGTACCTTTGTTTTATTGATAAAACCATCAGAATAGTACCGTATTACAAAATACTCGAATATCGCCTTGAGGTAAAGGTATAACATTGTACTCAATGATTCCCCAACAGTTATGAGTCAGCATGTGCAGGAGATGAAACTGAAACGCTGACGTAAAAGCCCAGTGAATCAGCTTCTTAAAGCTGCGCTGTAGAAACATCAGTAGGAAGATCTTTCACACCTGAAGACATTGCTAGAATTTGTCCAAAATCCCCATTCCATAAAAGTTACTAATGACGCTCAAAATTAATTTTAGCATCATTTATTAATTTTAGGAAAAAGTCCAACACGTAGCAGGCCTTTTATAAATTTCTTAAAAGTGGTGCCGTCAAACTAACTTCAGGTGCGACCATCTAACTTGACTAACATCTAGAGGCTTCTTGATTGTATTCTAAGCCTGTATAGTTACATTAGGTTGGGGTTCCTGATCATTTGACTTTATCGAAATTTTTAATAAATAAATTTATAGCACTGCTTCTTTCCACGAGATGATCGAAATAGTGAGAGAAGTACAACCATCCGTAATAAGAACCCAAGGCTTTGTCATCAATTATAAGCCACCAGGCCATCCCAGCCGCTACACAAGAGCTTACATTGTTTCAATAGAAGGCGAGACATTGAATGGGAGGAAGACGGATAAATAAATACTTTGTTATATTAAGAGATTGCATGGAAGTTTTCGAACGCGAGAAGGCATCATTATTGTGGTTATTTGCTAAACTACAATACAATAATATACATGACCTTGGTAATTAATTTAAATCGTACTGTTTGAAAATACCACGTGAGTAGCTAAAAAACAAACATGATGGTATCTTTAGGGGAACTATGTAAAGCATCAGGCCTATCCTAAAATTGTTAAGCTCGCGTTAATAGACTACCGTAATTGACATAAGCTATCCAACGACTTTGGTATTCCAATGTTTTTCCATCTCAAGATGTTGGCTATCATAGATTCTGATTAAGATTGTAAACGGGTTCATACTTGTTGAATAAAGACTTTATTGAGTGCATTTTTCTGTCGTCTTACAATGACTGTTAAATGGTTTGTCTTAATTTTACAATTCATGATCGATCTAATATTGGTGAGGTTTTTTTTTTTCAATCTGTTGAAACGATGACTGGTTTATATGGGCGTGTGTGCGTGTGTTTGGAATCGTTGTATAATCAAAACCCTTTAACATGATTTATTTTATGTTAACTCCTGCAAGCCACTTCCCAAATTTACAATGCATAATTGCTAATTATTGAGATTCACCTTTATAGATTTTTCTCTGTTTGCTGAATTTCTTTTTTTTTTTACGCCTATTTAATACAAATAAAATTACCTCAACTCCTTATTGTCGTCAAATAATGGCCACAGAACTTTTTTTTTCTTTCTTTCTTTTTTTTTCTATTTCAATTTTCGATTTGAATCTATCACTATCAAAATAAATGATTTCATTGGCAATGAAATGCGTTATATGATATGCTGGGCAACAAATCTACTGGACATGGCTATTATGTGCAATGTTTGTTATTTTAAAGTACCTGTGCTGAATTTCTTCCGAAATTGCTTTGAACGTACGCGCCCACAGTGAACACCTGGTGTGTTTTGTGCATCGCGCAATCTTCATGAAAGAGCCTACTGTCGCCTCTAAATTGGTCGGAAAAAAGGAAGAGAGTATGTCGGGAGGGGGGAAGGGGGCGTTTGTTTCGCACCCGTAACAATTACAAGAATAGATTTCATAATAATAGATTGTTCTACTACTACTACTACTACTACTACTACTACTACTACTACTACTACTACTACTACTACTACTACTACTACTACTACTACTACTACTACTACTGCTGCTGCTGCTGCTGCTGCTGCTACTACTACTACTACTACAATTACTACTACTACTGCTGCTGCTGCTACTACTATTACTATTACTACTCCTACTACTTCTTCTACTACTACTACTACTACTACTACTACTACTACTACTACTACTACTACTACTACTACTACTACTACTACTGCTGCTGCTGCTGCTGCTGCTACTGCTGCTGCTACTACTACTACTACTACTACTACTACTACTACTACTACTACTACTACTACTACTACTACTACTACTACTACTACTACTACTACTACTGCTGCTGCTACCACTACACCACTTGGGCGGTCCTGTAGATATATCAATAGTTGAATAAGTTTCTCGAATAATCCTTACCAAGTTTACCCTGATGCAGGAGAATGAATAACATCTTTTATTTGAAAAGATGCCTTCTATTATTGTGACTTTAACCCTTTTCTAAGTTCTTTTATGTCTGAATGTTTTGATAACCTGATCCCATCGATCGCAAACATCATTAATACATCTCTAACTTAAGAATCAACACCATCGAATTTTACATAAGCACTTTTTACACAATTGTTAAAAAAAACAACTATAGGTAGCAATGATCATAAGAATTACATACAAGCATCCAACTTGCAATTTCTATTTAAACATAAAAGAAGAAGAAGAAAAGAAAATCTAGAGAAGCTTGCTTTCTTGTCTGCTGAGCTCTGATCTGGTAGCTAAATTAGGCCTATTAGAGAGACTGCTCTGTGCTTAAATATCACTCAATACAATACTGCACACATCGTCAGATCTATCTGCAACGTTTGATACGAACAGTTTGTAATAATACCTGATAAAGGGAAAATATTGGATAAGGCCGAACGAAAGATTTGATAAGCTGCTCTACGGTTGATGCATATCAACTGTACAAGGTCTAGGTAGTCATGGAAACGAGTTTTTTCTTGATCAGAAATCTTCCTCTTTAATAAATAAATATATATATATATATATATGTGTGTGTGTGTGTGTGTGAGTGTGTGCGTGTGTGCATGCACATATATATATATATATATATATATATATATATATATATATATATATACATGTATATATGTCTCTGTGCGTGTGTATCATTCTATCAATCTACATTATCTATCGACCTTATGTTATATACCATGTTTGATGGTCTTGGGGTTTAGTGACAGAAACCGACCTTTCACAAGTTCACTGGTGGCTCTGACTTAGATAAAATTTAATGTAATTATTGGACCGTTACTCAATGGGGATCCCTGAAATCTGTTGCCGACGATGCGAAATGACCACAGAAGTTCTCAATCAAAAGAGCAGAGGAAAAATTATTTTTTGTTAGTTTTTACGTCCCATAAGTTTCCTGAGATACTGAACGGACATGGCGGTATTCTCCCAAGCAAGGGCGGAGCCTTGATCCAAAATTATCCTTCGAACACTCTACCATCTGAGTTATCTGACAATCCATAAAAATTCACATTTAGATTGATGCAAAGATCTTGCCTTAAATTCTCTTCATACGACACTGGTGTTTCGAGCGGAGGACAAGCAACACATTTGTCCTCCGCTCAAAACACCAGTGTCATATGAAGAGAATTTAAGGTAAGATCTATATCTATGAAATGCTCCCACAGTTGAGCACTCTTATCAATTATTTCAACTTATCTTCAAACTATATATATATATATATATATATATATATATAAAACAGATACCAACTTGAACTTAAGGTCAATGATCGGAAGTTAAAACAATTGTATATGGCATAGAAGACGTTTCTCTTTCATAGCTTCGTCAGTAATGATACAAAAACATAGGGAATACGTTTTAGTCGTCCGTTCCGTTCATAGATCGAAAGCGCAAGCCGAACTAATACACATTTATTGATTTCCTTCCTTACCACAAATTTCATACTAATGTATACTCTTGCACAAGCAGAACTTACCTAGTCACTCAATCACCCTCTCCTCCGCCTTCTCTCTCTCTCTCTGTCTCTCTGTCTCTCTCTCTCTCTCTCTCTCTCTCTCTCTCTCTATCTATCTATCTACCTCTATCTCTCTCGAACTTCACGGAAATAACGATTTTAAACTCTCTCATTTTTCCTTAGTCTTTCGCACAAGCTGACCTTACATAGTTAAGCGCTTGCTATTTTTTTGTTCTTCTATTATTTCTACTACTACTACTACTACTACTACTACTACTACTACTACTACTACTACTACTACTACTACTACTACTACTACTACTACTACTACTACTACTACTACTACTACTACTACTGCCACTGCTGCCAATCCGAAGCTACTACCGATTGTGGTGATAAAGATGATAAAATTATTATTATTATTATTATTATTTTTTTTTAAAAATCAAATGTAACAATAGCAGTGATGATTACAATAATCACAAATGGCCGTAAAAATGATAATAACAATAAAAGCAAGATGGCGGATGGAAGCAGCAACAGCAAAATTGATGATGATCTAGCTTTTATAGTTTAGTAGACGTTTAAATTAATGCACTTTTGGAACAAACCTACGCTCAGTTTCGAAGCAGAGAACCTACGACTAATCTCAAGGGACAATGAAGGTATTAGAAAAGTTGGTTATTTATAGTTCCATTCATGGAACAAATAACGTCAAGTGACATCCGGTTTGAAGATGAGATTGTAAACACCACAGATCAGTGGTTTTCAGGTACATCAGGCTCTAGAAGTAGAACATTGATCTTTCTCGATTCTCTGCTTTCAACCTTTTAGATCCCGATAAGATGTTGCTCATTGTTAGCTTTAGAAGAAAGATCTAGCTTAGATCTGGAACATTCTTCATCAATAACCGTTAACTGAGATCATCAAATGAGACTACAACCAGATTTCCGCCCACTTAGATATATCTTCACAAAGCAGTCTTTATGAGAGGTACTTATCGCACTACCACAGTATAGGCTATGGGCTAAAGAAGAGAGGGGATTTATCAGTGTGTGTGTGGGAATTTCTGCCCATATTACTTATTATTTTAAACATCTGACATAATAATGGCTTTGTACCGCTGTTCCTGAATCCATCGTCGCTTTGAATATAATCGATATAATCAAACATATAAACCGGCACAAACGAAGAATTGACGCCATTTCTTGTTTTGAAATGATTGCAAATAGACAAAAAAATAAAAAAAAAGATCTAGATCTAGATCTATATCGCACATCATAAACTGGTTAGATTGAATCATCATGATATTCAACCCTATTAGAACTATTTTTCAAAATATTTATTATTTGAAAAAGTGCTCCCAAGGAGTCTTTTTTTTCTTCCACTGAGGTACACATAGAATCTAGTCCCAGCAGAAACTTCCGAAATTGGAGCCAATGCACATGAATACTACTAGATCTAAGGCCGTATCCAAAACAATTTGGAGTTAGCGCCTGTCTTTATAACGATATCTTTAATAACGTATCCAAAAGATTTACTAACGGCATCGTTAACAAAGTTGCATCCAAAACATTTTCTAACAATAGCAGAAAAATCATGTCCGAAATATGATTTATTGTCTTGAAAAAAAAAAAAGAAAGAAAGAAAGAAAAAGAAATTAAATGTAAGGATAATTGAAGGCTTAAAAAGCCAGTCAATTGGAGTGCACCATTGAGAAATTTTTTCTCTTTAGAAAAGACTCTAAAAAGACCAACTACATAATCAAATTTACTGAGGTAAGCAGAGATATTTTAAAAAAACAATGAACTAATCAAATCACAATTGTGATAGAAACTGAATATTACTGAAATTGCTGATCTCAAATAATAAGTTGCTGATTTTTTTATTCAAAGAAAATCAAAAAAATATAATCTCAAGAATTGTACTCATGCATTTTGAAAATTGGTGTCTGGAATCTTCTCAAAATAAACCATGTATACTTCTCTTTTCATGATTTCAATCATGATGTCTATGCCTATTTCCATTTGAATTTGGAAAATGCCAGCATTGAATTTTGAGACACAATTTTTTCATACTTAGATCAGTGTCACATGTATGCCAATTGCTATTGGAAAATGATAATTTTCAAAGAAAACCTTACTGTCTTGTCCTCTGTCAGTCAGTTTGTCTGCCCCTCTCTCTCTCTCTCTCTCTCTCTCTCTCTCTCTCTCTCTCTCTCTCTCTCTCTCTCTCTCTCTCTCTCTCTCTCTCTCTCTCTCTCTCTCTCTCTCTCTCTAACTCTCTCTCTATATCTCTCTCTCTCTCTCTCTCTCTCTCTCTCTCTCTCTCTCTCTCTCTCTGTGTGTGTGTGTGTGAATCTCTCTCTCTCTCTCTCTCTCTCTCTCTCTCTCTGTGTCTCTCTCTCTGTCTGTCTGTCTGTCTCTCTCTCTCTCTCTCTCTCTCTGTGTCTCTCTCTCTCTCTGTCTCTCTCTCTCTCTCTCTTTCTCTCTCTCTCTCAATCTCTCTCTCTCTCAAAATGTATCTCACACAAAGACCTTACCTATTCTAAAAATCCATCTCTGTCGCCTCTATATTTCCACGTTGCAGCAGTATAGCAGTTAAGTAGTAGCAAATTGGTGCAGCAAGGTGATAACAGATGAGTAGCAGTAAAGCAGCAGCAGCAGCAGCAGCAGCAGCAGCAGCAGCAGCAGCAGCAGTAGCAGCAGAGCAATAAGTGGCTAAGCAGCACGTGTTGCATAGCAGCAGCTAAGAATAACAGCTGTATAGTGCAGCAGCAGCAGCAGCAGCAGCAGCAGCAGCAGCAGCAGCAGCAGCAGCAGCAACAGCAGCAGCAAGGCAGCAGCAGCAGTGGTAGTAGTGGTAGCACTTTTACCAGAAGTAACAGCTAAGCAGCGTAGTAGTAGCAGTAGCAGTAGCAGTAGTAGTAGTAGTAGTAGTAGTAGTAGTAGTAGTAGTAGTAGTAGTAGTAGTAGTAGTAGTAGCAGTAGTAGTAGTAGTAGTAGTAGTAGTAGTAGTAGTAGTAGTAGTAGTAGTAGTAGTAGTAGTAGTAGCAGCAGCAGCAGCAGTAGTAGTAACAGAAGAAGAAAAGCAATTGCAATCGAACCAAAAAGTTGTCTCCACACAACATTATTTTGTATTTATGAATCAGAAACTTGCTGAATGGCTCGCACTGCGGCAGAGACTCCTGGCGTACGTGAGGAATGCGGCGTACTCAGAGCGGCTCAACCAGTTTACGTGACGCGAAACTCGGTCTAACTCGGCAGTTACTGAGTTTGTGGACCGTAGAATTATTGCTGCGTAGCTGGATCTCTGAACAGTCGAGCCTGGAATAATAGGTCGAGCAGAGAAAATTATTGTTTTAAGCTGGCTAGAACTAACAGCAGGAGCTCCGAATGCTTAGTTTTACCTTTATCAATATTAGTCATGAGATTTTCACCTATATCCTTACATTTCAGTTTGTGCTATTTTGAAATAATCATTCTCTTTACTTTATAAGAGAATTTAAAGAAACTTAGAGATTGACAAGATTTCTTTGGAGTGAGGTGACAGCAGCAGCTAACCAGACCATTGTTCTGATGCTAGTGGACTGGTATGGTCAGAAACAGGCGTGGGGCTTAAACCTTCTCTGAAGCGTAGGAAATGTTTGCTAGAGGCTTTAAAATTCAAGAAAAAGATGCTAGTTTTATCGTCAGAACTATCAATATTTTTATCATTTTACAATAACACAATTTCAACTGTTCGTTATGACAGTCTATATAGTATATATGACGTTAATGATCAACGTTCACAATCTCTATAATTATAAGAATTTAAAATCTCTATCATAATCATCTTCATCATTACCATCTTGATGATCACCATCTCTATCATCATCATTATCATCTTGATAATCACCATCACTATCATCATCATTATCATCTGGATAATCACCATCACTATCACCATCACTATGATTATCGCCACCATGATCAATATGATGATCATCACATCATTATCTCAATCGTCATCGCCCTCACAGCATAAGTAGCGGCAGAGGAGGAACTTTAACAGACATTTAGTTAATTTCTGTTGATGAAAAAAACCAGTTATGTAACTTCTGCACTGCACCCATGTTGTTATAAGCGAAGACAGCGTTGAGCTGTGGCAGAGCGTCACGGTTTGTGGACAGGACAACCTGACTCGGGATGCCTCTCAACCTGGCTAACAAGGCTCAGCTAGCCAGTCAGGTGTCTTGGAGGGTGATACAGATACAATTATGCAACATGCGTCGCATGTTTGTTTGTTTGTTCAACCAGGTGTATCACAAATTAAGAAATGGAAATGTGGAATGGGTGGGGAGAAAAGAAGCAAGTGATAATGCATGCTGATATGACCTTGAGATCCGGAGGTCAATGAACGGTAACATTTGCGGTCACGCTTGAGCTAGGAAAAATATGGTCAGATGGTCAGCTGGTCAGCTGGTCAAGCGTTCAGGCCAGAATGCCTCGTCAAAAGAAGAAGAAAAGAAGAGCTCTTTAATTTCGCGCAATAATCCGTCAAGAGATTTTTCACTTAGCTTGCTGTGGTGGATGGTGGACAGCTATTGTTGACCAAAAAAAAAAAAAAAGAAAAAAGAAAAAAGAAGAAAGAAAGAATAAAATAAAATTGAAAAAAAAAAAAACCAGCAAAAAAAAAACGAAAAAATGTTTATTTTGAAAGTGCTCAGATCTGTTTTGTGGAGACACTAATAATAGAAACACAAACAGTGAGTTGAGAATGGAGAACATTCGTTTATATTGCAATACTACTACTACTACTACTACTACTACTACTACTACTACTACTACTACTACTACTACTACTACTACTACTACTACTACTACTACTACTACTACTACTAATAATAATAATAATAATAATAATAATAATAATAACAACAACAACAACAACAACAACAACAACAACAACAATAACAACAATAATAAATAATTATAATAATACTAACAACAACAACAACAACAACAGAAATACAGTAGCCAAAAGTAAGAGCATATTCTGTTTAACATCAGCAACGATCGAGTCGAGGGAGCGTGTTTGTGTGCCGGGGCGGGAAGAAGGAAACATGCTGGACGCTACATAAATCTATCAGGAAGGACATGGAAGTGAATTACTAAAATAGAGGTAGAAAAAAGAACTAGGGAAAACAATAGGATTATTGAGAAGAAAAGCCGGAAGTTTCGGCCTGACAGTCACATCACTCTTCGCTCACATATTTATCTGTTCAGAATTAGTTTAAGATAAAACCAAGTCCATAATTTTATCTTTCAATCTTCATGCTCTGTTGTTTGTTTCTTTGTTGGTTTTTGTTGTTGTTTTTTTTTCTTTTTTTTTTTTTTTACATTAATAGACAAGTCGTGTTTCAAAAGCTGTAAGACACTGGACTGGACGTGATTCTGTTGAAGAATCATCAGATCAAAGCAATTCATTCCATTTGATAATCTCAGAAGATAAAAATAGTGGTCTCCATGGACTCTGGTTTGGTGTTTTAATAAGAATTGTGCTTCAGAGACTCAAAACTCGTTAAATATTTTTCTGGTCCTTTTTTTTCTGGGTTTTTCCTGTTTATTTTTTTATATGTTTGCAACAAAAGCGTTTTAAAATTCTGCGAATATCCACAACTTTAGCCATTCAGGGAAGAGGTTTGATATAAAGCTGAATCTCAAAACTTCAAGAGGTGAGGTTGATATAACCCTAAACAATTCGCTACATTTCATATGAGGATGAATTTCAAAATTTGAAAATGTTAAAAATATAAAACAGTCACTAACTAGAACTCTAGTAAAATTTCAAAAGATGTGGTTGGTTGGGACATTAAATGTTTGAAAGCCTTAATCTAGTCGCTGAATTTCATATGAGGATGAAATTAAAAATTTAAAGCTTGTTAAGTTGCACATTAATTTGCCATAGCTTCAGGCAGTCGAGGCGCAGTTTTGCTATTAATGGGAAACTCGTAGAAGCGTGGTAGATTGCTACGTTTAATGTTTGTTTTAGTCCCAGCCAGACGTGGCTGAATTTGATATGGTGGTGAAACTTAGAACCTGAAGAATTATCATTCATTAGGACATTAAAGAGTTAATTTCGTGCTGTCATGTGTAATAGTGAAACTCAAAACCTGAAGAATTATCGTTCATTAGGACATTAAAGAGTTAATTTCTTGCTGTCAGGTGTAATAGTGAAACTCAAAACCTGAATAGGTATTGCTGATCGGCACCGTGAGGCAGAGAAAGAATGATGAAATACAAAACTTGAAGAAAAGAATTTTTTTTACCGAGAGAGCATTCATAGCCTTCTCCTTTATGCTAATTATCTTTTTGTCCATGTTATCATGTTATGAGTGTGTGACAAAAATCAATGAGTTCATTTAAACTTTGCCGTAACTTATTCAGTAAACATACATGCCTAGGTTACACATGGGACAGGACAAGGATAAGTTAGATAGGACCCAGCCTGAAGGCCATCGGGAATCTGAAGTGTCCATGTCTGCTACTGCCTGGCTACTGACAGCGTAGACTCCCCGGTCTAGGATACGGGACAGGACAAGGATAGGACCCAGCCTGAAGGCCACCCGGGGATCCAGATCTTTTACCACCCGGCTAATGGCAGCCTAGACTCCCTAGTGTAGGATCTGATCAGAAAAGTTGTCCTGTCTAACTCTGTCACTGTGCTCCAACTTGAGCTGTTGACTCCTGTGGCCAGGCTGTGACCTCCAGTAACTGTTGTGCAGCGCCACTACCCTCAAACATGTTTGGAATTTTTTTTTCTTAACAATTATATCCAACTGATTTCTCTGTAATTAATCCACAAACATAATAATAGGCAATGTCTCATTTGCTCGGAAATGACATTCTTTGTATGAGACGAAATCCAATTTCCCATCAGAAATTTCCTAGAGAAAAGAGGATGTGCACAAACCCTTTGCGGTTTTCCATAATAATCAAGGCGATTCATGCCCTCATAAAAACTTACAACTATCAGCAACATGGCAAGTAATAGGTAGATTTAATTAGTCATTTAATAATAACTGCAGGAGGGTTATTTTTTGTTGCTGTTTTCTTTTTGTTGTTGTTTATTTATTTATTTTTTTTTTTTTTCTGTCTCTAATATAATAAAGCCACCCAATGGCATTGGTTTACAATACAAGGTGGCCTTTAAGTGACTGACAGTATTTTCATGTGTCTGACTTGCAATTCTACCAACAATGAATTTTGGAGCATTTTCATAATAGTTTCATGGTTTATCCTTTTAATACATCAAACTGCTTCATACTCCATGTCATTGTAACAGGACGATAACGCAGAAAGCCTCATTTTTTTAATTTAAAAAATCAGATCCTTTCATTCAAAATGATTATTTCATTTGTAGGTTTTAAAATTGTCTAAAGTGATATGAACTTCAAAGTATTAGGCTGTCTAAACGGCCTTGTACTAGTTTTTTCTTGAAAATGTCTGTTTGTTACACATCAATTCCAAAGATAATGAACAATCGTGGTTGCTATCTCCCATAAACATTCTTTTTTCCTTTTTATTTTTTTTTTTTACCGCCAGTCATGCACTGTCTTTTTCTACGTGTTTTGTGCTTCCTTTCTGACATTTTTACGTGTGGAAAACATGTCGTTATCTCTAGATACATAAGAATTAAAATTTGAACTCAAGGTTGAAAGTTTGGTGGATAATAGCCGCTTGATATGCCATCATTGATTTCCGCAACTTCATTTATTATTATTATTATTATTATTATTATTATTATTATTATTATTATTATTATTATTATTATTATTATTATTATTATTATTATTATTATTATTATTATTATTATTATTATTATTATTATAATTATTATTTATTCACCGCAACTCCAGACCGAAGTCTAATTTTGAAATGTTTTCGACATACCGTAATCGAAAAAACTTTGGCCACTGAAAGTTATGATGTTAGTGAAGAAAAGTTGCGTAGTTTGTGACAAGTTTTCGTCTTATCTTCTTAACTTATGTATGGCGAGGAGCACAAAACAGTCAGGTTAAGCCAGACTCTTTTACAATTTTAAGCTCATCGTTTTGGAAAAAAAAAACAACAGAGAATAAAAACAAGAACACGAAAAAGGAGAAGAGTTAAAGTAAGCGGAAGAGGAAAAAAACAAAGATGAAGAGGATGGAAAGAGAATCACGAATAAATTAATAGAAGTAGCAGTAATATTATTTGTGTGTGTATGTGCGTGTGCAGGACCTCCACTGACTATCTTATTGTGTCAGGACGTCCACTGAATGTCATATTGTGTCAGGACCTCCACTGACTGTCTTATTGTGGCAAGACCTCTACTGACTGTCTTATTGTGGCAGAACCTCTACTGACTGTCTTATTGTGTCAGGACCTCCACTGACTGTCTTATTGTGTCAGGACCTCCACTGACTGTCTTATTGTGTCAGGACCTCTACTGACTGTCTTATTGTGTCAGGACCTCCACTGACTGTCTTATTGTGTCAGGACCTTCACTGACTGTCTTATTGTGGCAGGACCTCTACTGACTGTCTTATTGTGTCAGGACCTCCACTGACTGTCTTATTGTGGCAGGACCTCTACTGACTGTCTTATTGTGGCAGAACCTCTACTGACTGTCTTATTGTGGCAGGACCTCCACAGTGACTGATGGCACTGGTTGGAAGTACAGTGAAGGTAAAGTGTGGTTGGGGTTGTTTGGATCACCTCTGTAGCCATTTTGTAATTCTTCTCCAGGTTTCTCAGTTTCATCAACAAGTCGGGACATTTTTTTACTAAAAGGAGGACAAACAAATTCCTGGATTGGAAGTTGAGTAAATATCGAGAAAGCGCAGATATTTCTGGCAAGAGAAAAACTGATTACATCACGCTTTTTTATTATTTCTCTCGGACACAAAGAGTGAGCCAGATTACAAGAGGGGGGGGGGGGTTGTTTTTATTTTTTTTTTATTTTTTTTTAGTTCTTGTTGTTTTAATGTAATAAAGAAATCAATGCGTTCCGCGTAAAAAATAAATTGATCTAGATGTGGGCCTAAGTTCTGGTCCGCCTTCCACTTTGTGTGCAGCATGTGAAGAGGACAGAGTTTAAGAAAGAGTTGGAAGGGAACATGGTGGGAGATACATCCATAAAGTAAGAGTTCAGTTGGGAATGTTTCTTTTGAATGTTTGTGTGTGTGTGTGTGTTTTTTTGTTTGTTTGTTTTTTTTTTGGTTTTTTTTTTTTTTTTTGGGGGGGTGGGGGGGGGGGGGGGGGCAACAATATGGGTTAGGAAAGAAGGAAGAGAGGCCAGAGTAAATTGTGGGGATAAAATTGATCATTGATCTCAGTTGTTTCAGAGAAAAGAAAAACTGTTTCTACAAATTAATATAAAACCTTTTTACGACATAGAGAAAACTGTAGAAGCGCCAAAGACAAGACACCATTTTTCAGAGACAGCCCATACTTGCAAATACATTTTGCTAACGCTTGTCTCGAATGAGATACAGAATTATTTGTATTGTCCTTTGGTTCAATATTTTACTTAGAATAGAGCCGGTCGGCGCAAAACATAAAGTACTTCAAGGCAGGAGAGGAGCGTTATGAAGTGACATTGACTTATACGAGATACTTGATACATATTAGTCTTTTGCTATTGAAGCACTGGGTTCGTAAAACATTTGTCTATTTATATAAGAACGTGAAATTACCTCTAAGCTTAAAATAGAGTGCATGTTGACATGTTTATTATCTCCTGAACAAGTTATCTGCACATCTGAATATGTGAAGAGATAGCACACAGCACTGATATCGCTGAAACAATAAAGTGTTCACACCGCACTGGACACTTTGACATGTGCATTTTTCATAAACCCAACTTCTGCATCATTCTCTTGCTGATAATGAAGGCTCGAATGTGGGGTCCTACCTCCGAAGCAAAAAACTTCAATTAAATATCATACAAGGGGAAATTCAATACAATCTGTTGAAGAGTATTTTAAAAAAAAAAAACCACCTGGATAGTATCTTACCTTCTGGTCTATCTTAATTATTGTATTTGTTATTATTCTTAGGTTACTAGGTATCATTTTACGATCGAGGCAGCTTCATTTCAATTACATATTAATGTTTGTTCATATAAAAGCCACTGATTTTCCTTTTATTAATCTTGCTACACATTGACGGACATCATAATGGTTTGAAATACTTTGTCTTATATTATCGCTGTAAAATATGTTTCCAAGGCAACTTTAACATACCTTGTATTGCTTTGGCATAAACAACAATATCTATAGATGATAAATAAATTATTATCTTATCGTAAACAAACATAAATTGTTTGTCGAGTGCAACCTAGTGTGTCTTGTCAGATATGTTATACTTCAGCTTGTTATATCTTTACTTGCTTTTGAACTTTGCGATGTTCCATTGTCTTTTGGGTTTCCACGCTACGGGCTGCATCACTGTTTAAATATGATACATTTTTTTTCTCCTCATAAACTTTTTTTCTTTTAATTTCGGGTGGGGGAGGGTTAAGAAGGTTGACTGATCGATCACTTAAACAAAAACAGCTGGTCTGTACAGGAGAGATCTTAATGTTGTAAATTTGCAATTTCGAATTATTTTGCTGAATCTGTGAAGTCCTACAGGATAATCATCTGTGTGTGTGTGTGTCTCTCCCTCTCTCTCTCTCTCTCTCTCTCTTTCTCTCTCTCTCTCTCTCTCTCTCTCTCTCTCTCTCTCTCTCTCTCTCTCTCTCTATATATATATATATATATATATATATATATATATATATATATTTATCTATCTCTCTCTCTCTCTCTCTCTCTCTCTCTCTCTCTCTCTCTCTCTCTCTCTCTCTCTCTCTCTCTTGTCTTGTGGCGTTCCCGTTGACTGTTTTCTTTACACGATTTTTTGTTTGTAAAGTGCGATGTAAAAAGAGTAAAAAGAGACACATTATTTGTTCGGCACCTCTTATTTTTATGTTGTTTCTTTTTTTCAGTCGAACTTTAATATTCCTTATCATAAATTCTATTTTTGTTACTCCCAAGACTGCCAAGCACTGGTCTCGGCTCTGGGAAAAGCATCAGTTTTCTCATTTCCTTTGTGAGGTCATTCGATCTGTGGCGTCTTGAACAACATTGTTTGCGATTGGCTGGGCATGATGTCATAGCTGATTTTAGAACCAAAATGTTACGCAATATTTCAAAGCCTTGTGGGTGGCGGCGATCAATGTAAAAGAAAAGAACGGAGGCAAAGAGCAAGAATCAAGAACTACGGACATCTCACGGTTCCCCTCTCAGAACTATTAACTTGTGTTAACAGGAACTTTAGAGTGATATTTTCTTTTCTTTTTTCCGGTCTATTACATTAAATTTTCTTTGCGTTTCAGATTCAGTAAAATCAAATGTGGGATGCACTATCCCACAGAGATATATTATTAATACATATTTTTAAATGATTTTTTTCCGCAAAAGATGTTTCATTAACAGTCGAACTAATCAATGTTGTTGGTTTTTTGTTTTTGTTTTTTGCCTGCCTCTTTCTCTCTCTCTCTCTCTCTCTCTCTCTCTCTCTCTCTCTCTCTCTCTCTCTCTCTCTCTCTCTCTCTCTCTCTCTCTCTCTCTCTCACTCACTCTCACTCACTCTGCCTTTTTCAATCCGTGCCTGTCAGTGTGAGTGTATGTATGACTCTCTCTCTCTCTCTCTCTCTCTCTCTCTCTCTCTCTCTCTCTCTCTCTCTCTCTCTCTCTCTCTCTCTCTCACTCACTCTCACTCACTCTGCCTTTTTCAATCCGTGCCTGTCAGTGTGAGTGTATGTATGACTCTCTCTCTCTCTCTCTCTCTCTCTCTCTCTCTCTCTCTCTCTCTCTCTCTCTTTTTCCTCCCGCTTAGATTAGTGTTTTAGCTAACGCAAACAAATCTAAGGTTTCTTTTAAAAACGCATCAAAAGAGCCTTGGTTGTCTACCTGGTACTTATTTAGCTAATTAATGCTAAATGGATTAATAATTTTCATGAGCCCAGCCTACAAGATGTGGTGATCTTTGCTCTCCTTCACTGATAGTCATGTTTTTATAAAGATTGTTACAGCCGCACTCACTTGAAACAATCATGTATGCCAACATTTTAAAAAAAAAAGTCTCTATAATATCAATCATGTAATCTTTTTCAAACGGAAGTAGCCTAAATAATATCATCCCATTCCATTGAGCAGCTGATGACAGTATAGGAGGGTGCCAGTTCGAGTCCTACCCAGAGGTATGTGATCATCAGATAGGACTGGGCCTCGCTTCCTACGCCACATGCACGTGGAAGTGGTGATAATAAGATACCCGATCAAGGGAAATGCAATATTGCTTCCATCTTTTGTTCTCCTTGAGCTGGCTCAGCGAGTTATGACCTTACATAATTATGCACAGAGAGCAATATAAAATTATCTACAAATTTCAATATAACTTGTATACAACAACACCACAAGGTTTTTTACAACGGTTTTTGTTGTATATATGCTTAAAAATACTATCACCAAAATTCTTCGAAAAGTTCAACGTCCTCTAAGTTTCCCAAAGAATCTTACGGTGATCCACGAGTCAAATGAAAATAAAACAATAGATAAAAAAATTAAAGCATTAGTTGATGCCGTCAGAGGTTAAACTGGAATTATTCCTATCATTTGCCCAATAGATTAAACATAAAAAAAAAACTAAAATATCCTATGATCTTGCATGTTGCCTATATTTTACTTCAATTTCGAATTTCTATAAAAAGAGAAAGAAATAAAAAAAAAAGACCGAACTAAGTTGTTTCATTTTCTTTGCTTTCTTGGGTTGATGTTGTTGTTGTTTTTGTTGTTGTTGTTTTTGTTGTTGTTGTTGTTGTTGTTGTTGTTGTTGTTGTTGTTGTTACTTTAAACATTCAGGCCAACCATGAGCCAATGGTTGCCGAGCCGCGTCGAGTATGTAATCTGGTGTCTGAAAAGGATGTTTTTCTACATTGAGATTGTCATCGTGTGTTCCCTGTTTGTGTGTCTAACACAAACGGAAAACACAGGCCCAGCTCCATGTTTCTCCTGGACCTTTGTGTCACCACCAGCGTCAAGTTCAACTCAAGCGCCGACGGCTAAATTTAGAACTGGGTCTTTACACTGTCTTGGTAGCACAGAGCGTTTCTAGTTCTGAGAAGATTGTGTCAGAGTTACCAGTGTCCTTAACTATTTCCTAGCATCCTTGCTCGAAAAATGGTGGCCAAATATTGCAAACATTCTTGAGGGCCAAGCAGTTTGAAATATTTTCAAGTTTGCAATTCTATCACGGTTTAATTTAACTTCGTAAGAACGTTATATAGTCGACCTATCTACGTATGTACATTTATAAGTATTATGCACAGTATGGACATCATTACATTGACAGAGAAAGAAAGTGAAGGGTCAAACACGTACTCAACTCGTCATCGGTGCTAAAATGTATTAGACAATGTAAGCAGAATGGGGCGACACATATAACTCATTAAATGCGTTCAGGTTAGAATATCTTGACCTACATCAGGATATGAGAACTAAGTTTCAAAGCAGACCAGTAGCCAATGTGGTGCGCTTCTGCGTCCCACCTTGTTTGAAGGTGCTATGTTGATAGTCCGGCCAGGCATAGATTCAGTGTAGCAAGGTCAACAACAGGTCATGCTCTCTCTCTCTCTCTCTCTCTCTCTCTCTCTCTCTCTCTCTCTCTCTCTCTCTCTCTCTCTCTCTCTCTCTCTCTCTCTCTCTCTCTCTCTCTCTTCGCTAAGTTGGAAAGGGTTGTAGAACTTGGCACTGGAGGCAGTCATTTTTTATATGTCAATATAATGAGTCCCCAGCGAAAAATAAAAACCTTCACAATAAATTTGCCTCTCTAATTAACGGGCCAAATTTTAAGCTAATATTTCAAAGGCCTACTGTTTTTTCAGAGTATGTAAAATTAACGCTTGTTACCTTCCTACGGCGGTTCTTGTTTTTTATTGTGTCAGCTCGAACATCATTTAATAGCTTTAATCGTGTTGGTGGACTTACAAACAATTACTGTTTCATGTCCGCATCAATATTGGTGGACTGACACGTTCTCAGTCATGAAGCGCCTATGCTTTAATGTTTGGATAGATTTTTATTTTTATTAGATCTATCCTAATCCCAACTACAAGGTGGTAAAAAAGTCAGATGATTTTTTGGAACGTACGTCGATCTTGCACTTTCTTTAAGCACTAGCAGCTACTTCTGATATTCAAGTATATTTGATTCATCACCAAGTTGCTACAGCTCATTACTTCAATTGTGAATACTTGGCAAAAGTTGCAACAATACTTCTCATAGTCTAGATATTTTACAATGCTGGTTATTTTAAAAAAATGTTGCATGTTAATTTTGTTGCAAGTACAAGAATACCATTCTTATGATAGCGATCCATAATGGCGACAAGTGTAGGATTATTGATCATCGCCACCATCTTCATTGTCATCAACATCGGTTTCAATTTAAATTCAAATTCTGCTGTTGCTACTTTCGTTTTTCATTTCGCTGTCATTTCTGTTATGAGCACCAGCTTTCATGTAACATGCCCTGAAGGAATGTGGACCCTTATGTATTTTATGAGAGCTATTTCTCAACCCCGCCGTTAGCACTTGATGCTGAGACCAAGCTAGCTTCGCCATGTTAATAGAGGCAGCTCCATGATTTACAGCCGCTAGTATTTATTGCGTTTTCAAAGATGGGTCAAGATTGGGACATCTAGTAACAATTGATTCGTCGTGGTAACAAGAGTGCTGTTGGAAAAAAAAATGTCTTTACAAATGTTATAGCCGGCCAGGTGAGTGAGACCGTTTGAAAGATAACAAAATCAAGTTTAAACTTAGCAAAGCAATAGTTAAGTGAAAGTTCAGTATGACCCAACTTGTGCTGTTTGGGTGCGCATGCGTAGTGAGCGAGGTGCGTCATTTATCATTTTCAGGCAAGAAATAAAAGTTTTTTGTTCAGATAAATGAAGACCAATTAATCCTGTCCAACTGTGGCAAACACCGATAACCGATTTGAAGGCCTATCATCTGAAATTTGTGTTTAAAAAGTGTTGATATCTGCAAATGGGACAAGGAATTTTAAATGGGGTTGAAAATAAATTTATTTCGACATAAATAATACATAGCATATTTATGAGTTAAAATCAACTGAGTGAGTTTCAACGTTTAGTCTCCATGGATAACAAAATTATTAATGATTAGTCATCTTTATATAGGTGCAGAAATAATGCTGTCTGTCTGCTTTAAGTGAAATAAACAGGAAACAGTTTCATCATATTCATGAACAAGTTAAGTTAACCTTGGAAATTGATGAAAAAAATCTTTCACATGCATTATTTATCTATGTGCTCTGGATTAACTGCTGCCGTTGTAAATGTCATGTGCTAATATTTAGCTTTATAACAATCCCTGTTTGTTTTCAGATTTCTCTTTTTCCACATTTTTGATAGGCCTAAATAAATTGTATTTCTTCCTCCTAATAATAAATGCCAATGATTGTCATGGTTTTCGAAAACAGCATCGACATCAAAATAACCACTTCATAATTATCATTAGTTCCACTCTCCGAGCGGCGGGTCCCATTTACATGTAGAACTATAACTAGGGTTTTAATGGTAGTTCTTTTATTTGAATCTTCAATAACTGATTGTTTGTCACCGAAACACAGCTTCCTTTTCATAATCATACAGTTGTTTGATCTATGAATAAGCTATTGTAGATTTTGGGTGATTTGGGCATGAACAGCCTAGCCTTTTTGGTTTGGGGTTGAACTTCTGTTTCTGAAATACATTTAAAAAAATATACTTATTTCAGCTAAAATTTTCATCTACTTCATACCTCTAAGTACTGGTTGTTGATTTTGAAAAGTCAAAATATTTTTTGTCATTAAAAAAAATTTGAAGAAAATTTTGGAATGTTATTTATTTCTGACAGGATATTTTCAACCTCACCTTCTTGGCTCCCATAGGTAAGAATATGTGGTGTTTGAACCAGCAACCTAGTGATGTCAATAGAATCTAATGCTTCCACTCTCAGCACTAATGAGAAATCAAGCCATCCCTGTAACTAGGTACAATGTACATTTGAGATGGATCTATGGACAAAATTTACAGTCTCTTTCATTTGTGCTCTTAATGTCTGAACTAGCTCCCATCCCCAGCGTTGGAGCCTGCTATTGAAGGGATTTTGGAATCAGGTGCTTTTCCCCTGCACACTGAAGCCAAGATTATATTTCTCCAAATCTGCAAGCTGCAGGAGCTGATCAAGCACTTGGGCCAGGTAAGATCAGCTCGTAATGAGAGAAAACAATCCATCTTAAAGGGAATGGAACTTTTGAAAGAAAAGACACCCAGTCTAGTCCATCAATCAGGGTGCATCAGCGATTCAGGTCCAGAAGAATGGAAGGCACAGTGACCTGAAAGCACCAGCGCCCAACATAGTTATTAATATTTTATGCACACTCAGAAAAGACCAGAGTTTGAATTCTATGATGCTCAAAGCCTTTTTGGAGACCCAGTCATTAAAAACCAGTCTGACCTTCCCCACACTAACCCCTATCTTATTGATACCATGAATTATCTGAATGACATTACTAATGAAACTTTGTTTTTCTGTAAATCAATAAAAACAAGTTTTAAATAAATTGGAAGCTATATTAAAAAAATAATAACAGAAAAAAAGATAATTGCAAAATAAAAAAAAAAATTAAAATCAATATTTTATAAAATTGTTCAGCAATTTCTTTTATTTGTTTTATGAAATCATGCAAAGTGGATTTATGATTTTGATAGAGATAAAGGGTAGGTTGTCTGAAAGGGCAAAATATTTACATTTTTGCTGAGAAATCACATGTAAAAGTTTTCGCCTGCTTAAAAGTGTCTACGTAACACACAGCACTTATATAGAGCTAACACCAGATATCACCATCTGTGATGGTAACACAGTTATCATGTGTACCCTGAGACAGGATCTTTGATTTTGGGGCCCACAGAAAACTTAGCACAGAACAACAATACATATTCCCAAACCTGTATATATTTCAGGGAGAAGCTAACAAATCGGGGGGGAAAAAACAAAAATAAAAATAGTGTTACAATAAAACTGTTCATAAATCAGGTCCTCAGGATTCAGACTCTTGTTTCAACTTGAACATGAGGAAAAACTTAATGTTCAGAGCATGCACGCGAGACCACAGCTGCATGCTGTCATCCTTATTTAATCCCCTCTTTATATATTTGAAACATACAATTTTCAGACACTCAATTCTTTAATAAGCCAAACCAAGCATCTTGATGCACAAAATTTGCCTCATCTAACTTCATTTCTGTCCCTATCAGTTATGAGATCACATTAAAATCTTTGATGTCTGAAAATGGCAAGACAATATTTTGTTTACATTTTTCTTCTCAAATACTAAACATGTAAGTGAGATCCCTACCCATGGGATGAATCGATTTTCACAAGCGTGTAACTACCGTATATCCCTGATGCCCTTTTTTTTTTTTAGATTTTATTTTCATGTTCATTTCAATAATATTTTAATATTCAGGAGGAAAATATTAATTTATAGATAAGCAAATGAACTACTTAAAATCACAACAAATGAACAAATATTATGAACTTAGAGCTACCAATAACAGATCATTCTGTTTTATAAAATAAAAGTTCAAATAAAATGAATCGAAATAATCTCCCCTGCTAATATGGCTATTGATGTACATCAAATCTCTACAGATAATACATATGACATTATCTTTGAAAAGTATACTTTTATAGACGTATATTATAATGGAGCTTAATGGAAACACTCTCATTGAAGGTATTTTTGTTGGATTTTTTTTATAGATAGACCTATGACTTAAAAATAAAAATCAACAAACAAATTAACATTATTTGATGTTCATACAAAATTCATCAACTAACTTTTATTGTTAGAATGAACTGCCAAATCTGGACTAAGATTTTAGATCACATCGATTGAATCAATCAAAATAACACATTACTGAGCAGAAATGAAAGAAGAAGATACTATCAGCCTCTGAAAGAATATCCAAAAGGCAAAATACAATCAGTTATAAGTTAGCTCTAGTTACAGTACTATCTAGATTTGTAAGGTATGGCTTGATCAAAAGCAGAGCCTACCCTAAGCTTAAATAAAGTCATTAACCTATTGTAAATAGGAAATAAAGGCACAAAAACAATTTTTTTACCCATTTTAAAATAGGAAATTTAAAATGAAAGATAGAGATCTTCTTATCATTTAGATTACCATAAAAGGTGCAAGGTTCAAACCAGATATGTATGAAGATTGATTCTGTAACAATCTAAATATAATTCAAGACCCATATCTTGAAAACTAACAAGTTATAGTGACTTTCATCATATGCTGTCACTAAATAAATTTATGATTTGTAAACCCGTGATATTTAGCATAAGTTGAATGTTCATTTAGCTTGCTACAAGTCGGCCTACAAAGACAATAAAAAGCATCCAAAATTTCTCTCAGAAATCACCCAATCTATATTAGGAAGCAACTAACATTAATACAAACTGATTTGTTTGTCTCTAACACTCTATTTTGACCCTCTTGAAAAAATCATACTTTTTTGACTTATCCTTTCAGGATATGCATTTTTTTTGCCTAAAATATAAATATAAGTCAAAAGATATGATATGCTTTAAATCCAGTAAACAATAAAAGGCCATACAAATTTTTCTAGGTTGATCTACATCTTTTAAGCAATATGAAATAAAAAAAAAAGATAAAGCTCACATGCCACTTTTAAAGAGAGTGGTCTGAAGAAAATAAATACTTCTACTGAGAGCCTATTATTGTTAGGAAAAAACTTGTTTATAAGTTGGATTTGGACTGAGAGAGGGCAAACCTACAACAAAGCTGGCTCTTTGCTTTCGTTTATCTCCAAAAAAGGCTTGACAATTCTTTTTTTTTAATTTAAAACAAATTCGCTTTCATTTCTTTTTCTTTCTCTCTGGATAACACACAAAAACTACACAGATGGAGCAGGTCTATTACTAAGAAAAAATCTACACAAGATACGAAAAATAAAAAAGGATGAAAACCCAAATAATTGAGAAAAAGTTTCAATCACACCGCTCCAACAACACTTGACTCTGCGGACAAAGACTGGGAAGACAAAGCTTCAGTGCGAACACTGCTCTCATTACCAGATGTTGCAGTTTCTGCTGCTGTTGTTGATATTGCTGCATCCTGCACCGGTGTTTCAGAGGAAGGAACTGTTGGTGATGCTGATGAAGGGGATGGTGAAGGCTCTGTTGTGCTGATGTTTGTCTTGGTGTCACGTTCCTCTCCTGACAGTGGAGACGAGGGGTGAAGTTCAGATTGGGTGGTGCTGCTGCCACTGGCAGCAGAGTCAGGGCTGCATTGACCAGAGGAAGACGCCTCAGGAGAATTAGGAGGTGCCGCAGATGATGCAGATGGGGCAGCGGCCTCTGTAGCTGTTGGCTCACTCTTACTGCCATCTGAAAATATTATCAAAAAATTTGAGAAAGAAATTTCAATGTGACATCACATTTGACATCCATTAAACAAGAACTGGTAAGAATTCAATGATATCAACAATTTTGTCCCTTAAACTATCTTTACTTTTAAACTGACTATCCCGAAATCAAAATCAATTATAAACAAAATGGCTTCATCTTTTCCTTTATTTCATGGACACCTAACACTGTAAAAAAAAATTTTGATTCATTAATAAGTTCTAAAATACCTGCAGAAACTTGTACTTATGTGAACAGATTGGGGTTTTGTTTTTGTTCCAAAAACTCAAAGCCTATCCAGTAATTTACCATTTGTATCATCTGTTGAAGTGGGTTTCTTGTTGTGGAGTTCAGCTTGAAGTGCCCGACACAAAGATTCCAGCTTCCGAGTTTTCTGAGCATATGTCAGAGTTTCCTTTTCTGACTTGCTTCTCTAAAAAAACACACACAAAAAAAAAAAGGTAGACTTGGAAATCTTGATATCCTTATATAGATCTATGGACATGAAGGGTAAGAGGGGGAGACTAAGGAAGGAAAAAATAAGGGGAAGATGTTGCATTATATTATATATATACAGAGAGAGAGAGAGAGAGAGAGAGAGAAAGTCACACAGACAGAGACAGAGACAGACGGGCGGACCAAAATATACTGGAGAGAGACCCAAAAAATAAAACTGAGTGGATAAATGAAGGTTTTAATACTTTTTTCCTTGAAATTGTATTGATTGGCTAATAAATATATATTTACTCCTTGTACTTTTTAAATAATAAAAAAAAGGCTAAAATGTCTCCAGTTATTATTGTGTTAACATCATGCAAAGTTATGAAAAATGCATTGCTCTAAGTATTAACACCTTTCAATGTGATATAAAACTAAAATACACGAAAAGTTTAAATAATATCTACGCTGCTGTCAAACCTTAAATACATTGTAACAAGAGTGAAAGACATGACATTATTTTACTGTTATATTAAACACACTTACACGTGGGTTAGCTTAACTTGAAAACATGAAAATGCAATCAATGTTGAGTAAGGCTAATCTGTGTGTTAGTATGTGTGTGTGGTCGTTTGCATCATGATGTAAGTGTAAATAAGGAGAGAACTGGAGGAGTGTAGCTAAAATTCTTATGTTTCATTAGCAGGTGTTCTGCTCTCTCTATTTGATATATCTGTGAACTTTATGATTGCTCAAATCTTCATTCACTTTGGTCCATGAAAGAGTAAATAATGTTCCTGAGGCTCATATGGCCCTTTATCAAATCAAATTTAGTTTGATCTGAATGAATGCCTCAATCTGATGTTTTTCAATACCATTTTGATCACTCACAAACATGCACAAACAAATTAAAAAAAAAGAAAATCCTGTAATGTTTTGACAAACTTACTGCGTCCATCTGCTCAATGAGAGCTTTGTTGGAGTTCTCCCACTTGGTCTTCCATTGAAGCCCATCCTTCTCAAGTTTCTTTATTCTCTTTGTCATCTAGAAATCAACAAAAGCACTATTATTGGCAACAAAAAATAGGTAAACCATTGTAAAATAAAAAGTATACATACGCACACAGTAAATCATACTTAACACTTTTCTGACTGGCCTAAATTCGGGAATTTCCCCTTCCTGCCTGAAGGTTTATACTGTTTTGAATAAAATTTCAGTGGCATTTTATAAAAAATTATATTTTCTGAACTGTTTGTTCTTTTGCCACCAAATTTTCAGGAGAATTTCATATATAATTGTATATTATGTTTATCAATATTTTATCATTATACATATCATGTGGCCAGTGGCGGCCAACTTGAATTTTGAAAATTGTATTGAAAATGAATAAAAAAAATTTTTTTCATATAAAAAAAATAATTTTGGGAGTTATTTTCTCTAGTATGTGTGAAAAAGAATGTACAGAGAGTGTGATAGAAAGATTCCAGATGAAGTAAACAAATTGCATGCAGAAAAAACATCAATAACAGATTGCAATGGCCAAGAACATCACACGCAACATTCAGAAAATTCAACTTAGAAAAATTCACATACCAATAGATAGAACTCCACAGGTTTGGGTTGACTTTTTGTCTTCGTGAACTTTCCTAGTTTATTGTGGGTACTGCCTCCTTGCAGCCCCATACTGTTCTTGAGTATGATATAGTCTAAACGACTAAAGCATGGGTAAACACACAAAGATAGATATGGGCCTTGTATCGGGTTTTGATCACGGCCAAGCCCCCTGCCACGCCTCCTCCTGGGCTTATCCCCACCTGCATCTACATGAACTTCTTCCTCACTGCTCAAATTACTTCTTCTACTACCGCTAGTACTATCACTTCTTGATCTTGATCTAGATCTAGAATTAGATCGAGATCTCCAGGAATTATCACTGTCTGGACCCTGACCAAAGCTTTCCCAACTAGCATCACTTCCTAACTCCTCTTCTGAATCGCTGTCGTGACGGACTTGTTCGTCATTCATTATTTCCCTACAAAAAAATTTAAAAAAATGTGATGTTTCTCTCAAAATCTCAGTGTAAACAGCTACGGCGCCATTAGCGAACTCTCCTGTAGTAGGAAACCACATAAGGTCTATTATTAGATCGGTGAAATTCCGTACACTAGGCCTGTATACGAAGCTATGCATACGGCGACTACAGTCGCCGGCAGGCACGAAGGGGGGATTGCACTGGCGACTGGAGTCGCCGTCAGACAGAAAAGTGTTAACATAGATCAGCAAACGAGTAATGGAGATCAGCAAGGCTGCAGATTCCAAGCCTAGCACTCACAAAGATTATGATTAGTTCCCAGCTACAGATTTAGTGAGGATCTAAGATCTTGGGAGTTGATTGTGGGCAGGAGAGAAAGGATACTCTCAATAACCATTTGTATGGAAACACATACTGGTTATATGTTTGTCATTGCTAGCAGACCAGCTAGCTAGACTGCAGCTTTCATAATCGTTAATTGGATTTTAATCCAATGAATTTGGGTTTAATAAGACATATTGGTCTAGTCCTTATTTCTAAGCACATAAGTTAGTAAAAAAAACACAAAGCAAAGCTCAGTAATAGTAGCTCATATGCTGCAGATAATTATCAACTCATATGTTGTTGTTTTTTTTAAATTTTCTTCCTGTTGAATTGTCTGTGTCAAGTCTTTTTTTTTAACTGATTTACTTTTGTATGTAATCAATTGTTTGGGTTAGGCTGCATTACCCAGACGTTTCATCTCCACATGACAATAACTAATTTAAATAAAATAAGTTTTCAAAAAACATTTTCTAATTTTTCAGCTGTATCCAACTTGAATGAAATCTAAATGAATATAATCATGTAATTGATGGATTAATCTTGGCTAAAATTACCCATAGACTTGGTGAAGTTGTTCTTAAGCCTGACATCATCCTGACTTTTATTCTTCCATGTGTAAGTTTATTAAGTGTCAGTTGTGTAGCAGACAAAAATGACAACAGCTTACAATGCCTCTGCAAAATTAGGTTTTGCTGTCCTACCTTGTCCATCTCCGACTTGTATTTTCCAATGTTTTCACTGAGTTGTTCAAAGGCTGCATATCTCTCTTTGTACATGTTCAACTGAAAAAAAAAATTGAAAAGTAGGCAAAAATTGCTGATATCTATCTAAATACCTTACATTGCAACTCTCTCTTACTATTTGCAGCAAAAATGATTGACAGCTTATTCATACTGCACAATGATTTAGGAATGAAACAAATTCAAGGTAAGTGTCTCTTTAAGAAAGGCTGAGGATATACGAGTAGTCTCCTAAAATATTCTTAATGTAAAATATGCACTGCCTAACACTTTGGTTTCCAGGTTTAAAAACTGAATAAAATTAAAATGATGGCTGCTTACACAACAATAACCTAAATTGATGAATGTAATGTGTTGTTCCTTCTAAGAATAGTTAAGGTCAGATATATGACTGCTATTAAATCAAATTTAAAGCCAAATCAGAATACAAACCTGTGCCTCTACAACAGCATTTTTCTTGTTCACTTCGGCTAATTTCAACATAACCTGAGAAAGGGATGGAAAAATATCAATAGTCAGCAAGTTAATGCATGAAAACAAATGAATACATATTAAAAATTGATCAAAATGAAAAGCAAAGATGTGCTTAGTGACCTCACAAAGATTTTTCTTTATACCCCAGTCTGGTACCTGTAAAATGCATCTAAAAAAATTCAAAAGTAAGTTCCATGTTTTGGGCTTAAGAAACTTGAAAAGTGAAATCCCTGTATCAACACCTAATGTAAACAAGTTCAGGACCATGTAAATGAACAAGTTTGTACATTGCATAAAGCTTTTGCCTGAAAAAAATACAACTAGTACTACAGACTGGTCGATCTAAAATGAAATACATGGGAACTGAAAAATAGTTTGAGCTTTTAGGAATCAATCAACCAGGTGCCCTGCTCTTATAGCATAGACTATCCTGACTTAACACTTATCTCAATCCCTCATCACTTTTATACCCTGACTTACACTCATCTCAATCCCTCATCACTTTTATACCCTGACTTACATTCATCTCAATCCCTCATCACTTTTATACCCTGACTTACACTCATCTCAATCCCTCATCACTTTTATACCCTGACTTACACTCATCTCAATCCCTCATCACTTTTATACCCTGACTTACACTCATCTCAATCCCTTATTACTTTTATTGCATCCAACACACATCCTACTTTTAGCCATTTTGTTAGTGCATCCAACATTTTTTTGCCGTTTTCCTCTGCTGCTTTTTTCTTAATAATAAGATGTTCTAGTATCTCTCTTCTTATCACTTGGCCAAAAAAGGTTGACTGGCATTTATGTATTCTATTTATGAGTGATTTTATCATGTCTGCTTCTCCTAACACTTTGTCTTTCAATTACTTTGCAGTCCATGAGATTCTTAGCGTTCACATTTCTGTTGCCTTCACTTCATTTTGTAGCCGTTTTGAAATTGTCCAGAATGTGTTCAGTATTGCTCTCCAAGGCTCTTCTTGTGTGGGTGAAATGCGTTGATTTGGTAGTAATAATTTCATGCACTTGGAACTCTTTTGCTTGCGCTATTCTTGATGCAATTTCAATGTTGTGTCCATCGCTTGATATCAAAGTACCCAAGTAAGTGAATTGATCCCATTGCTTGAATTTATACTGGTGATAAAGATTTAATCTGTGGACACTTATTGTTTCTACTGACGACCGTTTCTTCTGTCTTTTTGTTGTTCAATTCCAACCCTTCCTTTCTGCTTCCTTCTTCAACAAGGTTTGATAAGGTTTCAGGTCTGATTTTTTTCTGCAATAATACAATGTCATGAGAATATCTCAAGCTATTTATGTTATGCACTCCTTTTTTAATTCCTTGGCATGCTTCTAGGTTTTACAAAATGATCTCACTAAAGAGAGGGAACAGATCTGGGGAGAGCACTCATCCTTGTCTGACACTGCACTTTATTCTCTTGAATGTGCTGATTCCCAATGAACTTGCATTGCTGCTGTCTACTCCCAGTACATGTTTGTGACCACTTGTAGATCTTTTTCAGCTATCTTCATCTGTGTTAGGTGTGTGATTATATCATCTTTTCAGTCTCTCAAATGCCTTGGTATGGTCAGAGAAGCACAGGTGTATCTCTTTTTGTACCTCCCTCATTTATAGCTCAAACGATGTAGATAGCATTTGCAGTACCTTTACCCTCCACAAAGCCACACTGTTCCTCTGTTATTTCTGATTTCTGACACGTGTTTTGATCATTTTTAAAAACTTTAGTGGTAAGACTCATAAGACTGATCATTCTATGTAATTCACATCCGTTGCCCCTAATTTCTTTGGCAGTGCAATAAATACAGATATGGAGATGTCTGGTGAAATCTGACCCTATTTTGTTGAGTAATGTTGCGATCTTATCAATTACAGGGTCTTCAAGTGCTTCTGAAAGTTCCAATGATATACTGTTGGGATTTGTTGCTTTGCCCGATTTCATCTTTCTTATTGCTTCCCTCATCTCGTCTTTCAAGATGAGTGGTCCAGCAATATTGCGCTTCATTACATTGCATTCCTTTCTGTGGTCTTCAAAAACTTTACTAATGGACTCCGCCCATCTGTCTAGGATTTTTTTTAATGATGTCACCGTTTTTTTTTTACTTAAGGCATCTTGTGGATAGCAGGTTTTCTTTTAGGAATATGTCTTTCAAACAAATGCTTGACCATAAAAGTTTTAAGATCACATCATATCATGAGTTAAGTTACACCCTAAAATTCATTGGACACATATACTCACAAGTTCTCTCTCTTTGATATTTTTCTCCGAGTTCTCAGCCAGCACTGCCTCAGCCTGTTTAATCTTGGCTTCGAACAGTTTCTTCTCGAGCTCATGGTGTTTCTGGATCTTTTCCACTTGCTGTAAACACAGATGACATAAGAAAATTTCCATTCAGTATCATCAATCTTCCACTTCAAGATGATGCAGATATGTTTCTCATTTGAGTCTTAGTCCACTAATGTGCACCCCACCCCATCAGTACAAAAGGTGAGTCGAGCTTTGCATCAAGAATTATTTTTTTTTGCATCACCACAAGAAAAACTTCCACAAAACCACTGCTAAATACTAATAATTAGACTTTATCTTGATTGAGGAATAAAAATGATAGGAACAAGAAAAAAAAAATTTTTTTTAATCAGAAATAAGGAAAAAAAAAAGGAAATATGGTGATCAGATATTACTTATCTCAAATTGTAATTTTTCCTCAGTTTGTTTTTAAAGCAATCACATTTGTATGTTTGGAATTACAAATTGGTTGTATATCTATGAAGTGATGATTTAACATTAATCATAAAATTATTTAAAATCACATTCATGTCACCATTTTCATAAAGGATTTTGAGAATATTCTGGCCAAAGAGAATAAATTACCCAGAACTTTTTAACAAAGCCAACCATTCAATTATGACCCAGCAATGATAGAGAAGGAAAGAACATGAGCAGAGGAGACAACCAGGCTCTGTCACAAGAATAGCAATTCAGTGGAAGCAGAAAGCAAAGAGAAAAATAGGAAGCTGCAGAAACATATGGTGGCAAACAAATAGTGTCAGACAGCAGCCAAAGGGCAGTCATGGAGTTCCCTGAAGGTTTTGGCTCTGAACTACCAGGGGTGGGAGAACTTAGTTGCTGCCTTGATTACCAGCTGGCAAAATGGGTAGTAAATAAGGTACCATAAGTTATGTCAATATGTGCAAATACATCAATTTGTTTTTTTTTTTTTTTTTTTTTTTGTATTTCTACGATGTCCTCCTACATCTTCTCACCTGGTCTCGCAGCTCTATGGAATTGATGAAAGCTTTCAGTTGAGCTGCTAAATTCTCATTCTCGAGCCTCAATTTGGTGTTACGTTCTGTGTTCTCATTCATCTGAGTTTGGATCTCTCCTATAGTGTTCTGAAACATTGCAAGGAACATTCTGAAATGCATGTAATAAAGGTATTCTAGGCAGGTATAAAATGAATGATATAAAAAAAGAAAAATCACACATATGACTGACAGATATCTACAGCCATTCCCACAGATTACAATGTAAAAATGTTGAAAAAAAAAAATTACATATACACTAAACTGATTAACCCTTTTTTATTCATATAAAAAAGAAGCTAACAGATCACAATGTGACTGATGATATAGATTGCAATATTATTAAACAGACGAGGATACTGGCAGCTTTAAAAGGAAAATAAATAAGCATAGACGGTTTTAATTTCACGATGACAGAATTTTTAACACGAGTTCTGTGACTATAGTGATCAATAATTTGAGTGCCACATGAGCGAAAATTGGAATATTTATATGCCTTGGAAAGTCAAAACTCTTGAATCAACTAGAAACCTCAAAGAAGCAAATAGGCTGGTTTCATCCTATCAAATCAAACGATAGAGTTGTGAAAATTAAGGATGAGGAATGGGCAAAACAATAATACATATTGCTTGAAAGAAGAAAAAATGTAATGAAAACTAGCCTTACACACTTCTTGGCTAAAAATTATACCCCAGAGAAAACTGTTTGAGATTTTGTCATGTAACAAAAGGTTCAAGTCTCCATGACTTGTGATCAAGGTAAAAAGTGAAGAAGCATTTCTTAATTTCCATTTGTATAATGATCTACTACAAGACCTGACAATATTAAAGAACACAAAATTCTGGTCTCACATTAAATTGTGCTGAGATTTCTTTCCTCTTCTCATCATCTTCTTTGGCTCGCTTGATGCTCTCCTCCTTGATAATCTTGTTGTGTTTCTGTAGCTCTCGACACAGTGACTCTAGCTTGCTCTTGGCCATCATTGCCCGTGTGTGATCAGCCTGAAGCTGGTCTTTCTCCCGCATCACCTAGAATTCATCGTTTGATAGATAGGCAAAAATCTGTGAGGACACATTGTTAAAATCACTATGGTGTTTATAATAGAACCAAATGATTTTTTGCATGCTGAGTTCTGAGTTCTCACAGTCTAGGGAGCCAGCTTGTAATACACACTTCTAGCTTCTAGTGGGTGACCATTAACAGAATTATATCAAAGCTATGCACAATAATCAGAGCTCATATTTGTGTTGTAGCACTCAACGAAGTCTGTGGGTACAGGTGCAGCTATAATAAAAGACCATGCTGTCTTAAACTAACTTGTGAAAATAGGATTTTGAGATACTAAAAAAGATTTTTTACTTACTGTTTTAATAGATTACTTATATAGAGTATTTATTGGCTGTTACTTAAAACTTGAATGCAAAAGAAAAATATAAGGAAATATTTATTGCAAGGAAGCCAGAAGTTTGGAATGGAGGTTATTCAATTATTGGGGGGCAAAATATAAGCAAGTATTTTGTGCGCATGCATTATAATAAAGAAAAAGAAAAGAGCACTTTTTTCTCCAAACTTATTTCATTTTCAATGTTTTGAAAGAACCATAAAAACAAAAAAAGAGAGAGAGGAAAGTGGGAGGAATAGAAATAGAGGAAGAAAGAGGAGGGAGAAGGGGATAGAGAAATGAAAGAAAAAGATAGATAGATATATATATGTATGTGTGTGTGTACATATATATATATATATATATATATATATATATATATATATATATATATATATATATATATATATATATATATATATAAAGAGAGAGAGAGAGAGAGAGAGAGAGAGAGAGAGAGAGAGAGATGGAAAGAGAAGGATAGAGAGAAAGAGAAATGGAAGATTTTGAGAGAGAGAGAGAGAGAGAAAGAATAAGAAGGATAGACCCTTGGGAGAGAGAGAGAGAGAGAGAGAGAGAGAGAGAGAGAGAGAGAGAGAGAGAGAGAGAGAGAGAGAGAGAGAGAGAGAGAGAGCGAGAGAGAGAAGGTTAGAGCGAAAGAGAAACAGATGTAAGATTTTGAGAGAAAGAAAGGATAGGGAGGATAGAACCTTGAAAAAGGGAGGGAGGGAGGGAGAGAGAGAGAGAGAGAGAGAGAGAGAGAGAGAGAGAGAGAGATGGATAGGGAGAAAGAAAAATAGATGTAAGATTTTGAGAGAAAGGTTAGGGAGGATAAACCCTCGAAAAAGGGAAGGAGGGGGAGGGAGGGAGAGAGAGAGAGAGAGAGAGAGAGAGAGAGAGAGAGAGAGAGAGAGAGAGAGAGAGAGAGAGAGAGAGAGAGAAAGAGAGAGAGAGATGGAAAAAAAAATTCATAGGGCATTGGTGTTCATGAAAACTACAGACAGCATGAAAATCAACAAGACTCCTATGGATTAAGTTTTCACATTACTTGTCCCATTATTTTGATATATTCTTATTGTAACAGATTTTGATGATGGGGGTGATCTGTTAGGCTCAGTTTGTCTAGGGATTTCAAAATATTTACAGCCAATCACACGACTCGTCCGTAGAAAAAAAGTCCGAAGTCAGCAAGTAAAATTTGCAAACTGTTTAATCCAACACAAGAGCTAGACTGTACAATATCTGCAGGTTGACTCATTAATCATTCACTGTAGGTAGGCTTAACAATCAGTCACTGTAGACTTGATGTTGACTCACTGTAGACTCGATGTTGTTGACTTCCTAAATATAATTTGGATTCTTATTTATACAAAATCTCGTCGAATCATCCAGAAAAGGAATTAAATAAATCATAAGAGAACATTCTCGGTACACGTCATTACCAATTAGCAATCAATCAAAACAAAGGTAAACAAGGGGTGACGAGATCATTAGTATGCTAGAACTAAGTCGGAGATTCGAGAAGAATCTTGACCATACAAGTGCGGGCTGTGTTCAATAAACAAAACTAAGTTCTTAGGCTTGAAATACAAACGTTATGCAACCAAATAAGATAATCTACCCGATCTGCTACCCAAAAGTTATGCACCAAAAAAGGGTGAGGAAATAAATAGATCAACTTATAGTACAATGCGTTACACTTATCAAAGGCACTGGCTAGGCACCTGGATTTTCATAGATCAGTTACAAGTCTACCTAAGCTACAAGAGTTAAGAGATCTGGGACTCGAGTTAAGAATTTCACACAACTGTTTCAGAGATCTGTATCAAATAATCTTTGCGTTCCAACAATCATTAACACCAGTCTTGGAGGTACCAGGTAAGCATATCTCCGCTACAAACATAAAGTTTAAGACAGGCAAATAGAGAAGAGAAGGAAGGGGAGAGAACCAACCACGGTCATAGTTCGCTGTTGGGTCTTGAAAGAAGTCTGCAGAACTCGATGCTCCTCGTTGAGATCGGCATACTTCTTACACAGAGCAGCCAGCTTCTCCTCCGGTGTCTGAAGACTGTTCAGAGCCCTCAAGATGTATTCTGAATGAATGCAACACATCACAGTCAGAGAAAACGTATCTCAGGAACCATTTTTACCATTCAAACAAAAAATTCTTATTTAACTCATAAGTATATAATTATTTCATCCATGAGACTATGGTTAGCACTGATCAAGAAAAGCAAATCCGAAATCTTTTTTCACTATAAAAAAAGACAGTAAAATCTGGAAAGATGAACTGTTTGGAGTGCAATACAGACCAAATCCTAAAAAAAAAACAACAACCAGAAACTAACAGAAAAAAAAGATGATCAATAATGAAAGAGAGTTCAACTCTCCTCTGAGGTATATAGTACAATATCTGTCAAGATGTCATATAAGGACGAGTTGTAGCTTTATACACACTGAGGTACAGAAGAGGGGCTGAGCTACACAGAGTACAAGTGCTTAATTCCAGTTTTTAAATGTCATCAATACATCAACCTGCTTAGATTCCTGATCTCCTTCAGAATCAGCCCTTAATTCTTCAACTTTGTAAGTTTGTGGGGTTTTTTTTTTATTATTTCATAGGGTGTTTCAGTATTCTTTGTCTTTTTTAAAGCTCATTGTTCATAAGAGACATAAATGCGGACCACAATTGCGAAACCAAATAAAAACCTAAAACATAAACTTGGAGAAATAGGTAGGCCTGAGTTGAATTCAAGTACCATGAAATCTGGTTTAAAACTGTGTCAAAAATCAATCAAGTAGTTTGCATATGTTTGACCTCCTAAATTATTTAAGTTGTATTGCCTCTTTCCTACAGTGTGTTTACACTCAAGAAAACAAAAATCAAATGATCTTCTGTATTCATAGCAAAATTCGCACCTATCCCTTTGTCCTCTTTCCTTTTCTGTTTCTTCTTTTCCTCTTTCCGTTCCTGCCTCTTTGCTTCTTTAGCGCTTTGTTCAATTTTGGGTTGTGTTACTATGGCAGCAGTGGCTTCCTCCTGTTTAGTGACTTGAGCAGCAGGTGGCGCTACTCGTGACTGTGCTGCACTACCATTGCAGGCATTGGAGGTAGGTGCTTCTGACATGGGTAGGTCTGTCGAAACGTTATCTGGATTTTCTAGGGTAGTGCTCTCCGCTGTTACATTGATTTCTTGACCCGTGAGGTCATCACTCAAGCTCTCTGAGCTGCTCTGAGGACATGACGACAGAACAACATCACAAACTTTTCGCACTTTTTGTCCCTTTTCTCTATCTTTCTTATAATAAGGCTCTTTTTTTTTTACTTGATAAAATCATCACAAAGAGATCTTCTTTGCTTAAACAGATTAGTAGCTTGACTTGTAAAACTGGCCACTCCTTATTTTTCTAAGCTTATATCATATTAAGATCAGTAGCTACTGCTATCATCTATGTATGAATTAGTTCTATACAAATCTAGGATTTGAAATCTTGAGACTCAAAGCACAAAGCCATTTTCCTAATCAGTTTGAGAGGCACAGACTATATCATGTGATAACTGAGATAACACACTGTCATTTCTACCTGCATGGCTGGCGAACCCTGGCCAGAGTCTGCAGTCACTGGTGTGTTGCTTGGGACCACAGTGGCATTGGGCGAGGCTGGACTGATCTCCTCCCTCTCATCTCCTGTGTGCTGCTCACTGGTCAGTCTCACAGGAGGTACATCACCCAGAGCAGCAGACAGGCTTGGGTCAAGTCTGCACATAGAAGGTTTGGGCGGATAGGAATCACAATAATATTAAATATGGTCACAAAGTAGAAAAAAGAAAGCAATATAAAATTGACAGAGCAGTGAGAGAAAAAGGATGTTTTTAAAACAGGCAAGAAATATGTAGGGACAGGAATGTAGGGAAAATAATAAATCATATATTTCATGAAAAGTAAAGGCACAGGGCAATTCCTAGAGGCCAAGCAAAGTTCTTTGTTTAGTGCTTGGAAAACTGAGACTTTTAACAGCTTACTTGATTCTATAATTTTTTTTAAATAGTTTTTAATATATAAATGCTATTGTCTTTTAATCCTTTTGTTTTCACAAAGTCTGATCTGCAATACAGAGAGGGAGTTAACACTAAAAAGGTAGGAAGAGATGCAGAGAGAATCAGGGAAGGGAGCGAGGAGGGAGGGTAGAAAGCTGGATAGACAGAATAGAGCCAGTGTAGGGAGATTAGAGGGAGCGAGGAGGGAGGGTAGAAAGCTGGATAGACAGAATAGAGACAGTGTAGGGAGATTAGAGGGAGCAAGGAGGGAGGGTAGAAAGCTGGATAGACAGAATAGAGACAGTGTAGGGAGATTAGAGGGAGCGAGGAGGGAGGGTAGAAAGCTGGATAGACAGAATAGAGACAGTGTAGGGAGATTAGAGGGAGCAAGGAGGGAGGGTAGAAAGCTGGATAGACAGAATAGAGACAGTGTAGGGAGATTAGTGGGAGCGAGGAGGGAGGGTAGAAAGCTGGATAGATAGAATAGAGACAGTGTAGGGAGATTAGTGGGAGCGAGGAGGGAGGGTAGAAAGCTGGATAGATAGAATAGAGCCAGTGTAGGGAGATTAGTGGGAGCGAGGAGGGAGGGTAGAAAGCTGGATAGATAGAATAGAGACAGTGTAGGGAGATTAGTGGGAGCGAGGAGGGAGGGTAGAAAGCTGGATAGACAGAATAGAGCCAGTGTAGGGAGATTAGAGGGAGCGAGGAGGGAGGGTAGAAAGCTGGATAGACAGAATAGAGACAGTGTAGGGAGATTAGTGGGAGCAAGGAGGGAGGGTAGAAAGCTGGATAGACAGAATAGAGACAGTGTAGGGAGATTAGAGGGAGCGAGGAGGGAGGGTAGAAAGCTGGATAGATAGAATAGAGCCAGTGTAGGGAGATTAGAGGGAGCAAGGAGGGAGGGTAGAAAGCTGGATAGACAGAATAGAGACAGTGTAGGGAGATTAGAGGGAGCGAGGAGGGAGGGTAGAAAGCCGGTCTGACAGAATAGAGCCAGTGTAGGGAGATTAGAGGGAGCGAGGAGGGAGGGTAGAAAGCTGGATAGACAGAATAGAGACAGTGTAGGGAGATTAGAGGGAGCAAGGAGAGAGGGTAGAAAGCTGGATAGACAGAATAGAGACAGTGTAGGGAGATTAGAGGGAGCAAGGAGAGAGGGTAGAAAGCTGGATAGACAGAATAGAGACAGTGTAGGGAGATTAGAGGGAGCAAGGAGGGAGGGTAGAGAGCCGGATAGATAGAATAGAGCCAGTGTAGGAGATTAGAGGGAGCGAGGAGGGAGGGTAGAAAGCTGGATAGATAGAATAGAGACAGTGTAGGGAGATTAGAGGGAGCGAGGAGGGAGGGTAGAGAGCCGGATAGATAGAATAGAGCCAGTGTAGGGAGATTAGAGGGAGCGAAGAGGGAGGGTAGAAAGCCGGTCTGACAGAATAGAGCCAGTGTAGGGAGATTAGAGGGAGCGAGAGCTAATGAAAGGGCAGCATCAATAGACTGCAGAGAAGGAAGATCGTGGGTCTGCTGTAGCTAGTTGAGTACAGTTACACTTCAAAATTTGATGTTTGATCGAATGAAGTTCCAGACTGGGGAGTATCGCATGTTCTTTTCTAATCATTTCTCCATTATCTAAAAGATCTATCACTGACAAAGCTTTTCTAATCATTTCTCCATTATCTAAAAGATCTATCACTGACAAAGCTTTTCTAATCATTTCTCCATTATCTAAAAGATCTATCACTGACAAAGCTTTTCTAATCATTTCTCCATTATCTAAAAGATCTATCACTGACAAAGCTTTTCTAATCATTTCTCCATTATCTAAAAGATCTATCACTGACAAAGCTTTTCTAATCATTTCTCCATTATCTAAAAGATCTATCACTGACAAAGCTTAGATGCAAGTCCCAATCATAGCTTTGCAAACCATAAGTCCAACCAACATGGCTAAAAGCAATTAATGAAATAACTTGCAGGATATAGAGATTAAGGTTTCACAATCTACAGAATTCAGAAATGATCAGTTCTTGTTCTGACTCATACGGAGACAGTCTATCCACAAGTCTACTGACAGAATGCTCTGAGTCAGTTGTTTCCTGTTGACCTGCTTATGTTCAGCTCCCAAATAAATCCCAATGAAAGATCTGTCTCTTGACTTACACAACAGGCTGTTTTTCCAAGAGAAAGTCTGCCTCCACTGACTGCTGCTGCTCCTCACGTCCACTGTCACTGCCTGTGTTGGCTGGTAGAGCTTCTGGTTGGGACATGCTGCGGCTGAGCTGAACTTGGCTGGTAGCTGGGTCTTCCTCCTCTACACTCTGCTTACATAGAAGTGGTGAAAAAGGCAGGGAAAAAATTGACAGATTTATGTAGCAGCAGCAGCAGCAGTAGTAGTAGTAGTAGAAGTAGTGGTAGTAGTAGTAGTAATAGTAGTAGTAGTAGTAGTAGTAGTAGTAGTAGTAGTAGTAGTAGTAGTAGTAGTAGTAGTAGTAGTAGTAGTAGTAGTAGTGGTAGTGGTGGTAGACGTAGTAGTAGTAGTAGTAGTAGTAGCAGTAGCAGTAGCAGTAGCAGTAGCAGTAGCAGTAGCAGTAGCAGTAGAAGTAGCAGTAGTAGTAGTAGTAGTAGTAGTAGTAGTAGTAGTAGTAGTAGTAGTAGTAGTAGTAGCAGTAGCAGCAGCAGCAGAAGTAGCAGTAATGTTAAACTAATTTACACTTTTTTTTTCCTTGCTTCATTACTAAAAGGAAACAAACATACAAAAAAAAAAAAAAAAAAAAAAAAGAAAAGACATGGTCTATGGACTTGACTCTGAGCCGGTTCTACAACTTTGATCGCTCTCGAAATACTGAGGCTGTGGCGCTGTTTCCAGCTGCAGTACAACCTGTTCCATATCCCAGAGATCCAGACTAGTTAATTGTCCAATTTTGGACACATCCCTCTCACAACGAATCTTACCCTGTTTAACTTAAGATTGGTGGAGTCAGGGGACTTTCAGCAATTTATAGAAACTGCACTATCCTGTCCGAGTGAATACAGGGCAGCTGAAATCTTCTCCAGTCATTTCCCGGTGGACCTAAACAAGATTATTTTTATGTGAAGGACTATAAATCAACGTCCACAATAAGATCATGCAAGTATCACATTACCAGGTTGTTTCGGCGCCCACCATGATGCAGGTATCCACTTTTCATTGACTTACGAATTACACAAGATAAATTGAATCAAAAAGATGTTATCACATTTTGAGGATATGTTTATGAATCATGGCTAGACTTTTATTTTTATTCAATTTTAATAAAATGTTACAGATGTGCCTTAAAAACCAAAATCACATTTATGTTTTTTACTTCTTTCCTTTTTTTTCACACATACACATCTCGCACTCCATCATCAACATCAGTGACGGAATTTTTTTTTTTTTTTTTTTTTTGTAATCGGGATACAAGATATCGGCCAACCAGCCCCCACCCCCTCATTTTTTCTCCAGGCTCTGAAGAGCGATAGAACAAACTCAAAAGATAATGCCTCGAGGCCCTTTATACACAACATAACTTGGAGTCACATAAAATAATAGAGATCGAGTAATCGTCGTTGAAACCATTTTAGGTCCTTGGTTAGAGAGAATGATCCTTTGAAGGGAAATTTCTCGAGACAAACTGGTTTGTTTGGATGCGAGTCTTAAATCACCTGAGTTGATCACAAGGAAAAAATGGGACGTGGCTGGTTCCAAGAGAAACACAGAGCTGTACCGTGAGGGGAGAGAGGTGGAGACCAGCAAATCACAAGTCATCTCACTTCAGAGAATAGTGAAAGCACTTTTATCGAAATAAAACTGAAAGTCGTGACACGTTAACTCACGTGTGTCATGCGGAAGGGGAAAAAAAGGAAAGAGTGGCTCCAAGAAAGCTGTACGACAAGTGCCCAATGATAGACCAATATCAACATAATTATTTAAACTTTACTGCAGTTTTAGACAGGTCCCACAGAATTCATGTAGAAAGTAAAACTCACTTTGTCAGCGAAACAGCATGAGATGAAGTTCACCAGAGATGCTTTCGGCACACGGACTCCGAACATCGGCTTAAAACACGTCCTCACACACCAGACTCACACCTGGACACACTTTCTATGTATGTCCAGAGATGCGTGCACGAAAACTGGGTTCCAGTGTTCAAACATTAGCCGGGTCTTTGATCAACATGTAAATCGCTGACATGGAATCAGTTTTCCTGAAATCTGTTATCATCAAAGACTAGCGGAGCCCTAGTAGTACATGTAGTACTTCTGTTCCTGAAGTCAGCGATTGTTTCCAGACAATCTACACGTATTTCTCCACCGGTTCACCAGTACATGTACCGCTCAAGACATCACAGTAACACTGACGAGAGAACAGCTAACGGTATAGTCGGGTATTCCCGAACAGATGATAGGTGTGCTAGAGTACGTGGATGAATACCATAATTATATAGTTCAAAGCACGAGAGAGCACTTGCATGTAATATACTAATAATTACAACTACCGGTGTGACTATCAAGTATGAACATCTTTGAAAGATGGAATTGATAACATTTGTTCTCAGGCGGAAATACGCGTGGAAAACCATCCTAGGAGTATCAAATTCGTTATCTAAGTAGTATCGTTAATCATAGTGCCCTATTGGAATGGCAACAGATAAAAAAAACATTCTGGGAAACGCTTTTCTTCTTCTTCTTTTTTTTTTGTTGGTTCGTACTATAGTTCAGAGCACTTAATTATTGCCGAACGAGTTTTTTTTTTTTTCTTTGATAGATAATCATTATGATAATGCCTTTCTTAAATAGAAGATTCTCCACCCCACCCACCCACCCCCACCCCCCACCCCTCTCTCTCTCTCTCTCTCTCTCTCTCTCTCTCTCTCTCTCTCTCTCTCTCTCTCTCTCTCTCTCTCTCTCTCTCTCTCCATCCCCCCTCCCAATTCCATTGTTAACACAAGGTAATAGAACGAGCATTCAGTAAGGTGATTACCATGTACACATCCCCAGCACATGGCTGACAGTGACACACATCAAACACGCGAGTGAGTAGAGGTTGGAAAAGAACAGGTAAAACACTGGAGTGACGTCATCTAGTCTAGATGTGGTCCGGGTCCTGTGTTAACGGCGGTGTAGTGAGTAGACTCTTGTCTTCAATCTTGAGCTCTACCTGGCGCATACGACGCATAAAGTTAGTGACCTACACCAGGCAGGATGTACAAGTAGCGCATGCCCTCCACCACACAACCCTTACGCTAAGTCCGATTAGTTCTTGACTCAAGCCGCAGAAAGAGTGCCCAAACAGACACGTCTCCTTTAAGAAATAAGACGAAGTTATATGAATAAATAATTATAAGCCTCTGTTATAGAACCAAACCTTTCTCTAAAAACTTTCAAGATTCCCCATTGTTGTCAACAGACAGATCGGAGAACAAGACCAGCTATACACTATCAATGACCAGCTCTACACTATCAATGACCAGCTATACACTATCAATGACCAGCTATACACTATCAATGACCAGCTCTACACTATCAATGACCAGCTCTACACTATCAATGACCAGCTCTACACTATCAATGACCAGCTCTACACTATCAATGACCAGCTATACACTATCAATGCAAAAACTACAAACGCAGAGAAGGTCAGCCAGGGATGATAGGTGTATTTCGACGGAAATATTACTTCGATATACTCTCTCTCTCTCTCTCTCTCTCTCTCTCTCTCTCTCTCTCTCTCTCTCTCTCTCTCTCTCTCTCTCTCTCTCTCTCTCTCTCTCTCTCTCTCTCTCTCTCTCTCTCTCTCTCTCTCTCTCTCTCTCTCTCTCTCTCTCTCTCTCTCTCTCCCCCCCCTACATAATATGTTCCATCAAACTACCTGTGTTACAGTATGTACACAATAGTTCATCAAAAACCGATGTTTGACAGAGGAGCTAAGGGAAAACCTTGAAGATATCTTCAGATAAACAAGACCCATATCCTAGTTAACAGTACTGAAAACTACCAGCAGTAGTGGTAGGCAACCTGCAGCACTCTCTTTCGTTTGAAGTCTGCATCATTTGGAAAATTCTATGCATGCTATAGATAAATCTGACTCTTTTCTGTCAGATTCCAACAAATCTTCAGTTTCTGTTGTTTTTTGTTTTTTAATTTTATATTATTTTTTGTTGTAGTTGATTTTTCTTTCTTGTGAGGAATAAATTTATAAAGCTAGAGTTTTCGGCAGAGCTCAGCAATGGTTAGAATAGGCTTTGGATGAAAATGGTCGGAAAAGGTTTGCCGTTTGTGGGATTCGAAGCTTCGACTAGCAGCAGTAGTAGTAGCAGCAGTAGCAGCAGTAGTAGCAGCAGTAGCAGTAGTAGTAGCAGTAATAGCAGCAGCAGTAGCAGTAGCAGTAGTAGTAGCAGTAGTAGTAGCAGCAGTAGTAGCAGCAGTAGTAGTAGCAGCAGCAGCAGTAGTAGTAGTAGTAGTAGTAGTAGTAGTAGTAGTAGTAGTAGTAGTAGTAGTAGTAGTAGTAGTAGTAGTAGTAGTAGTAGTAGTAGTAGTAGTAGTAGTAGTAGTAGTAGTAGTAGTAGTAGTAGTAGTAGTAGTAGTAGTAGAGTAAAAGTGTAAGGTCAATTAAAATTGAATGTCGCAGTACAACTTTGATAACTAAAGTGTTCTAGATCCAGTCACATTCTATATAGCTCATTTATTACGAGTAGCTAAGTTAACAATGGCTTAGACCGAATGTTTTTATGCTTCCTTGTTGACAAATAGTGGACTAGGTCAACATTTTTTTTTCAATATAAAACAGGTGCTAAGTATGAAACACATGCTAAAGAGGCGTTTACATTCGCAAGTGCCATTTCAGAAGAAAAGGCGACAATGACAGTTGTTCTTAAAGTATTGACCAATCAAATCATTACTTCTTTCTTGCACAGAATAATTCCCAAGACGCTTTTGTCTTTATGCTGGGGTAGGTCAAATTTCATCCAATTATTTTTAACTTTCCCAGTTTTCCACTCGGTTAAAGTATTTCTATTTACAAAATAACAAATAATTTGTTTTAAAAGCTCCATCCATATTGTAAACCACTTAGAATAGTTGTTTAAATGTTGTTTAGTTCATCATACAACATTTTGCAAAATATTTTGATGAATTAATTACAGTCAAGAGCATTTTTATTGTCAAAATCCTTAACTTTTTTAAAATATTATTTGAACAGCATGTGACACTGATCTTGACAGATTAAAATTCTGTTAACTTCATCACTCTACATGGTGTGGTTTTGGAGGAGATAGCATAGAAAGACATTAAAAAGTTACCTTTTATAATGTAGATAAATAAATGACATTAAAGAATCAGCTAGCTTTGAATGGACTCTCACACCCCTTACAGCTCACCGGCTAAGTTATCATCTCTTGCAAACTCTTTAAACATTTAATCTTTTTTAGCTTTGTGGTTTTTTTTCTTTTTCACAAAAAAAGGTGTGCATTTCTTCCCACTATCTTTGCATTTTAGAAGATGAAACATCTGTCATAAGTCTTCATCCTGCACTGGATTTGTTGAGTAGACCATTATTTTAGAGCAATTCATTTCATTTTTTATTATTTAGGGAAAAATGTGGTATACAGATAAGGAAGTTCAGTTAAATATATAAATTTAGTCTTGGGTGGATATCTTGCTTAGATTTTAGACTTTCTAAAAAATATGGGTTAAGAGATTTCAAACTTAACACTTATTAATATTAATGCTTGAACATCAATTGAGCCTTTTTTTTTTTAACGATAAACCTCAGAAGAGTTGCATAAATTTTTGTGAGCAGACCTTGGATAAAATAAAACCAATAGCTTAGAGTTTAAACTCACTTATTACTAACTTTTACCAAGGTTTTGTTACCAACAAGGTCAATAAAAAGCCTCATTTTTGCCACCTATCTTTTCTGTCCCTTTGAGTCTTTATTTCATTTGGTCTTATTTCTACACAAACACAGTGAAACTGTCAACCACTCTTACTGAGACTGAAGGAGGGCTAGAGGAAGAATGAAAGTGACAGGAAGTGCTAAATGATAAGAGGTGCAGTTTCCTTGTTCAATCCGACACACTCATGACAACATGTTGGGGGGCAAAGAATAGGCTTGTGTAGCAATCAGCCAATCAAAGGCCATGCAACAATGGACAGTTAAGTTCCAAACTCAAACCGCCTTAATTCATTTGTCCTGGACCCAGACAGGCACAAATAAACTTCCTCCTCCATCCTCCCACACCCCCCCCCCCCACCCCCCTCACATTTACACGCTTTGCTGCTTGTAAGTTCAGGCAAAGAATGCATGCAGTGATAGGTCCTGTCATGCCTTAAAAGTCCAGTTGATATTTTCAGTCTACAAAGCAAGTGACTAAGACCTGTGGGCTGATATGCTGTAGGTCTTGTATATAGACTTAGGGGACAGACAAACATGGACCATTCTTATGGGTGCCTACCTGGCCATGGTGTTTTCATGACACTTTTACCTCCTGAGTTTCATTACCCCGAGGTTTCCATCATGTCTTTTTCATTAAGGCAGAGATTCCCATACCATTTTTTAGTCAAAGAAAAAAAGAAGTCTTTAAAATCCCTTCGCTACAGCCGAAGCTTTGTTACGGCCAATTTTGTAATGGTCAGGGTCCACTACAATTAACATTATTTTTTCTTGACAACAATGACATTGCAGTTTGTATGTTGTAGGTAGTATAAATTTTGTTATCAGAATAGATAAAAGCATAGACCTGCCTTTTCAGAAATAAATTATTGATAGGACTAATTGTAAGAGTTAAAGACTATGACAATATAGTTGAGTTTTTTTCTCCTAAATTTGGCAGAAAATTATTATTCTTTTTTAGAGGACCTGACTTTCCAATAGTGTATAGAAGCCCATCTTGCACTGTAAGGAGGTGATCACATGTGTGAAGAGATTTAGGTTTTTGTTCCGCTATCCAATCACGTAGAGTAATAAGCATCTCTGTGAATTAAGTGTGTGTTAGCAAATGTATAAATTTTTAATGCATTTATTTTAAATAACTACATCTAGCTTTTGAATTTTGAGGGGCTTTTTTGTATCATAGAAAAACATTTAAAATACTGCAGATTTTCAGGTGCCATGCTAGGCAGGTTATAGATATTTTCCATTTAAACCCTTGTTTTTTCCTTTATGTATTGGAAGATGAAGGTTGACCTATAGATCCTAATTCCTGTTGGATATACCATTAATAATATATAAAAATCTTTTAATTTTTTGAAGCATTTCATTCTATATCCCAAGCCTTTGTTTCTTGCTGAAGGAAATCAAACACGGATTGGCAAGCAAGCATGATCTTACATACAAAAAGAGTGATCTAACTGCTGAGAAAGCTTGGAAATCTTGATAAAAAGTGTGTGTGATCTATTTGATTATTTTAGACTGGATGTCACAAAATTTTTATTAACTATATGATTATAATAACTATAGACATCCAAACAGTCAGTAGTAACCAATCTTTGTCTCCTGTTGGTAGTTTAACTTTTGATCAGTCAGCCAACTACAAATAGCACCCAAGAGTAGAGGGTAATTAGAAAATGGGCACTAAGGATTACAAAATTCAGTGCTTTATCGCTTGTTACCCCAGGCTCTCATCTTGGAATCCGCTATAATTTTTTAATTAATTACACTTGCACCTTGTTGAAATCAAATAATACTGCAAATTGCAAATTTATGCAACAAAACAATATTAGAAATATAAATATAGGCCTATATCAGATCCAGTAGGATACATTATCACTGAAGCAAGTTTTATTCATTTCTAAGATGGCAGATTAAGGTGAATGAGCCTGGGGTAACAAATGAAAAAGTGTCTTCGAATTTCAAACCTGTAGTGGTTTAAGCGTTTTCAGATTTATTATAATTATATAGGCTAACTTATTAAGGTGTCTTGAGCACTATCTGGATGTAGATCTACATACAGAATTTTTCTTTCAAATTCCTCTCATTTTTATGGATCCGATCATTCAAAAAACATGAGCATGATGATGTCAGATCATTAGATCACAGAATCTAGGGGAAACCTAGGCCTCTATCCATTACTAATACTATACTACTTAAGATCTAGGATCTAGGCCTAGTCTACGTACCATTTTAATTTCATATATTGAGATCTATATTTTGATTCTATTGATCTACAATCAGAGGAAAAAATAAGCATTCATGAGAAAATTATGTTGAGTCGTGTTTTCTTACCTTTATGAGGTCTACTCTTGTGCAGTGATAATTGCGGGTTGACTCTTGATCTATACTATACGGAGTAGTTCTGTTAAATCTAGATTTTGATCGACACTAAACACTCTTTGGCGTAGATGTTGTATCCAATTCCTTAACTGTAATCGATTCGAAGAAACGAAAATAAATCCAGAGCTTAGCGTACGAGGAATGGAATTATTCTTGATAACTTATTGCACTAAGTTTCGGTTGAAATTCCACAAGTCGCGGACATGTTGTGACGCAAGGGGAAAGATTGTTGAGGACCAAACGAAATAATTTCATAGTCACCTCCCCTACGTGCACATTTATCATTGAGCTTTCGTAAACTGTTTAACATGTATACAGGTACATTACTGGTCACGACACATAAATAAAAAAAAAATATATTAATTTTCAATGAGCCCATTGGCTTCGTCAATAACGGTAATCATAACATATAAAAAGATTCTTTATAATCTATAAACACTATAAAAATGTTATAGCGTTGTGCGTATGTTTGTTTTCAGCTTTCAGAAGAGAAGAGGGTTGTCACAAGGCCTGTACAATTTCAAACCAGTTACGAAAGAAATTAGGGGCAACAGAAATGTGGTTCCTATGGAGAATGCGACGAATTTCACGGATTGCAAAGAAATCAAACGAAACATGAAACAGTGTTACGAGAAGCTGACATAACAAGATCACTCGTAAATATGTAAACGCCAGGCAACTTTTTTTTTTTTTATGTGAAACTGGAACATATTGTGACAAGTGGAATGGTCGAAGGAAAACACAGCAGGGGAAAACAGCTAGAAAAGATTAAAAGATTTTGAATGGACTAACAATAGTGGCTAAATGTAGGATGAGTGACAGGTGCACTAATGCGACGAGGGATAGAGATGCGTAGAAGGTCATGATAGCCTACTCTAAAGATCACGGCCGTGATTGATAATCAACAGCGGCAGCAGCTGCAGTAGTAGTAGTAGTAGTAGTAGTAGTTGTTGTTGTTGTTGTAGCAGCAGCAGTAGTATTAGTAGTAGTGGTGGTGGTGGTAGAGTTAGTGGTAGTAGTAGTAGTAGTAGTAGTAGCAGCAGCAGCAGCAGCAGCAGCAGTAGCAGTAGTAGTAGTAGTAGTAGTAGTAGTAGTAGTAGTAGTAGTAGTAGTAGTAGTAGTAGTAGTAGTAGTAGTTGTTGTTGTTGTTGTTGTTGTTGTTGTTGCAGCAGCAGTAGTATTAGTAGTAGTGGTGGTGGTGGTAGAGTTAGTGGTAGTAGTAGTAGTAGTAGTAGTAGTAGTAGTAGTAGTAGTAGTAGTAGTAGTAGTAGCAGCAGCAGCAGCAGCAGTAGCTGTAGTAGTAGTAGTAGTAGTAGTAGTAGTAGTAGTAGTAGTAGTAGTAGTAGTAGTAGTAGTAAGAATTATAAGAGCTAGAGTTTTAGGTACCGATAGTGCTTAGCAGTGGTTAGGAGAAGGCTTTAAGTGAAAATTATTGTGGGATTAGAACCATTGATTTACAGATTCTTCGGCACCCATCGCCATGTCACTCAAAGAGATCATAGCTCATACAATAGCGCCACTAAACTTCTTAAAGAGAGATGTTCATGGCGAACATATTTACAAATGACAAAACATGACCGTTGAAGTACTCTCGTTATTAGCAGGTCTACTTAATTAAGTATTCCAGTTTTGGCAGACCCAACGGGGCCTCTAGCGATTCCAGCAGTTTTTCCAAGAGTTCCTGTGAGTTTTTCTGACGATGCCTGCAAACAGGTTTTGGTGATTTTTTTTTTCTGACTCAAATGGCACGAACTCTGAGAGGATCTCTGAAGATAATATCTTGGTAATATCTTGCCATAGAGAGCTCAAAGCTTGGTTTCAACCTCGTACCGAGGCGCCATCTGGCTGACTCACTCGAGCGCGGTAAATTTGCATGAGGGCAGCCCTGTGTAGACTCTCATAAAGAACAATGGCATCTGTCAAGTATCAATGGTGCTCCGCTTTTAATTGTTTCAATTATTGGGAAAAAAAGACCTAACTTGAGTTTCTTCAGGCTTCCCAAGGACGGGAGAAGTAAGTTGAAATCATTTACTTATTATAGTGTTTTTAATCTTGCAACTTTTTTACAGTGACCTATCTAAAGCTCCATTCTTTGTTGCTTTATGCGATAAGCACTGTGAGAGAATTAATACATCTAGTCTTCCATCCCTTCTTCTGTCAGCCTTCCCTCTCCCCCTACTACTACTACTACTACTACTGCTGCTGCTGCTGCTGCTACTACTACTACTGCTGCTGCTGCTGCTGCTGCTACTACTACTACTACTGCTGCTGCTGCTGCTGCTACTACTACTACTACTACTACTGCTGCTGCTGCTGCTACTACTACTACTACTACTACTACTGCTGCTGCTGCTGCTGCTACTACTACTACTACTACTACTGCTGCTGCTGCTGCTGCTGCTGCTACTACTACTACTACTACTGCTGCTGCTGCTGCTGCTGCTGCTGCTACTACTACTACTACTACTACTACTACTACTACTACTACTACTACTACTACTACTACTACTACTACTACTACTACTACTACTACTACTGCTGCTGCTGCTGCTGCTACTACTACTACTACTACTACTAACTACTACTAACTACTACTACTACTACTGCTGCTGCTGCTGCTACTACTACTACTACTACTGCAGCTGCATATTTAAAAAAAATGTATGCGTCTGAAATAATGAATATCATTAATGTCTACTACATTATGAGAAAATTATTTTTAAAAATACAAACAAAATGGCACATAATTATGCCAACCTCATCTCTCAGGCACCTTTTGTCCCTCAGAATTAACCAGAGTGCTCCTGCCCTCATCTGCTCTCTTTAAGACAAACACAAGCCGTTTTATGGTTTAGTTTTGTACATTTAAGTATGTGTTGTTCTTGTTCTTCATCGGTGAGGGGTTCAATACATCAATCGATATGCGGTAGTTAGCACCTATGTTAGAAGAAGGCTAGGATAGTAGAGAACACACACACACAATCATAGAGAGATGGATATATATAAAGACAGATAGATAGATAGATAAAGGGGGAGAGAGAGAGAGAGTGTGTGTGAGTGCGTGTATGGAGTAGAGTAGAGTAGAGGTAATGGGACAAAATAAAGCAATGAAAGAAAACTAGAATCCAGGAAGTAAATTAGTAACTCTCATTTCTCAGAACATTTCTCTTTAATTACATCACATGTTTTGGACTGTTAATTTGTGAATGTATTTTGCACACCGAAATTTGTTACGACAGAAGGAAATACCTGAAGCACTTGGTCAGTTTAAAGGAACTGATTTTATTATATTTATAGTTGAATACTCAAAAGCAAAACTATATAAGTATATTTGGATATATTTGGATAGACAAAAACAACAAAGTTGCACAAATACATGACGTTCGGTTGATGATATATATATATGAATAAGAGAAAAAAACAAAATAACTACTGCCTACAACATCAATAACTGACAATAGTTATTCCCGAATTTTATTGTTAATTTCAATGACAAAAAATTCTAAATATTAATTAATTTATTATTGGCCTATACAAATAATAAACTTGATGCTTTAGATACCTTAACATATTTTTAAAAAAAATTGCACAAAAAAAAAACCCAAACACAACCTCATGTAAGCTATACACAAAAACAAAAAAGGGACTATGATAAGCCAACATCTTGGCAAGTAAAAAATTAACAAGCTCAACCTATGAAGGCAAAATACAATATATTAATTTGAGCAGTTCCAAAATTGAAAACTAAAAAGTAAAGCTGGCAAAAAGACTTTATATCATAAATATGACACCAAAAACATAAAAGATACGCAAGCATGGACTGATATTGAATAAAAATTACACATAAATTGCAAGTGCTATGAGATGTAAACTGCATAGTTTCAACGATACCCGAAGAACTGTTTCCTTTTAGGTATACATGAAAAATATCGTAAGGAATTAAGATCCTAAACTTTAACAGTCACAAACTTCACTAGAATAACACTATAGAGGGATTTGTAGGGCCATGAAAAAATCGTAGTTATAATGTCTGTGACCAGAAGATATGGCTGTAAATAAATCAGGTGTTGATCTTCACAATGTTGAAATGGGACTCGGAACCATACGGCTAAACTAAAGCTCTCAAAAACAATGCAGATAATATATCAGAGTTCATAGCTTAACCCTGACAAAAATAGGATAAAATGTTGAAAGTCTCATGTAGTTACAAAATCTACATAAATAAAGCTTCTTTTCCATGTGAAATATAAGCTGTTCAAACCTGGTGAAGAAACTACATTTATCATGAATTTTACAAAAATCAAAAGATACATTTTTGTATGCTACTTAACATTTTAAATTGCTTATGTTAGCATTATACAGCTTCAAATTCTTAAAAGGTTATTTGACTACATTAATTGGAAAAGATTAAAAAAAAAAAGATTATGTATTTAGCATAAAAAAAATACAACTTTGGCATCATGCATCTTAACAATTGTAAATATTAAACAAAACAAAAAAGCATGTACAATTCTTTGAATTTGTTACCAAGAAGAAGACAGCTCTATAAGATTACAATATATTTATTAAAAGTATGCGAGTAACACTTATTAATCATATTAGAATTGCATAAAATATACTTAGTTTTTTTTTTCTTTTGAAGTGAAGCCTTTGGTGAAAAAAAAAAAAGCACCTTAATATTTCAACTTAGAATTTGAGGAGGAGCATTATTGAACTATATCCACTGAGGTATGATATGTAGTGGTCTCATATTTGATTTAAATTTTGTAATACCTTTACATTCTCTCTGATGGCAAATTTCTTTTTCCTTGGATAGAAAGAAGCATGGTATTAACAAAACAGAACATTGTGTAGAGAATCTCTTGTTTCACCATATATAATATTTTTCAAGCATCAAAGTACTAGAAAACTTAATTTCTGGGCCATACTTCACAAAAATAGTAACAGGAAGCAAAGATAAGGTTACATGCGTTAACCATTTTTTTTTAATTTAAGAATAATGAAAGTAGATTTAAGATGTCAAAGTCACTTCTTAATAAAAAAAAAAAAGAAGTTCAAATACATGCCATACAAATATTTTAAGAGTTATATAAAAAGTAAAGAAAAATTATTGTTCATGTAATAATAAAATATAATCTTTGCAAGGTGTACAATTGGTGCGACTATCATTCCTTAAAATAAATGCAAGTAAAGAAAAAGAAAAAAACTCACTTTTCAGGCAATGTACTCAGGCCAAAGGAGAGTGTGAATACAATCTTCTCCATTTAAGTACAAAAGACTAGGTTAAATAGAGATTACTAATATCCAACCCAGTTAAGCTAATTACCTCAAAACCCAGCCCAGGTACATGATTGATGGCATTGTAATTCTTACAATTGGTAGGTAAATCATATTTATCACTAAAAAATGAAGAGCTTTTTGCAGGATAAATATATGATTCTCAAAAACTATAGGATAACTTTTGCTCTGTTTAATGACAGAATATAAGATTAGCATTTTCTAAAGGCTAGCCGATGATAATAAAATTTAAATAAAAACCGTACTAAAGAATTCATCAAAAGAAGATTTTATTTAAACTAGATGTAAAAAAATTGTTTATTGTGGGCAAAAAATGAGAGTTATCTGAAGTATGTGCTGCACAAGTTAAGGCAATGAAATAACAAAATATGTGTGCCAAATAAGTTTTGATTTTCTAACAAATGCAAGAATCAATTTTTTCAAGGACTAAAAAAGTCAATGTGTTCCAAGACATCTGATGGCACAAGGTTATATGCTACTCAATATATCATGCATCATTCATAAAAAATCTTAAAGGTTAATCTAACTTCATAGGTGCATATCATGAGGAGAGGGAATCCAGAAAACCACAAATCTACAACAGGCTAGGATTTTATTAATACTCAATCCTGCATGCAAAATCACCTTCTATTACTATCAATCAAAATTGCAAGAATGACCATTATTGCAAGTAAACAGAGTGACACAACCTTCAAATGTCAGATTTATTGCAGTCCAGCCTATTCACACCAAACCGGATGCTTGCATTTGTATTAATTAAGTGTCTGCTTCTTTTTTCTTTTTCAATAGTTCTAAAGCAAACATTTTTCCATTTAAAATAAATATTAAACACTTGTAATTTTTTTTTTATTCCTTCACTTCACGTACCGCATTTGAAAATTTCTAATCTGCCCTGATGGAATTAGATCCAGCCAATGCAGTGAGACCTAACTCTTTGTATCTGGCTTGCTACCCTGTGCTGTGGCCGGCAAAAAGTACAATTTTTACCTGTCACTGCACAGTGTTGTGCACAGACAAACTTATTCTAATCCAACCCATACTCGATAAAATCCAACTCAATTTATAGAAGCCGGACATTAACAAGAATTAAGTTTTTCTTTTGCATTGCTTATTGCATTGCTAGCCTGTTGTTGTGAAAAGCTGATCCTAGTAAACATTCAGAATAAGCATCAGCTCTATAGCACGGAAAACAATCAGAAAATGGATAGCTTGTGATGAAAGTCAAGATCTAGAACTACACTTGCCTAAGAAGCAGGATGCAATGACAAAAACAAATGTGTATACCAAATTACAATAAACTTGCGATTATATCTGGACTGCAAAGCCCTCTTTTGTTATGGTTTTGTGAGATTTGAATAATTTTTAGGAGAGTTATGCTATTAAACCAAAACTTGAATGACATTATCTCAATAACAGCAGGCTAAAAGACACAATAGAAATTCACCCAGAGGTCCCTCTAATGCAGGATCATTGCTTCTCTCAACTTTCAAATCAGAGACAGTTCACACTTTTTGTGATGCAATTTTTCTCAGAAAAATGTCATGAGCTAAGAAGATCATTTATTATGATCATTTCCACATTTCTCTACACTGGTTAGTTCTAAGCAATGCTTTCAGGGTTTAACAACTTATTCCCACACCGAAAAATATATACATATAAATGTATATCTTTATATTTCACATGCTGTTCTAATCCTAAAAAAAATTAAGGTTCTCAGGTACATACACAAGTGCAGAGGTAATTATGACTATGAGCATAAAACTCTGCTAAGGAGGTAGAATAACATTGGCTACAACTAAGTAATCTTAGTTTTTCTCCATATCACTAATTTGCTTGGTTGAGGGTTTCACTGTGGAGAATGTTAATAAAAAAACAAAAAAAACTTGGGAATTAAAAATTAAACACAACACTTGAATCTATGAAGACAATGTCCTCTCTGCTCCCTAGCAAGGCTCAAAAAAAACAATGTGTGATTAAAGAGAGATCCAATTTTCACGAGTGAATGACTTTCAATGTTGTGGGGTTGTTTTTATTATCACATAAAAAGAGGACATGTTCAATATTTCCCTTGTTTACTTGTTAACATGGTTTCTGCATGAAAAGAGTTAATAGAATGCACAGATGTAAATGTCTATTAAATGGCAAGTAGAGGCTTGTCCTATTAGAGTCAAATTTAAACAGTCAAAGAAAATTATATTCATGAGAAATAATGGTTTATGCAAATGAATTATGAAACTTGGGGGAAAAAAGAGCAAATAAAAATCAAGCATGACACTGGTTATTAAGTACATTTTAATAGGTTTTTCTTCAAAGAAAAGAGATTTCTTTTTCCCATTTCCTGCAGACGAACGATACTAAATTACAAAAATATAACGAAAATCTGTGTAAATAAAATTATCCGATAGCAAAAGTAAATGCAAATTTAACCAAGTGTACTGATGAAAATGTGCATGTGTCATAAGTTTAAAGAAACATTTCTGAACAAAAAACATATTCAAACAATAAAAGTCAGATGGAGCACTTCAAAAGCTATACAAATATTAAGTTTCCACGCTAAATAAAATTATGGAGCATAAAGTGCCTTCCTGCAAATTTATTAACATAAATTGGTACTCAATAACAAAGAAAGTTTCTTTACTTTTTCATCACACTCCAATGGACCTGCTTTTTATTCAAAAAGGTTTTAACTCAAAAGCCATAGCCAATTAAAAAAAAATACCATAATGAAATGAAGGTACCTTTTAAATACATTCAAATAGGTTAACAGAAAAACAAGAAATTTTTAAACTCACTTCAGCATTACATATTATTAATGCCTATGAGTAGGTTACTCCAAAGATTCTTCCCATTCTTAAATGTCCCTTAAACATATGAAAGAACAAACAAGGTTAAAAAATATAACTCAATCGCACTGCATCAAGTCTCTTGCAATTAAATCTGTAAGGGTAATTAAAAAGTCTGACGTATGTTTTAGTTGCCATAACAAACTTGTTGTCAAGATCTAAATGTTTCATCTCAGCATGATGGCAAAGGATTTCAAAATAATATTTCTGATAAAAGAGAATGAAGAATATCAAGCTTGTATTCAAAGAGAACAACTACTCAGTTAACAAAAGAGAGACAATCAAATCTTCAAGACTAGAAAAAGTGAGTGAAAACTCTGCTGGCAAGTAGGGAGTCTGTTGTTAGTCTTTACACTTTGCTGGGTGGCCCATCATAGTATGCCTGAGAGCCTCCCTCGAGATACATGGGTTTGCTCTGGGCCTGGTAGGTGTAACTTGGTGGGGGGTACTGGGACTGGTCCTGACCAGAGGCAAACACGGGCTGCTGGACTGGGGCATAGACAGTGCCAGGTTGGTTTGGCTGAGGAAAAAAATTTTAGAAAGTGCATTTCACTCCTTTTGCTGTGGGACATATGGCTTGATACAACCATGAGTTTAGTACCTTTAGCCATAGAGCAAAAGCACATTAAACGCTGACTTGTGCTGGTCCAAGATTTTAACAAAAGCCACTGTGTCTTCCCTGTATTGGTCAACCATAATGAAAGGCTCGAAAATTTCCTCTTCCTATAAGGCCTGTCATATTAAATAAATTAATTTTAGATCTATAATGCCCCCCTCTCCCACCCAATTTTAATTTATGGGTGACTTGTGTGAATTTCCTTATCATTTACAATTAAAGGAATGTAAGCTTTAAAAAGTTAAAAAACTTACACTGGAGCGGCAACTGTAATAAATTGCCATAATGAAAGCAATCAACAGCAGAAACCAAGAGACAATGATGCAGATGAACAAAGCAACAATCAAACTTGCAAAAGACGAGAAGTAGTGACACTCTTTGAAGGGTGTAACACTTTCAGTCTCGGATGAGTATTCATCTTCAATTCTGGTGAGGGGAGTTTCAAACAAAGTTAGATCAGTATTTTTCAGAGAGGGGAAATGTAAGAAGAAAAAAAATGAAAAGGACATAAACATGATTATGTATGTGTATATATCCCTTGAAATATCTATGCTTTGGTCTTTTTAAAAGTTGTGCCATCTAGAAACAGGTGTGTTGGTTTTCTAACACATCCATCATTTCAATAAATCTTTTATGCCAAATTGCTTGATTCATGCAACAGGAAGGTTCACAAATTATACAATTTTGAATCAATGAAACATAAAAGGTTACTTATTAACAAAGATTCATAGCTTTGAGAAAGGAATATTCCAAAACATCCAATTACATCACTACATATGTGGGATGTATTTGAGGCCTGTACAAAATTGAATATTTAAAGTGCAGCACTCTTTCTATTTTCTATTTCATAAACTGAAATTTTGATTTAGTCAACTGCCTGCAGTTACCATTTTTTTCCACAGAGATTATCATAATCTTTTAAACTTAAGTGGTGTTATCTATAATCTTATCTGTTTACTTAAAAAAGAAAACAGTCAGCCATGTCCACATTTACTACATTGCAAACTTGTCTAATGTATATCTTTTGTGAAAGCCTTTAATGTAAGAACTGACAAAACCCAGATTTGGAACAGATGAGATAGCCCCATTTTTTTTTCACATCACATTTATGTAAACAGTCTGACAGGCCATCTGCCAGTGGCTCCAACTGGCTCAGAATTTTTGCATGAGCACAGTTTTCCGTGCTTGTCTCACCCCAAGGGGAGGGCTAAGAGAGGCAGAGGATAATCATTTTACTCTCAAATAGATGTGTACTGTATTTATAAGTGTGTGTGTGTGTATATATAATACACATATACACACACTTGTCAAGCACACAACACCTGAAAGTCTTGACTTAAGTATCCAATACAAGAAGTGAAATCTCCAGAAAGTAGCCCCCTATCCCAGGTCTTTTTTATGTTTGTATACAGCCAGGAACACCTCATGGCATCATTAATTGAAATGTTTAATTTCCTATTGTATGAGAAAAAAATATGTTCCATCTAAAGAAAAAATACCATGCATGAATAGAAATAATGAGAGGCTCTTCTAATGACCCATTTACAGTTTCCAACCAAAGTATGAGTACAGGCCTACTGATTTTAATCCCTCTCCCACCACTTTCAAATTTTCACGTGGCCTTTTCCCCTTTCCCTCCCCAATGATATAAACCTACTGAATACTCTTCAACATGAGCCAAGTCTGAAATCATTTGGAACCAAATTATTCAACTATTTATGACAGGTTGTCATAAGAGGTAAACTCACGTGCACGTGCAGCCATTAACAGTATCCCGACAATGATCCTCAATGACGCCAATCGACACAATGAAGACAATGAGAAACAGGCCAGCCATCAAGACGAAGATACCCATAAGAAGTAGGGCAAGCAAGGAAAAGATGGAAGAGATAACATACTGGAGAAGAGAGCATAATTGAGAGTATCTTTTAACAAGCATAAAGTTTATCAGTTACAGACATTGAATGCTCCACACATGGTTCACCAACAAAATAAATTACATAATAAAAAGGATGACTGAGCGACTGTTGATGAATGTTGGAAAAAAAATACATTAATGATTATAAAACTTTACAATTAAAAACTACAAAAAACAAATGGCTGATGGTGTTTTATATTTTCTTCTATTAGATAAATTGAGGTACGCAAGTACTGCTGACACACAAACTTTACATTAATAGAAGTCTTGTTTACCCAACTTTCACAAATGTTTCTGTAGCCTTGTAATCTTTTTTTCAAATAGAAGAAATGCAAACTGCAGCACTTACTTGGAGAATGAGGAAACTTACTTTTCAAGGTCTCATACTCTTTACCAAAGTAATTCAATCCTCCCTATTTTGACATTCTAGGCCCTTTTTGGCCTTAAAAAAAAGGTCTAGGATTCAATGCTCACAATTATGATTAATTCTAAATAATATTTGAAGTGCTCTGTTATGGGATGCAATCACATGGGTGGGAGCATTAAATCTCAAAAAGCCTGCAGGCTTCTCGTTTCTTGGCCACAAAATCTCAATCATAGCCTGCAGACTACACAGTCTTCTCAACCTGAAGACTAATAATCACTTTGTAGAAAATATCTCAATTGTATAGCACAATGGATACATGAGATAAGTGTGTCCTTTCTAGATGTTTCTGAGGTTTTGCAGGAAAGGCTAACGGGCCCTTAGCTAGACTACGACGTTATATTTTTAGACTGACTAAAGTCATTTGCATAAACTCCTCCCACCTAGTGGCCCGTAGCATAATCACTTTTCACAAACATGCTAGCCCTTCCACCAAGAGCATAAGTGTTATGTAAGGGTTACATGATGACTGCCAGCAAAGCTTTAATGCTACTGGTACTGAGTACTAGTCTGGACCAAGCGCAAGCGCACTGTATAGAGTGTGTTTCCACTCATGCTCACACTTACGTTACATAACGATCACATGATCAGAGACAGTTTTACCAACAGCAGTAGATTTCACTGGTTTTGACAGTTGAACAGGCTTAACGTTTGATTGCGGCTTCCGATGTAAACAACACAAGCCGATTTGCACATTTCTCTTGGGAAACCATGTGTTAGTTACTTTATGACTCATGCTAACGATACGTAATTCTGTCTGCGGAACATGGCACAAAATTTTTTTTTCCAAAGGACGATAGGCCGGCAGGCCATGTCCTGAAATCTCAATCAGCTGGCATTCTCCCACCCATGCAAGCATGATTGCCCATTCAAATGAACAGTGGAGAAGGCAACTACAATATATATATATGTATATCTTCTCCAGAGCCACTCATAAGACAGTTTTAAAATATGAAGAACCTTGAGGCATTGGAACTCTTCTCAAGTTGTCATAAAAAAATCTTTAATTGAGGGAGAGATCTCAAGTAAAAAAGTAAACTAAATTTGGAAGCAATTTTTTAAGCAGCTCTCATTTCTGTTCATCTCTCCACTGAGACCATAATGTGTTGCTGAAGACATATTACAGATAAAATATAGTGCTCAACCTGATGTGGGGGAAAATTGCCCTTCAATTCAAAGTAAAAAATGTTCAATTGTTCAGATTGTTACAGAGAAAAAAAAATGAAGGCCTTGAAGTTGAATTTTTAAAAATCTATATTGTGTTGAGTTAGCCGGGATTGCTAATGCTTGTAATTATTCTAGATCTAGTTACAATCTGCATAGATCATGCAAGACAAATTAATAGTGGTAAGTTATTAAAATGGTTTAACTTCAATGCTTCTACCGTTCTTTGTTAACAGCTAATGGATCTGGTTGATATCTTATATATAAAACAGTATCGAACTACAAAAAGTGTTCAAGAAGCACACGTGATGTTTACATTTCCAACCACCGCTTGGAAAGAAAAGGTGGTGATGACAGTTCTTAAAATACTGACCAATCAAACACCACTACTTTCCTGTACCGAACTGCATGTTTTTCACGACGCTTTTGTTTTTATGCTGGAATAGGTCACATTTCATTTAGTTTTTTTCAGTTTTTCACTCCAGTTAAGTAAAATAACATGCTATTCTAAATACTTATATATACAAAATTACAATAATTATTTTTAAAATTGAGAACAGTCTTTAAAATTTTGATGAATTAATTAAATAAAAATATAATGAAATTTCCAAAGCTTTTTTTTAGCCCAAATCCATAACTTAAAAAAAATTTTTTTTGAACAACTGATCTTCAGTAAACACTGTTCGCCGAGTGTTGTTAAACGAGACAGCGGAGAAAGAAATTTGCAGTATAGATATAAATATCAGTCTACGATTCAATCAAAAAAGAATTCCCTTTTTGTAGAAAAAAACAAAAGTCTCACAAGAAGTGAATAAAAGCCTTACCCCTGCCTTGTTTTGAATCAGGGCTGCCACAAATAAAGCTACACCTGGTATGATGTACTGAGAAAAAAAAAAAAATAAGGGGTAATTACTTCAGCATGAAAAAGAGTGGGCATAATGCAATATCATTTTGGTAACTGCGTCTATTCCAAGATTACTATTGCAGACTTGGATTCTGAAAAAAAAATTTACAATGCAACAATTATCGTCAATACTTTCCTTCATAAAAAACTATTTAAATATTACTACACTGTTTTAGCAACTATTGAATAACTGACACAAAGAACGAAAAAATTGAAGTGATACTATGGAAAAAAAAAAGTGTTTTGTGATGTTTCTTCGAGTCTTTTAAGGGAAATTATAAGTGACATTGTGCCTATTTTATTCAAATAGCATGTCACCTAAAAGTCAATATATACACATGCATACAGATATTGTATAGTAAATAAACACAACTGTTAGTAATGTCCATTGCAGTCATTATTGCATTCATTTAACAGCAGTGTAGAAACTAGTTTGAGGCCGCTTGCCTCACATAGTATTAAGAAGGACATTCATCATTACAGCAGAAATCTTAAATACTATTAACTTTTAAATATGAGCTTCCATATGAAAGAACAACAAAGATTGATAGCAGCTTACAGCAAATCCTAATGCCCAGACAGGGCTATAGGAGTTTTCTTTAAATTTCTTCCAGTTTTCATCATCTGCCATCTCCTTTTCCCTGTAACCTTCTTTCAAAACATCTACCATAAAGAAAAGGAGGACGCTCATCATCACACCTGCAAGAGAAACAATTCATACATAACATTCCATTTCTATGAATGCAAAAGGTCCTTTTTCAAAAAGGATTTTTCAATGTAAAAGGTTTAGATTACATTTTTCCCCTCATCCCTCAATGTACATTTTAGTTAAATAATATATTGGATCATTTACATGAAACTAAGGGAAGTACCATGATGTAAAGATCAAGGGGCGAAGTCATGATTCCACATTTAAGACCATTCAATCTGGACTATTAGGTTGCAATTTACAGGTCCCTCAAAGGATAATGGCCATCATCAGATCCTATTTTACTTCTTAAATTTGAAAAAAAAAACAATTGGACCATAAAATCATTCAAATATGTATACCCACTAACATCAACAAGTAGTGATGATGACATAGAAAAGTTTTATAAGATCTGGAGCAAGCAAATGCCCAATGCAGACAGCAGGACCCTCTGATCATCATGGGCAATTTTAATGCAAAAGAAGGAGAAGGAAGAGAGTAAAACATGGTGGGACCCTATGGACTATGCATCAGAAACATAAGTGGAGCAAAACTAGTCTAATGGTGTCCTACCAACAACCCTATTATCTGAAACACATGGTTTCAGCAACCAAAAAAAAAGGTAATCGACATAGAAAGTCCAGATGGAAACAGACACCAGATCAACTATATCCAGATCAATAAAAATTCACTTCTCTTAGCATAGACCTACCCTGGGGCAGACTGCTATAGTGATCATATTCCATTTCCAGTGGCTGCTAAATTCAAAGTGAAGCTTAAAAAAAAACCTGAAGAACATCTTAAAAGATCAGACTTGACTTGGCCATATTCAAATACAAACAGACCCTTCCAGAAAAATAAGTAAATAAATTTGAAGTCTTAAAAGAAGCTTAGAAAGTGGAAGAACAATGGGTAAAGTTCAAAGCAGCAGAGGAAAAAATACCAAGAGTCAAAAGGAAAACAAAACAGAAGTGGTTGAAAGAGATAGTTCGGAACTCATGGAAAAAAAGGAGGCAAGTAAACAATAACTGGTAAAAATATGACACATCGAATTTAGGAAATCATAAAAAAATATGATGAAGCCAAAGAGTAGTGGATCAATGACAAGTGCAGAAACATAGATCTATACCACAGAAGTACTGAGCAGACAATGTACAGAAACATTGTGAAATCTGTGGAAAGAAAACCTGCTCATCCACATGATGCCTTAAGTCCAAAAACAGCGACATCATTATGGAAAAAGATTAAAATGCTAGGCAGATGTGCAGAGTACATCAGTGAGCTTTTTGAAGACCACAGAAAGGAACACAATGTAATGAAGTGCAATTTTGCTGGGCCACCTGTCATGAAAGATGAAATTATGCAGAGCAACAGGCCCAGACAGTATACCAGTGGAACCTCTAGAAGCACTTGAACTAAGACTATGGAATTGATAAGATCCCAACATAATGAAATGTATGATATGAGTCATATTCCACCAGACATTTCCAAATCTATATTTATAGGGGCAACACAATGTGAATAACATAGAATAGTCAGTTTTGTGAGTTATATCCCTAAAACACTTTTAAGAATCATAAAAATCAAACCAGAAATAGCAGAGGAACAGTGTGGCTTGGTGGAGGTAAAAGGTACAACAAATGTTATCTACATCCTTTGAACTATAGTTGAACAAGCTCTAAAACTACAAAAAGTTTCGTTGACTATACCAAGACATTTGACAGAGTAAGACATGATGAGATAATCACACAACCAACACAGCTGAAGATAGATGGAAAAGGTTTACCAGTGATCAAAAACATATAAGTGACTGAGAACAAACAGCAATGCCAGTTGATGGGGAAAATCAGCTCATTTAAAAAATTAAAGCATGGTGTCAGATAAGAGTGCGCAATTTTTCCAGACTTTTCTCTCTACAGTGAAATAATTATGCAAAATCTAAAAGAATATCCAATAAGAAGTAGGGCATAATGCAAACAACTTGAGTCGATCCCCTCATGACACTGTATTAATTGCAGAAAATCAAAAAAATTAAAGACTTGCAAAGATTATTAGACCTTGTTGAAAAGAATGCAGAAAGAAAGGGTTGGAATAGAATAGCATTCCACACATGAAGAAGAGCCCTGGAGTGCTATAATGAACCCATTCTGATGTATGGATGTAAGGCCTGGACACTTACAAAACAACTACAAAAGGAGCTTGAGGCAATAGAAACATGGTTCCTATGGAGAAAGCTATGAATCTCATGGACTGCAAAGAAACCAAACCAAACATTGTTATGAGAAGCTGACACAACAAGGTCAATCATAAATAGAAACACCAGGCAATCTTTTTTGACAATGCAATGAGAAGAGAGAAAGTGGAACACCTTGCGACAACTGGAATGATCGAAGGAAAACAGCAAAAAAAAAGTTGTTGGATGGGCTAACAAAGTCGCTAAATGTAGGACGAGTGACAGATGCACCAAAAGAAATGAGGAAGAAAGGGGTGTAGAAAGTAATGATTGTCTATGCTAAAGAGCA
>JAWDGP010006769.1:0-10000 GCA_033675545.1 Elysia crispata | reverse complement strand
TAAACTCCTGCTTATTCATAAGAGGTTTTATTCATGTCATTTCTCGCCCATCCTTCCTTTCTTCTTCCCCTCCCCTGCCTGTCATAACATCTTGACTTTAATTTTAACCCTAGTCCTGCGCATCCATTATATTTAAGCTTTACTCTGACGATAACCTGGGCCCTGAGGAGCCATTAAATATATGGGTTGAGGTTCCGAACCTGGAGCTGCGGCGCCATAATTATTATTAATGGTTGACTGGCAGACCTGTTTGAAACGTCATCATCTTCTAAACACCCCATCTCATATACTCTGTAGACTTTATATCTTTTCTAAGAATATCAAACAATGAAAAGGTGACAATTTCTCCCTGTTTGAACAACTGGGAGGCGATCGAGAGCCCCTGAGGTGTGAAGAACAAATTGCAATTTACGCATGTCTGTCGGGACCATGTTACGATATGGGTAGTTGATGTTACTGATACATGGGAAACCGGCTTCCTTCACATGTGGTTGTTATAAAGACCGAAGAGCAAATAAAAGAACTAGACAGCAGTGACTTTACCACATGGCCCTTCCCTTCCCCTTTACTTGCCCCCACCCTGTCCCCAATACAGAGTCCTGACAAAGACTTGGCATGACCACTGCCCCCTCCCCCCAGATTTCCTCGAATCATGTGGATTGCAGTTGGTAGTGGTGTTAGTTATAACGTAACGTGATTGGCCAATTTTTGTAATAGCATTAGACCAAATGAATCTTGTTACCGGTCAATCACACCACAGCCTCTTGTCACTGTAAAGCCGAGTAAGAAAGGGAGGAGTTTACTGAGGTATCAAGAAAGGCATGAGTTGAGAACATGGTGTGTGTGTAGGGTATAAAGCCTTTGCCTTTGTTGTTGGTGAGTTTGATATTCTGTCAGCTGTCACTATTTGTCAAATAGCAGGAAAGTATAGGCTGGCGAACAGATTGTGGAGCGAATTTTTTACTTGATGTCTCACAAGTTGTAAGGGACAATGATTATGGGAGCGCCTGATAAGCATCGAGGGCGGACCTTACTGCTTGGTCTGATTGTCTCCTTTCTCCTTTATTGTCTCACCTACCACCCCATCCCACTCTCTGTGCTTAGTTACAATAGAACTACATCGTATCCGTATTTAGTTGTACATCTATCTGTATAGTTACATACATGTAGTTTCTTTGAATAAAAGGACCATGCACTGACTCTTGTGGCTTTAGCTTAGATGGAAGACTGGTTCTAAATGAGTTAAAATATTTTCCAGCTTAGTTTTCATCCCCGCCACCCTCCTCCCTCTTACATACACACACACACACTAAATTAATTACGTATGTGTTTACTTTCAGTGCAAATACAAGCTTTCATCAAAGGAATTGTTAAATTATTGTAAACTAAAACTATCGTATCCAATGAACCTCTCTTTGAAAACTTATTTTTCTCCAAGCCTATGTCTGTAACTCGTCTTTTCTTAAACTCTTAGAACCATGAAACATATTTAAATAAAGTTGTCACTTGTAACTCTGTTTTGGCAACAAAAGTCTATCTAGACACTTTGTTGTGAACTACAATACGCTCAGTACAAACACAGGTAATCCTCTCTGCCACATGCCCAGTCCAGAAGCTAACTGGCCATGGCAACGGTACAGTTTTCGGCCCTACCTGTGGGTAACCGCGTTAGCAGGATGAGGTTTAAAAAGCAGCCCTACTAAAACTAACTCCCCCCTCCACACACACAAAAACAAAGCCATGTTAGTCACAATGAAACCGTTATTGAAGACACCAAGCTGCATGCCACCACAAACATAGGGCAGTAAACTGGACCCTGCAGCTACAGCTAGAATAGACACAAGACCAAGTTGCACCCTGCTGGTCCCACAACCAATCACCTGTCCAATTTGTGTCCAACTCAGACTACTCAATACATAACTTACATTACTCATCCTATGTTTTTCAGTTCTGTTCTGAACTGAAGAAGCCAAAATAAGAGGTGAAACATTTTCTATATTTCAAAATACAATTATTTTTACAGAGTTCTTTGTCATTTACTTCAATTTGATATGTGTAGTGTTTTATAAATTAGTTTGCTGTTTTACTAGGAAAATGATCATCAGTAAGACATGCTTCATACGTCAATAACATTTTTTTATTTATAAAACACTAAGACCTGTCTTGCCAAATGTTTCCTAAAGATTCCATACATATATATATATTTATATATATACGAATGATTTTTTTTTTGCTGTCTGATTTAATTACCGAATAACTTTCTCACAAACAAAAAATTAATGGATTCTTCAACACTGGGATTAAAGATTTTGAGTATGTAAAAGCAAAGAGTTATTGCTGGGCTACTCCATTTTATGAAACAGTTTTAAAAATTTACATAAGTTTAGTGAAGACTAGAAAAATCTGGGATTTTTTCCTGGTTGTTTTCATAAAAGTACTTTTAACAAATAAACCTTCTCACACAGTACCTACAATTTCACTTCGTGTCCCTCTCACCAAAAAATGTGGAGATTAAAACGAGAGGGGTGTGACTGTGAGTTGAAAGCAATCTACTTTACTTACAATTCGCTTTCATCTCTCTATCAATTTGATCAACAGAGCACAAGGCATTTTGGCTAAGAAGGCAAAAGGAAATAAAGATTGGAGTGTGTGCATTTGATTACCAAAAATCAGTTATGTGGGCCTATATGGAAACAAACTAATGATTAATGCCTAGCTCTTCTCTTGATTTCTTTCCATTGTTTGGTAATGTAACTTCTGATGGAATAGTTATCTTCTAATTTATCAAATAATGGTGGCCACTTTCACACAGCTGCAATTAGTGTTGTTTCCATTATGTCTGCTCGCAACTAATTATATCAGAGGAATTACAATATATGTCAGTCCTCAGAGACAAGGTGTGATGTGTTGGGAACTCATGCTCAGCAAAAAAAAACTAAAAAAAAACTGGAGTAAATTGGAACAAATTTTATTGCTGCAAATGCTTTCGCCATTCCCAGTTATCAAAACGAAGCCGACAATGAAATGTTATCAAATCGGATGCACTGTGGTGGCGACAATCAAAAGAAGAGCAACTCTTGTTTCCTTGGTTGTCATATGATGGGTTCATTAATGTCAAATGCTGATACAGGGGAAAGAGTACCTTTTAGTTACGGACATTTTTTTTATGTAGAAGAAACAGTAGCAACCCTATAGTGTGTTTCCTACTTGGAACTTAGTGTTATGATTAGTCCGTACCTAAAAGGAACTCTTTCCGATAACGGTAATAACGCAATGTTGCGGGGTCCCAGTTGGATGTAAACAAATCACGCCACAAATGGCCAGATTGTTACTGCTTATTAAAAATAGCAAAAACAAGTTCAACATTTTGTACGGAGATGCCTCTACTGAAGAAGTTGCCTTTTGATTTATGCAAGATAATAATTTGATTAGATCAGTGCCTCTATTTTAATTTTCGCTGAAAATCGGACTAGTTTATTGTATTTACCATGGCCGCACATAAAACCGGGACCGCAACACTGCGGCATTACCATGTCCAAACGAATTAGAAATCGAAGGTACTGAGTGGGAGGCATTATAAGTTTGGTGGAGATTTACAGGTTCATGTCATGGTAAGATCATACCCGATGAGATATATGACCATTAGACTGATTCAAATAAATTATGAATGAAAATTATTTTATAGGCTATGATGAATTTAGATCTATATTAGATCTAGACTCTAGATCTAGAATCTACATTTCCTATCTCGGCCTTTCAGTCTTATTTAGATCGGTTCTGGATCTAGATCTAGATCTAGATTATAGCAAAATAATTATAGACTCTAGATCTAGATAAAGATCTTGCTAATCTAAAAGTAGATTTAGATATTAGATAACCTGTTCTAATCTAGATCGAGTCTAAGTCTAATCTTGTGTTGGTTTCCTCACTTTTGGTGGCCGAATCTTCCTTTTCCCCTCTGCAGGCTGTTTACTTGATCTGGCCTGACTTTTTGACATGAAATCACATCTGCGCCTAGAACTAGAAAATATAGACTCGGTCTAGATTTCTATGCTCTTCTTTCTTTTTCAAGAAGAGCGTAAGTAAGCTCAGCTTAAAAGTAATGTGAGTACTTCCGTCAACTTTCGATTTCTCAAGGTCGGCAATCTGTCGACTTTCTTGGTCATTAATTCTATAGAATAACTCAGAAAATTTAAAATGTAATTTTTTATTTGCAGTGACCATGAATGACAACATTTTATAAAGTTGCACTAACCACTTTATCGTAAATACTTTATTATACAGGGGAAATTTATTATGTAAGGTCAATGTTGAATAATCATTCGACTTTCCTCAGACTCGACAGCACCTCTCTTGTTCCAAGCTACGGAGGACAGCAGAATAATCAACGATATCATTTTAGTTGGTCAAATTTCCTCGCATTCAGGCGGCACTGAGCACGCTATGAAAGAAACGCAATGCCATCTTTTTTTAATTTTATGCATGGAGGTGCAGGCCCTATAGGTGATGTTTTTAGAGAGGTATAATTATGATGGAGACGCTTAATCCAACTATGTGTTATTTTTCATGTGTGAAATAATCTTTTTGTTTATACAGGGGAAAGAGAGAGAGAGAGAGAGAGAGAGAGAGAGAGAGAGAGAGAGAGAGAGAGAGAGAGAGAGAGAGAGAAGGGGGGGAGACATATGAGTCGATAAAAATGTGCGCATGTCAAAACTAGGCTTGTAACTTGTATGGAGAAAGCTCATATTGAATGTGTATCGCTCGACACATAACATCTCCAAAATGAAAATTATCCGTTTATTAGATTGCTATTTTTTTCTCTGTGTGTGTGGGGGGGAAAAGGAGGGGGGGGGGGGGGGCAGGTGCTTGGTGTTTTATATTCCTTTGGGAGATGGGGAAGAGGTGTCCTTTCTTTGCAAGTACTTTGCCAAAAAACAAGACGTTAATTAGCAGACTTTGTTGAATTCAAAAAAAGGGAGTAAGGAGAGCGAATTGAAGCGTACGTAAGGGAAATGTAGTTAGGAGAAAACTAAGGGTAAGGGTACTGTCCCTTCTCTAAAAGTAATTGATACTAGAAATCTTAGTGAAATACGGGCTTGAGCATCAGTTCTCTCAGCTGTTTGGACTCATCAGTCAATAACCTGCACGTTACTTATAACCGAACTAAAGAATTAAGTAACATTAGATTTGATGATTGCAAGAACGCAATTTCAGATCCGATTGAAACCAATTCACGTCATTATTTCTCACTATGTAGGATAATATTCTTTTATAGAATCTCATTGCACATCCAATGCCAAGGTCATGGTAAGAGCTTTACATGACTGATCATAAACAGAATAGCAAATAATTATAGTCCCTAGATCTAGTTACGCCTAGCTCAGGGCATGCCAGAAAACCGCGCGAAAAAAAAACAACAACTCCTTAATGATCTACAGATTAAGAATTTTTTAAGCTCTATAAATGGCTTACTTCAATCGCTTGTGGATTTGACTTTTTTTAGCATAGCTGGGCATATAGGAGCGTCACCAATCGAAAGTTTCCCGCAGGAAGACGTGACTTAGTGCTGTCTTACTGTGGTGCGGGTGTGAGCGGTGCGAAACGGTGGGAGAGTCGACGTGGCAAAACAATTACATGACGTATCTCACTGACGACGAGCGTGCGCACTTTGCACGCAGCTCTCTGGGGTTCCATTTAAAAAGTTCTGCTGAGGAGCTCGTTTGTGAGATATCACCCAGAATGAATAGTTCTCATCCGCCGCCCCACGTATACCCGGCTATGGTTACCTTTAGCCTCACTGCAGTTTACAAGACATTACATGGGAAACGATTAATTTCAAAAGTATTGGATTATGACAAAAACAATAAAAAAAAAAAAAAAACGGAAATTTGGGGCAACTTAATCTTAGAAGAATTTTGTTCCTGATGATAGAACAGTAGGCCTACATGACTGCATGTAGCCTGCAAACCTACGCAGACCCTGTTTCCAGTATTTCAAATTAAGCCATGTTGAACGATTCGAAATGGAAAAAAACTCTTGCTGGGCTTATATTTTTTTAAGAAGAGATTATGATCTTCAGTTCGACCACTTAGTATTTAGGTGAGATGAATGGCGGTAAGAAGAAGGGAGGGGGCGGCCAGTCAAGCTTGAATGGATAGAGGGGCTTGTTACAAACTTGGAACTTCTTTTTTTCTCTTTTTAAAACTATTTGATTTTATATATTGATCTATAAAACTGTATTATTGTGAAAACATTTCCACATTATTGAGATAGACGTCATTTTATTTCAAAACTTCTAGATTGTCATTATGTGACTAAAGTGAGTAAATATTTTCCACAAGAGCAATTTTTTAAAAAAAAGGGGGAAAAAAATTCATGGCTTAAAATGACCACATTTTGCTTTCAGCTGATGAAACTTTACACCTATGTATTATGATTACTACTATCGTAGCTATATCTCATTATACCTGGCTTGTATTTAGTAATCGTGTATAAGATCTACTAGAATACACAATTTAATAATATAGAAACGTATTCTAATCTGTTTAGGGTTTATATATATATATATATATATATAATGTAATTGACTTTCGCAACAAAAACGAAAAAAAATCGAGAAAAAAGAGAACTTAATTAAAACGCAAACATTTTGTGCGTGCCTTGGGCCTAGTCATACATAGTAATAGCTCTAAGACTAAGAGCCTGTAATCGGTTTAGTGGAAATACAACGTGACCTACTCAATGGTTAAGATGTGCTTCTCTAATGGGTTTATTGGAGTTATGTCCCTGTTTCGTTAGAACCAACACCCCCCCCCCCCCTCCCCCTTTGCCCCCATACATCAATGTCTCGCCCTTTCCCTCGGGGCGAACTGCATCTTGTTAAGGCGCTGTTGGTGTGACTTTGCCAGATTAATTTGTCTTAACCTTGAGGTTTTCACAGATTTCTTCATGAAATTTTCTATGCTCACGAAACAGAGGATTATCAGTAATTCTGCATCAAATTTTTCTTAGAACTTTGTAAAAAAAAATTTGGTAATTTTTTTCAGAGCTAGAGAAATTTTTAAAATGCCATTTTTAAGAACAAAATTTGCGTAGTTGTCCTGTTTACCAAAACAATCATATTGTTATGATACACAGAAATGTACAATATATGGCCTATACACGATCAGTACGAATTTTTCGAATTTTTGATTACAAATATACTGTTTCATAATAATTGCACAATTTTTCATTTTTTTCGACAATATTCAAAATTTTTCCTTTTTTCTTTTTCCTAGAAAAGCTTTAAAATTACCCGAAAAGTCGTTCTGTCTTTTAAATACAAGAGTCTCGAGAGTTTATATAATGATTTTGGAGGACCTTTTGGAGTAAACGTCAAAACCTTGATGGTTTGAAAAAAAAAGACTCCTGAAAATAATCTAAAACTCAAGAAGGATGGCGTTTCCATAACAAGCAAATATTAAGTGAAGCATATTCACTGAAGTTAAGTCATACCTTTCATATGGCAGTATTGTGAAAACAGAGAGATGAATGGTTTCTGATCCAGCACCTTCTCTTGGCAATTAGTCCCTCAGAGACCAAACTGGTGCTTAAAGCAAACAAAAAAAAAAACTGCTTCTTTTCAGCTGCAGAGACGACGACTACTTGTACGCGCAAGTCGCTTGCAGCCTCTTCAATAACAAAGACTATAAGCCCCCGTCAGGCCTTGGAATAGGGCTGATTCGATCCCGGCCCTCCGACCTGTCAACCTGGCGCTCCAGCGACTGAGCTATTTATTCACGTGTAGGAGGGTGGGTGGATTTGCAGACATGAGAAAAAACAGTGAGACATAATGGACCAAGATAAATAACTAAACAAGAAGACATCTTCACAGATTTCAGAGCCATTATTAACACAAGGGAAGAGGAAGACAAATCACTAGAAAAGAGAAACCGGCATCACTTTTACAGGCGTACAGAGCAAGAAAGAACAAATGAAGTCATTTAAGAAATGAGAAGCATATAGAGCAGGTAAGAGTGAAAGATTGAGAAAAGAAGAGATAGATAGAGAGAGAGAGAGAGAGAGAGAGAGAGAGAGAGAGAGAGAGAGAGAGAGAGAGAGAGAGAGAGAGAGAGAGGAGAGAGAGAGAGACAGACAGACAGACAACTACCATCATATGAAGACAGAACAGTTTTTCATTTCCTTTCCTTTTCCTTTTTGTTTACTTTGGGGAGGGGGGTGGCGAATGAGATAGAGGAAGAGATAGACAGACAGAGAGAGAGAGAGAGAGAGAGAGAGAGAGAGAGAGAGAGAGAGAGAGAGAGAGAGAGAGAGATGCAAGAAGAAGCCTAAAAGCTAAAGACTCAAGCAGGAGTTGAAACAGTTATAACAACAGATAGTTACGTAAACAAAGTTAAGAAGCTTAAACGAGTTCAGACAGAAAATGAACAAAAAAATCGATAAAAAGAGGAAAAATGAAGGGGAAAATTATTGAGACAGAGAGAGGCAGATAAGCTTAGCTTAGTTAGCGAGAGAGAGAGAAAGAGAGAGAGAGAGAGAGAGAGAGAGAGAGAGAGAGAGAGAGAGAGAGAGAGAGAGACATATACATACATACATACACACATACTTGCATACTGAGACATGAAGATGGAGACAGACAGACATACGAACACAGAGAAGCGAAGTGTGGAAAGATAGCTTTGATGGCGACGTGTTTTAGTAAATCCTTGCGCATCGATTAGTACACGGAGATGGCAATTATGCTGCAACCTCTGCTACAGTGGGCGTTCAACGATTTTTTCTGTTGTTGGGTTACGCTAAACAGGAGAGAAGAGAACAGTATTTGAGACTTATACATTTCTCTCAACCACCATTGAAGTATATTTTGTCTTTGTTGCCAGTTTATTTTAATTAAAAAAAAAAATAAATTTGGAATGTCGTTAAGAAACATGCATTGTCTCGTCATGGGAAAACCAACTTGTCATGATCCTTCTTTTACTCAAAACCGGAAATGGGGCATCCGTGAGAAGAAATTTAATTGTTTGCCTTGAAACAGGAGATTTTAGACGGTGGTTTTTCATTATATCTCATTATGAAACCTAGTAAATTTCGTGTAGAGTTTTAAAAAAATCCATAATTAATTTGATTAAGAGGAACACTTCTCCAGCTCTATTTACACATTATTTCAATCGATACCTTGCTTATTACCGTGTAGGCCTATTTTTACACACTGAAATCACTTTTGTGTTTATTTCTAGATGTAAAATTAAATTCAAATATAGAGTGGTGGATAGAAAGATGCGGGAAATTGATCGATGGAAAAGAAGAGGGAAGAGGGATGAAGGCATACTCCAAAACCACATGATTAACATTTAAGATAAAATTTAATAATACATGATTGTACATGGCATGTCGCTTTAAAGATTTAGCAGCCGCTTTGTTGTATGTGAGAGCGGGTGATGTTTTGAACGATTTGTTTACACCGCATAACAATTTATTTTTAAGGAGATAACCTCATGTTTAAATAGTCGTCTAAGCTTGTAAATTCTTACCACCGCTAACGGAGCAGGGTATGGTCAGAACTATTCCAAAAGTTGTACTGCTCTATGTAGAGAGAGTATTAACCAATTATCGTATAATTGAGCTCAGAGAGCTCAATGAATTAAACTGCGCTACTTCACAATACAGGCAAAGGGAAATGGAGAAGCGGGCAGAGGGGTAATCTCAATTAGAATTGAAATGTGAAAGAAAAAATCTAGCCACCAGGTTCTGGCCTGCTCATACACTCGCACCAACATCAAAGTATAATGAATAGTGAAACAACAGAGCACTATAAAGACTATCGTAGTCTGATGGTGAAACAACAGAGCACTATAAAGACTATCGTAGTCTGATGGTGAAACAACAGAGCACTATAAAGACTATCGTAGTCTGATGGTGAAACAACAGAGCACTATAAAGACTATCGTAGCCTGATGGTGAAACAACAGAGCACTATAAAGACTATCGTAGTCTGATGGTG
>JAWDGP010006768.1:332500-405671 GCA_033675545.1 Elysia crispata | reverse complement strand
GTTTGCGATCGTGACCTTCTTGTTAGTCCATCCAACACCTTTTCTCGCTGTTTTCCCCTGCTGCGTTTTCATTCAATCATTCTAGTTGTCACAAGATATTCTAATTTCTCTCTTCTAATCACACGGCTAAAAACCAAAGCAATTTGTTTCTTTCTAAAATACGAATTCAGCTGATGTAGAGTAGTCACTACCTGTAGACTTCTAGAGTCGTTTCACCAAAAATAAGCTGCAAAAAATCCATAAGCGCTCACTATGATGGAGCCAGAACCTTAAAATATGATGTGCTTATGACCAGTCGATTATTTCTTATTTATGTTGAGGAGTCGGTCTCGCTAGAGACGGCAACAATGATGCCTTGTTTCCAGATATTTATAATTTTTTTTCGCGTACTTTTTCTAGAATTATGTGTTTTAATCGTCCACTCCTAGGTTTGACCTGGGAGGAATGCAAGCGCCGGTGTCCACCTGGCGTGTACGCTGCCTGCCACAACGCCCATGACTCTGTGACGATCTCTGGGGTGGTGGATGGCGTGGACAAGATGTTGGCTGAGCTTAAGCAGGAGGGCATTTTCGCCAGAGAGGTCGCCTCAGCAGGGATGGCTTCTCATAGACCAGAGTGGTGCGTGCTTGATGAGGAGCAGAGGAAGGTTATGGAGCCGGTAAGTGTTGGCATTGCGGATGTGAATTGGTGACAGCTATTCATGCGCATTGGTAGGAACATATATTCAATGTGGGGCATGAAGAGTCGGGATTAGTGACATAAATATTATGGTCTTACAAAAAAAAAAGGCAAATTTAATAATAAAAGGTTTTTAGTTCTTTAGCCCTCGATCTGTTGCAAGATTTGTTATGCTCAAAATACATGTCCATCAAGATACGGTGAAGATACTTTGCATCTTACTTCAAAATTGGTGAAGATATATATATATATGTATATATATATATATATATATATATATATATATATATATATATATATATGTATATTTGTAATTTAAGCTTTTCTTCCGTACATCACACACACAGCAAAAGTTTGAAAATGAGAATGAAACTGAGAAAAAAATTGAGAGTGTTTGGACCTTGTCATCCTCAGATGATAAAACATCCAAAACGGCGATCTTCGAGATGGATAAGCACTTGCTTTGAGGGAGAAAATCTGGCCCTGCCTACTGCCCAGACCGCTTCCACAGAATACTTCCTTAGCAACAGCAACAACCCAGTCCTGTTCCACCAGGCTGTTTTACAGATCCCGAGAGGAGCCATAGTGCTGGAGATCGGCTCTCGCGCGCTGCTGAGCTCGGTGGTGAAGCGGACCATGGAGAACCAACTCACCTCGCTGTCACTGATGAAACAAGACCACAACGACAACATTGGATTTTGTTTATCAAACCTTGGAAAGTACGTTTCTTTCCAAATCATGAAAGTAGCTTAGAACTGAAAAGAGTAATTCATCTGTGATAAAAAACACTGCTGATTTCAACATTTTTCCCGTCTAAGACTTAAGAAACTTAGTGGTGAAATGGTTTACTGTCATTTGACCATTTTTAACTAAGAGAAAAAAAAAGCAACAACATCCCAATCTAAGCTAAGGTGAATTACACGCGAATCTTCTAAGTTATTGAGAAATTATAAGACTAGAACATTTTTAGGACCCTCCAAGTTGGAAACTTTTTCTTTCTCTAAGAATAGGTTTAAAATGCATGAGCTATTAATCAAGTTAAAACAAATAAATTCTCTAACTGTGCAAAAAAAAAAAAACCTCCTCTTTTTGCGCCTTAAAACTTATTATGTGAAAAGGAAAGCTATTATAGAGACTGCTTTACCTATTAAAACAGTCAAAAAGTGTTTTGCATGTTTTACCATCAGATGTCATCTCAAAGGAGTCAATATCAATCCCCTGGCTCTGCACCCTACTGTACAATTCCCTGTACCCTTGGACACGCCTATGATTTCTCCAACTTTGTCTAAAATGTGGGACCATAGCGTGTCTTGGTCTACCCCTCAGTACTCCGACTACTGTCATTCTGGTGATTCAACTGACTTCAAGATTGACATAAGTGAAGGAAAAGAGTTTTCTAAGATGGCAGATCATGTGGTAAGGCGCTTACTGCGTGAATAATCGATTCGATTAGAAAGAAACCAAAATTATTACGCCACTTGTTTATGGTTTCAATGCAGTTTTACTTATGTCAACAACTAAAAACTCTAAGCAATGATTAAACAAGGAGACGTTTCGCGACAGAAATTGACTATCATATGACAGTTTGTTAGTACTGATTATTTCAAGCTACTCATTTTACAAACAAGTCGACTAGGAAAGGCAGATGAATTACGATTTTTACAATCCTAAACGCTGGCAAACATTGGATTTGAGCACGGATACAACAGATCCGATTCCGGCAAACTATCCACTACCCATACTCATTTTTAAATCTTATTGAAAAAAATATAACCCTTTAGAACTAAGCTTCTCATACCATCACTTTACAGTTAATGAAACATTTAATTATCACCACAAGACGAGTTTCATATATCATACTTGAGTTAGATCCGTTAATGTATAAACTACAGATCTGTATTCAATACTTAGGACTCATCCTTCTCATTGCCACAGGTAGATGGTAAACCAACCTTACCTGAGGCTTCCTATCTGTACTTTACTTGGAAAACATTGGCGAAAAAGCTCAGAAAAGAGATCTTTAATTTTCCTGTCGAGTTTAAAGACGTCAAGTTCTTGAGGCGCGTTTCTCTCTCGTTGGAAGGTATGAATAATATTATTTCTTATCAACTGAATCTCATTACCCTTCAATGAAATTTATTTGGGCTAAAAAAGGCGTATGAATAATAAGGAAACAAAAACAAAACAAAACAAAAGAAAACAATGAATGTTTGATGATAAGCATCTATTATCGTTAAGATTCTTCTATTTTTCTAAAAATTAGAGTATATTATGTTAAAATGCGTTAATGATGTCTTTGGCCTTTATAGAGCCACAGACACACTTATCTCAACTTCCTTATAAATCCACCGTTTCCTGCCTTAAACGATATGAGATTTACCGTCGGCATTATTTTTAATCTACATCTCTAAATCTATGATTAATTCATATGATTGAGAATATGTATAAAAATATTCTCTTCACAACCCTTCCAGCGCCAGTCATCATCAAGGTTAGAGTTTCCCCTCAAAGCGGATTGTTTGAGATCAGCAGCATGGACGTGGAGATCGTGTGTACAGGTCGAGTCTCACAGCTCCACACCAATTCTGGACCACCTGATGTCGATAGAGTTACTCACTCTGAAGTGAAGAAAAGTCACAGCCAAAACAATAATTCCATGGTCACAGACTTAAAGACTCTAGACAAGGAAGGATTTTACAGAGTCCACGCACCTCCAGGTCACGCCAGAAGAGGCAGCTATCGAAATGTAGCAGGAGCTAATTTGAATTGTAAGATATGCTTTCTCAACCTCTCAATGTAATGGATCTTAAAAAACTTGATGTCAAGTGTCAGGTTATCATAAAATCATTCTAACTGTTTAAGTCCTTCAGGAATTTGTGTGTCCGTCACTTTCTCTTATGGTTAGGAAAAAAATGAACATTTATGCCTTTAATATAACTGGCCCTTTCGGATATGCTACAAAACTGTGAGTTAATAACTGTTTCTCAAAATGTTTTGTCTTTAATTAAGTCGTCTTCTGCTGATACTCGACCCACCAGGCCCTCGGTCATCCGACTTGCAATTTATCAACCAAAGTTAAAGCTGTAAATAGCCTACTTTACTATTTTCTGTGTGCACTTTGTATAAATCTTAATGAAAAAGCTAATGCAGTAAACACACATAGTTAAAGGATTCCGCCTTGTGCAGTTTCAGAGTTTACGTTAGAATGGGGAGGTGACTGGATCTGTTTCCTGGACGCCGTGGACCAAGCGGCCATGTGTGCTTTGATACCCCAGACGTCGGTAAACGGCACCCGGCACCGGATTGTCGGGGTCGGGTCTCTCACAATAGACGAGACCCTGCTGGTGGAGGGGAAGGTAAGATTAGCAGAAATTGTAAGGCCTCCCCATCACAAGGCCTTCATGAGTGATCATTCAGGAGCAAATATGGCATTTCTTGTCTCTATCAGTTCCCCCTCGTTTTCTGAATGTCCAGAAATGAACCATCTTTTTCAGATCTTAGCGTATTAGAGTCAATTCAGAACTTAACAAAAACAATGCGTTGGTATTCTAACCAGAATGTACCTGTAAACAAAAACAAAAACAAAAATTGCCGTTGTAATGATTAATCTATACTTACCTTACTAGGTATTGAAACTGCATTTAATGAATGGCTTTTTAAAAACCTTTTTTTTTCTTCATTCATCACATTAACATGTCTGCTTAATTTGAACCAGTATTATTTTGAGAGTTGCTCTATTTAAATATGTGCAACAATTACCAAGCTAGACTCCAAGGATAATCCTATTTCGATCGTATCCGATAGGTCTAAAAGCTGAGGCGAATCGTAGAAAAAACAAGATTGTTTGTGGCGGAGTGATCCTTCAACACTTACACACGATGCACGAGATGGCTCCATGTGCAGAGGAGGTATCTTCGAAGGACAGTTTCTGTTTTGTTCCCCACTCAAGCACTGCGCTGAACAATACAACTCCCAACACCAAAGGTGAATAATGAGACCAGTTTCTCACGTTTTCTTTTGGGTCTTGAGAAATTACAAATATAAATGCCCTTCACGACCAGTGTGATGGAAATAGTGAGATATCAATGGATATATATTTAAACTGACAGTAAAGGATGTTGTATGAACTATGGGGAATCGGATCTGTATGGGTATTAGGCTTTGCATTAATTACATTTAGAGCGAGGTTTTATGATTCTTACCATGGATCTTTCTTCAGTATATTTTTCGTGCATGATCAACAGACATTCTAGTAAACCTATGGGACAAACCTAAACCCCCAAAGCTCCTGATAAAAAAGCTTTGGCCTCACAATCTTGTAGGCTTAGTCCGTTCACCTTATCGATTAGACAGACACCAGCGAAGGACGTTGGCTTGACAAACAAATCCAAATTCAACAGCCTCGCACAATCTTTTAAGAAATAGAAGCAGTTAGAGGCAATACACTGCTGGCTGAATAGAATTACAATTTTAAGAAAGTTTGATCTGTGAATATCTGCAGATAGAGCTGATCTTGGCTTTGAACCCAGGTTGAAGAGAGAGGGTCTGGCTTCATGCAGTGACTCTATAAAATACAGATAATTCCACACAAACGATGAGAATGACCGGATCTGAGAAATATAGAAGTTACCAGTTAATATATATATATATATATATATATATATATATATATATATATATATATACGCTCAACAATTTGACATACTGTCTACTGTCCTTCTTTAAGGAGACTGCTTTTAAATTTCCAGTAATAAATAAACGAGACAAAAATATTCAAAAAAAAAAAAAAAAAAAAAAAAAAAAAAATAAAAAAAAAAAACAACAACAAAAAACAAAACAAAACCAAAAAACAAACAAACAAACAAACAAACAAACAAACAAACAAACAAACAAACAAACAAACAAACAAACAAACAAGCAAACAAACAAAAACAAACCCAACCAACCAAATCAACAAAACAAACAAGCCTTAAAACTGTTTGAATAACAATGATTAGAGGAACAACCAGGTTTGATAGTTTTGCATTTTTTTGGGTTATGGCAAATCAAACGTAAACCTGTTTGAAGGTTCTCCATTGTTTTCCTTTAGAAGTTAGGATTTCAATCCATTCATCTATGAATAAACCAACCTATCTATATGTCTTTTCACCTGTCTATCCAGTTATTTATTGAACATCTGTATTCATTTTCTTTCTATCTATTTATAATAATTGTATTAATAGGCCTATGTACATAATCTGCATTTGTTTCAATCTACTAACATATGACTTTCTATCATTCATTTCTGTCTTAAGACCTCTATATCCTTTACTAGACATTCATACGATATATGTTTGTAAACATAAACCTGTGTCCCAGCAGAGGATCTTCTGACTTCTGACGAAGCCTGCCTTGGCATCTCAATGAGAGAGGATTCGAGGAGCTTGGAGTGGCAGCTCAGCTTGCAGTAAGGTTTTGGGCTTCCTTCAGTTTCCATTTTATTTCTACTACTTTATATTTCCTCTGCATAAAGAGCGGCCAATTATCAGCAACAAAGGTATTTTTGTAAAGTCAAATCAAACACTTATAATTTCCATGATGTTGCGTCTATGTGATACTGGACTTAAAATATTTGAATCCATAGAATAATCTATTAAGAAGCGACCTAAACCTATTTAACTTAGTAAAATTGTCCAATCTTCATATCATTAAAATGAGTACTTTTTCTCCTCTTAGTAGCACTCAAAATTTTAAAGCAACACTAACCACTTAGTCAAACCTTTTTACTTAGCGATTTAATCGCTAGGTATTTTTCTCAGATAAAAAAAAATTAAAGCTTGACCAACTAATACTATTTCAGAGTACAGCAGAAAGCGACCGTTCTGTATTGAACGTGTGTTGTGCAGGACTGTACCCAAGCGACAAGGCTGTCGTCTCGGGAAACTTTACTTTTGCAGGTACTGTGTGTGCCTGTGTGCCTGTCAATCATTTCACCTATCTCGTTCTCCAGCAAATTTTACCATTTTGTTTTATATATATATATATATATATATATATATATATATATATAGAGAGAGAGAGAGAGAGAGAGAGAGAGAGAGAGAGAGAGAGAGAGAGAGAGAGAGAGAGAGAGAGAGAGAGAGAGAGAGAGAGAGAGAGACCTTTATTCCTTTGCAACTTGCGATTCATGTTTTTCTCTTTTTGTACGGATCCGATCAAATAAAAAAAAGCGATATGCAAATCAACTGTTTAGTTGTATTTCAAAGTGTGAAATGAACACGAGACACTTAATCGCGTTAGAAAAATTGTGTGATGAATTTTTTCCCGCTGGTTGATTTTGTAATACGTTTAGCTATTTTTTTTTTTTAGTTTTCTTCACATAAAAAATATGAAATTCATTGAAGAAAGACGGACGTGTGGATCTATGTTTCATATTTTATAGTCATTATCACTAATTTTTTCCTCACTTATAGGTTTATTTTTCAAAGGGCCTCTTTTCTTTTCCACACAGCTCTGTATTCTCCTGACGTGTGCTTACTGGGTCGAGACGCTGCAGGTTACCTCGGTGACGGTAGAAGAGTAATGGCCGCCTTGCCCGCTGCTTGTGTAAGTTGCGAATGTTACCCGGAAGTGTTTAGTCCCTTACTGTCAAAACGATATTCGGCTAGGCTGATGGCTGCGCACTAAATTACATTTATCGGTATTGAACATCGTTTCAAGATTATACACTTTCCAAACAGGTACACCATTGTTAGTTAATTAACTGAAGAACATCGTGATGAAGCTAGAACACTAAATATATTCTATTGATTCAAAGTATATTTTCTTTTGAAATCTTGATACATTTCAGCCGTACCATATTTTTTGCGAACAACCTTACCTTGCCGTTAAGTTAAAATGGCAGATCTTGGTGATTTGCACTAGCATTGTTTTCAAAAAGCCATATTTATCTTTTGTTTTTACTTGGGATCGACATAGATGCAATAAAACACATTACCTGTACACGTCTGAAATTTACATTAATATAATATCCTTGTTCCACAAATGATCTGCTGAGGCCAGGCGACACGATCATATCCTTGTTCCACAAAATAAAAGTGGAGGTCCTGGACCTACTGGACCCGGTGGGACAGGTACGCCTAACCTTCGTCAAGTTTTGTGGTCACCTCTAAACACTTCCTACCCTGTCAAAATTTCAGAGAAGGTTATTTTGTTGAATCTTTTTGTTTTAAATAATCATTTGAGCTTCAGACTTGAAAGTAATAGTTCTCTGTTTCAAAGTTGTCAATGACCCCTCATATCAATCATTTGGCCCAAATTATGTTCTTAGAGCTACGCAGAATTAAACAGATTAGATCTTTTTTAAATGAAGGGGCTGTGAAAACTCTTGTGTCCTCTTTCATTCTATCAAGACTAGACTACTGTAATTCCTTACTATATGGCTTACCCATGGACACACTAAAGAGGCTTCAATTGATTCAGAACAACGCTGCTCGTCTCATTTTAAAAAAACGTAAAAGAGATCACTTAACACCCATGTTTAGGCATTTACACTGGCTTCCTGTACAAACTAGGATAAAATATAAGATTGCTGTCTTATGCTTCAAATGTGTTCACGGCTATGCCCCTAATTATCTTGTAGATCTTGTCGGTATGTACGTCCCCACTCGTAGCTTACGATCAGGTAACAAAGCTTTGCTGTCAGTTCCATGCAAACCATCAAGAAAAGACGGCCATATAGCATTTGTACAATGTGCACCAGTTGTCTGGAATGCCCTTCCCCTTTCCATCAGGGAGGCGAGTTCTATAAGTCAGTTTAAGACCCTATTGAAAACCCATTTGTTTACTGCACATGAAGACCTTAATTAGTCTGAGAAATTTGTCTTATTGTCAATGTCTTTTCTTATTTTCTTTGTACATGTAACTTATTTATTTTTTCCTTTTCTGTTTGATTGAATTGTTAATAGACTATGTTTTAGACTATAGACTAGTGTCACTATGTTAAACGTTTGTAAATAGACTATTGTAAAGAGCTTCGAGCCTACAAGTAGGAAGAGGCGCTAGGAAATAACTTCATTATTATTATTATTATTATTATTATAGAAAAAGATAAACCTTGGAATTTCTCCAAACTTGTACTCTTGTAGTAGACACAATCACACAAAAACTTTTTGGGCTCAATGTGAATATTTGCGGCTCACACTTTGAATTGCTGAATATTCAAGTAGAATGGTAATGAGTTAATAAGAAATTCGGAAAATTGAAAGTAAGGATTTAGACTTCTAAGATGCAAAAGGAGCACAAAGAAAGTATTGAAAAGGTAATGTAAACAATTGTAATGACTTTTTAATTTTCTATACGATTTAGAATAAGCAGGATTTTGTTACCAGAAAAAATTCCATGAGTTTTGCATGGAAAAATAATCAAAATTTTGAATTTTTTTTCTTACATAATTAAAATTTATTGCAAACTTTACTTAACGAAAGGTGTTGATACGACCACATAGTAATCTGCTTTCCGTCATTAATCTATTCAAATCTGAGCCTCTATATAACTAGTCAATAAGGAGATATGCAATGCAGTTAAAAGAAATACTAATGAGTTATAGATTTGTCAATTACCATTTCCGCACTCATAACACAAATTGAACCATGACATTTTACAATTCAAAGTTGCTTGGTGGTATCTATTATAGAAATAAAAATATCCATTTTACTGTAAATTCTGAAACAGCAGTCAGTAATTTCGAAATCGAGAAAGCCTCCCGAATTGTTTGATATTCTGCAAAGACACGCCCTGACTCTAAAATTGTTTCCTCTGCCAAAGATCGGAACATAATTTTCTCTCTTAAACGAATTTGACTTCCATCAACCACGTTTTCGGAATAAGACTTTCATTATATTCCTCAATTTCTCTGTGCATCAACGAACCTGGTGCAAATTACCTCAATGCAGATTGAACGAATTATTTCTCAAACGGAACAGAACGTGATTGTAGGCATTAAATGCTTAGAAAAGAAACGACAAATTATTACTGTTTTCGGTTTTAAAAATGATTTGATCTTTCTCGATTCTCATATTTTTTTTTCTTCCTTTTTTGCTATCTTTGGTCGTAGCGGCTTCCTATAAAGTTCTGTGTTTCTAAATGTTAAACTGTTCTACGTTAAAACAGGATTGTTTCATCGCACTGACAGACTTTCTGCTTTAGATTGAAAATAAGACAGAATGTTAATCAAATTGCTTGATGCGACATAATGTAATAAAAGCTGAAATATCAAATTCCTCCCTCGTCCTCCGGCTCATGTAGGTTTTTATTTCCTAATCCCCCGATAACTCTCTCACACTGAAGTGATATCTTTCAAGGGCACTGAAATCATTTACGTTGTGACTCGTTTCGAATACTGTGTATAAGATAATTTTAGGTTAAGGCATGAAATAATTAAGAGCGATGAGTATAGGGAGAAAGAGAGGTAAGGATAAACTGAGGAATATAGGGAGAGAGGGCCATAAAATTGAGGAGAGAGAAAGAGACAAAAAGAGAGGCAGGAAGAAAACTGGAGATGAAGCGAGGATAACACAGAGTTGGCGGCTGAGATGAATGGACAGAGGAGACCAGGAGTGTTAGAGACAGACAGAGAGAGGGTGCGAAAGCAGACAAAAAAAAAAAAAAAAGAAGAAGAAGAAGAAGAAGAAGAAGAAGAAGAAGAAGAAGAAGAAGAAGAAGAAGAAGAAGAAGAAGAAGAAGAAGAAGAAGAAGAAAAGAGAAAGAAAGAACGGGAGAGAGAAAAGAAAGAAAATGAAGAACAAGAAAGGATTGGAAAATGTTACACAGACTGTCTGATATAAATCGTTTTATGTCGCACTGAGTGTTTTTCAGTCTTTAAAAGAAGGGAAGGAGAGATACAGAGAGTTTACAGGCAAAAAAAAAAAAAGAAAAAAAAAAGGCGGAGTTGAAGAAAGATAGATTTGCACATCTTTTCGAACACTCTAACAACAGCTAACGCCCAAACATTCACATTCATACGGCACATTGTATACTGTGAATAAATTTGTACATTTGTTCAAATTAAGTATCACGTTATCACTAATTTCCGAAAGAACTTGATACCTCTTACATGCTATTTATGCTGCCTAATCAGTTCATGCAGTTCACGTTATTGTGATCCAGCACAAACAAAATCTGTTCACTTGGAAATATCAAACGCATGAGGAATACCTGTCAATCCTTTCTCGTAGTCAAACAATTATACTGTTAACAAGGAGATATCATTTCTAGTTATTAATTCACACCAGGTTGTTGGTTTGTTACATCGATCTCCACACACAGATTTAACAGAGGGCGGTGACATATGCATTTTAAAGGCTTAACCTTTTATTGTTAATTGCGCAAACCACGGTATTATTTCCTTTCATTATATATCTACCAGAGAGCTTATCGCTTATATCAGCCTCAAGAATATGAACAACCTTTATCACAGATAAAAATTAGGCTGAAACGAACAAAATCGGCTCAATCTAGGGACGACTCATATATATATATATATATATATATATATATATATATATATATATATTACTCATTAGATGTTTGTATAGTTAATGTAATTGATTATTACAAAGTTAGCCTGCGGGACGAATGAAATAACTTTTTTTTTAGAAATTGGTATTTTGTTATAGCCTAAATCTGTTGAAATCTTCATAAAATATTTACCTACTGAACAATTTATGTCCCATATCGAAAAGTGTTTTTGTTTTTGTCTACTAAGTCCATATCAAAAACCCTTTTTATATTGGAAACACCCTGTATGAAAGAAAAACAAGCAAAAAACAACAACAAAGAAACGACCAGTTATTTTACTCTTGACTCAATTGAAACTACCTAACATGTTTAAAGTGGAACAGAAATGTGCGCTATCAGGTCCATATTTCCAGGGCAGGACACAAGGTTAAAGAAACAGGAGAAAAAGGAAATGAAAAAATCAAAACCATTCTTCGATTTCGTATGGTTGTAAAACTAACCATATTTCAGATGTGATATGCCGCTTATGGTTAGTTTATATACTACTTAGACCTTTTTTTATTAGGTATGACCGAATTTTTAATGTCCCGTCAATCAAATTTATGAAGTTCAGAGGAAAATTTGAAATTCTCAAGAAATCAAACGTAAAATCTGTTTTGGTGTGATATAGAGGACGCAATGTTCTGTTTCCATGTCTCTTAAATCAGGCTGTAGCTCGCTTGGCCAGGCACAAGGCCGTGAATGTGATTGGCGCAGTGAAGACCGAAGCTTGTAAGGGTCTCGTACTCAACATCTTCCCAGAGTTTCCACCCCACAAAGTCATTTTCAGAGACAGCAACCCTGGCTGGACTTACCACGTGACAGATCTCGCGGGCGAACAAGGTACTCTTTAATATTCAGGATATTCGCTGTCTTTGCTCATTCAATGATTCCATTATGGTTTTAATCAGTGATAAAGTAGTTATCAAAATAGAGCTAATTCAGATTAATTACAGACTTTGTAACGAAAATGGCTGTCTCTTAAATGTGTTGCTATTATTATCAAGGATTCCAGGTCCAACATCGTGCCGATTGCAATGCTTGTAAGATTTGGGTAGGCCTTAAAGTTTGCTCTGCTCTGCCTGCAGGGGCGTCACTAACTGTCACTATCACTGAATAATGGATACACTATGTTGGGAGGTCAAACTATGGCCATCATTGATAGATATTGCTAATAATGGAAACCTCTTGACTTTCTGGTTTAAAGATATACTATGCAATTTTTCAGTGATATCTAAAATGTCGATACAAAAGTGGTCAAGTTTTCAGAGTCCATCGCAATGGCGGCATCGGAAATTAATAGAGGATGGCTCTGTGTCTCGGGAGTGGGGCTTGCACCCGTTTAATACCGCCAGCTATATGGTGTTTATTGGCTTCCACAGAGAGCAGTAAAAATTTATTGTGATGAGCTGGGGGAGCTTTACCCATACCACTAAAAGAGACCTAGCTTTAAATCGGAGGAGAATAGTTCCACATGTTCTAGGAAGGCTTAGAATATTGTTGAAAATCAAAACAAAAACCCATCAACCAGTTCTTCATAAGTATATCGAGGTGTATAAATACTACATCAATAATGATCTCAACACGTAAATAAAAAAGAAGTATATGTACACGTTTTTTAATTCTTTGTGGGGGTCTGACGGCGCAAAAGCCATACTTTTAAGTGATCGGATTATGCAATTCTCAAATTAAAGAAAAATCCAAAATGTAAACACTACTTAAAAAACCCCAAAAGAACTAAAAATGCTGGTTTCAATCATATAAAAATCAAGTCTTGCGCTCAAAAAGCTGTAAATATCAGCAATTACTTTAAATGTAAACAAAACCAACACTTCAAAGCCGCTTACAAAATATTTTCATACCTGCTTTATGATTATAATCCTTCTTTGCAAATGAATCATAAAACTATAAAAATTTGTATTTATTGCCACTTTTGTCTACCCTTACTGCTATATTTTAGTTTTATAATCCTGCTCAGTTTTATGAAATCAATGCTGAGTAGGATTATACGCAATAACAATAATAATGATAAAAACAAAACAAAACAAAACTACTGCAATAAAAGCATTAAATAGAAGCTGATTTGACTAGGAAAATTATTCTTTGCAGGCGTTGATGTTATAGTGAGCACCTTGACTGCTGCAGAGTCACGCATCGCTATAACAACCCTGAACAAGGGAGGTACTTTCCTCTCCGTTGGGGATCATGCTCTGGATGACTTTCGGAACTGTGAGTGGTTATACATAATATAATCATTAAATTGTCAAAAGCATGATAAACAATAACATATTGGAGATGCATAATTATGAGAACACATATTGTTGACAGTCTTTCGCGATTCTAAGGGCTTCTTTACTCTATATTCTTTATAAAATAAAAAAATAAATGTTGACAAGTTACATTGTCGACATTTTTAGTTAAATTCTTTCAAAGAAACTTGAAAAGTTCTTACAAAGTTTGCAAAATTTCATTCTAAAAAGAATCACTAAACCAATGCCAAACAAATATCATGTAATCAAAATTTTGATTATAATTCATGTCTCGTCCTTGTTTTTCAGTGCAGATCAACGGAGACTGGCAATTATCAGTTCAGAGAGTAGACATCCCATGGATGCTCTTCGAGAAGGGCGAGAGAGCCGAATCTATTCTCAAAGAGGTGACTCTCATGGTTAAACAAGGCATCAACGATGGGGTAGTGAAGCCTCTGGACCGGGCAGTGTTCAATGCTTCGGAAACAGAGAGCATATTGAACGCCCTGCAAGCTAAGACGTGGACAAATCTGTCTGTGGTCAAAGTAAGACTTAGTTTGGACTCAGTAAATCACTTTCAGCTTCACCTCTTCATAGAAAGAAAATCATTTTAATTTCTTTCACGTTATCAATACCGTTAGGAATGAAATATCGACCACAATAGTGTAAAAACTGATTTAGTTTAATACTTAAAAAACATGGGATGCATTAATGAAATACTATATAGGCCATTTATTATGGTTTTCAAAGAAACAAATGAGGAACAAAGAGAAATGCGGGGATCTTGGAGTCTAAAGATTAAGATGATTTAGTGAATACCGTAGGCATTTAATAGAAGAAAAAACAAGAAACAGTCGGATACCAGTATTTGCAAAACGGCGCTTCTGTAGGACATACGACTCATGCACACTTAGATTTATTCATATAGGAACAATAAAAAAAATAATGATACCTATTTGAAAGCCATGAACTCTATCTATCATAAAATCACTTTGAACATGTCCAGATTTTATCGAATCACACACACAAATAAATCTATATGTATATCTGTCGATCTATCTATTTTTAAAACTTTTTTAAAATAATTTTTTTTACTACAACCTCAAAATAGTCAATGAGCCTCTGAGCATGGAAAGTGTCCTAGGTGCTTTTAAACTTATAAGCAGTTTCGTGCAGGGGCTATTCCCATTGCTAGCAAAAAAAACCAAAACAAAACAAAACTGAAATCAGATCTTGGCTAAACGCTTTTGCGAAATCCTATCCCTTGTTGACATAAGATTTAAAGTAATCTTTATAAAATTGAAAATTCATTATTAATTCATATACTTTCAAAACAAATGAGAGTCGCCAACGAACATATTGGTCTAGATCAAACGGATTCTTGACATTAAGATGTAGGTCGAATAAATGTGCGAAACAATCAAAACAGGAAAAAATTAACTACACCATATGGTAAAATACAATATACGCTAAAGTTAAAAGAAAAATAAAGATGTAGTGTTCTACAAAACTATGAGATTTATTATTAAAGCAGTTACTAAGAACAATGCAACGAAACAATGGATTTATCAAAATATGCTTAGTGATTTATAAATGTATTTCCACCCGCATTAAACGGTTTTGTGCGTGAAAATTCAAATCTATCTCACCTTTCCATAATTATGGTCTATACTTCCCTGTGGCCAGCAGGAAAGGACTTACTTAATGATTTACTTATTTAGATTATCATTCGACTTGCGGTTGGAACATTGGCCAATCGACAGCTACTCCAAACCCCAAACACGCGTTGTCTGTTCTAAACTTTTCAGAACGTTTAGTTTTCTTAAAACAAAACAGCATTAAACAAGCATTAGCATTGACCTCATTCTTTCTTGTGTTTAACAACCACGGCCTATTCACCGCATTCTTTATCACAGCCTCAAGTTTCCAACAATGCTGCGAGTGCTGTCTGAAATTCTTAGCATAGCAATCATTAGAAAACACTTAAAGCCACGAACGCCTCTCTTAATTTGGGTTTATATGGAAACATTTATACACGCATAAAGAGACTGAAAGAAACAGAGGGCTTAAATCGTGGGTCTTTTGGTTAACGGTACCATTTATCTTAAATGGGGACAGAAACATAATACATGTATTATGTAGATTAAAAAAAATGATCAAATGCAAAGAAGACTCGCATGCCAGTGAGCCTACCATACTATTCAGACTTTAAGCTTAACTCCCAGGTAGCTGATTTCAATATGGCCTCAAACTAATATTAATAATTTACTAATAAAAGCTGTGACTCATAAGAATCGAGTGTCGATATTAAAAACCTTTTAAAGGCGAAACATTGCGTTACCAATTATGAAAAGCGATGCATAGAATCTACTTCTCTTGGTTATATGGTGAGTTAAACCAAAGTTTGGTCTCTGAACCACCAAGGTCTAATCTATCAAGGATTGACAGGTTTTTAATTTTTTGGACATTCATCAACTGCTAATCGAAGATGATCCGAACAGCCATTTTTTCAGTTTCTCAAAGTTAACAGTGTTTTTCACAGAAGACAACTTTCTGCCGCGGCTATTAAACGACAAATAGAGGGCATGTTTACTTGAAAAGGGTATTGAATCTCTCTTCTGATTTTTTTTGACCACCCTGAAACTCCATCTCGTCCAATAGTCACGATTCAATTCGTTTCACCAGATCCAAGGGGAGCACAAGTCAGCGAAGTGGTCAAGCCCAAACGTCGCCAAGTTTTCGGTGCCGAAGCGAGTCAAGTGTCACGGCAATCATTCTTACATCCTCGTGGGGACACTCGATTCGTTCGAAATGGAAGTGGCTCACTGGCTGGTCAGTCGAGGCGCTCGGCATCTCGTCCTCTCCTCGCGGTCAGCATCGACAAATTTTTTTGTTTACAGCAAAGAAACACGAATTTATCACTTCCTTGTTCAGCTCTCTCTTGAAAATAGTCTTATAAAACTGAGCTGAATATCTGTTTACTTATTTAAAAGATAAACATTCTTAACTTTGAAATGGCACACTAACTCATACCTTGACACACCCTACTGATAATATGATTTTTCCTTTAAAAAAACCAAAACTCATTCAAAACTCTTACTCATTTTGAGTGTTCTAAGCCTACGCTCATGAACAGGTGACCTATTTGGACAGTAAACAGATTACACGCGAGACTTATGGGAGTAAATTATCTGCTCTTAGCACTAGATATAACAGCGAGGCGGCATCTTTGCTGAGACCCCGCCGTACCAGGAGGAGATCTGGCTGGGTCAGTAGGTGATATCTGATCCTAACACTAAACCAGGTGCCCGAGGCATTGAAGACGGGTCTTTCCGGAAGACAAAGGAGTGTTTTATCGACTCAAATATCTTGTGGCAAAAATGCGATGGGTTAAAAGTGCTTACAAGTCTCGACATGGACGTAATAATGAATTTGACAAAAAGAAGAGGACACGTTATTTGAAGACTTATCTCTGGGAAATCAATCGTTGCTCTAACTGATCACAACTCCAATGAGACCAGCGCATTGAAGTTCTCATTCATCCTGCATTTTAGTTTAGAATGCTTTCATTGAGAACCTGATAATAAGTCCTTTCAATGCGTAGGCCTACATGAATTTGGTCATAACAGCAAAAAATATTTTCTGTAAATGCAATCTTTTCTAAGCAAAATAAAGGTATTAAATCACAATACAAAAATGTTTTTAAAAATGTTTCATAATTTTCTTTACTTTTATTTGTTTTCAATGAAATGTTTCTCCCTTGATGAGCAGTTTCATAAGAATGCAATTTTCAGATTAAACCTTCTCAACTACCATTTTTCCATCCAACTTTCATCTGAAATCCGGAACTAACTTGTACACAAACTTTATGCATTTTAAAGGTGTGTCCATTTGTAGCATAACTAACACAAAAGAATACAATTTTTTTTACTAGGAATCATCCATCTTACGAAAAACGTATATCTTTTGCCCTTTCCTTATCAACCTAACAACATTCACCTGGAGGCCATTGTGACATATTTCTGCATATGTTAAGGACTCTTAGATATAATCTCGATATTCACAGGGATGGAGTAAACTCGGCTTATAAGCAGTACAAAATCAACCAGATGATTGAGTCCGGGTCAGAAGTGAAGGTCACAGCTGAGATGGGCGTAACCTTGGAAAGTGCTACAAAATTACTCCGCGAAGCTACGCGAATGGCACCTCTCGGAGGGATATTTGTCATGAACATGGTGAGAAATGATAAAGTGAATTGAAATGAATCACCCTCTCTTTATGTGTCTCAAGCTTGTATTAACGTAAGTAGTCCTTAAATGGCCAATGCTATTAAAATTCCTTGTTGGAAAAAAAGGCAAGTTTATGGCAAAAAACAGCAACGACAATAAAAATCAATGAGTAAATTATGTTTTAAAGTAAATTTGCCATTTTTGAAAAAAGCATAGAAAAAAACTCACTTCAAATGCAAAATAATTGGTTATAGTGAAAATGTTAAGCTCTAACACTTTGTTGGTCAAATATAATGACACCTACACTATAAAAGCAAATGAATCCAGACGTACCTTAAAAAAGTTGGCAAAAAGAGGGTTGTCTTTCAATGAACATACGGTGACCGACAAACAATATTCACAGAGATGCAGCATTGAAGTCGCTTTGTTCTTCATAAGGGACAGAGCATTCGAACATGTTCACTGGCCACTTTCTCAACAGAATAGTTGCAGAGAGACAAGAAGAGAAAAGGGTATCACGAAATTGTAAAAGTAAAACAGGAAGGAATGACTCATAATCAAAGCATAAGCTAGCTTCGGGCTGTGTTATTTCAAACAAATTGAAGCATGCTTGTAGGAAACTTTCCTCTCGGCCGTCTTTTTAAAGGCAGCATCGACCGCCATCGACGTAATAGTAGTAGTTATATCAAGTCTACACCCATAATAGTTCTATTATCATATAAACAAATATACCATGAGAATTAATGAAAGTTGCTACTGATGCAGAGTTAAATTTGAAATTTAATAAGAAAGATAGAAACGGAAAAAAAGAAACAAAAACAAAACCCCACCGAAGTGTGTGTACGGATTTGTAGCTCAGATTCAAGATTCAATGTTAGTATTAAAGAAAAGTTTAAAAAAAGATTCCTCCGAGATCAAGTTGGTGTCGAGTACAGATTAAATACCTTTATCTCTTCAGTAGCATCAGAAGAGAGAGAGAGAGAGAGAGAGAGAGAGAGAGAGAGAGAGAGAGAGAGAGAGAGAGAGAGAGAGAGAGAGAGAGAGAGAGAGGCATACAAGAGTAAACTAAAAGGTACTTTGTGCACAAAGAATTATCACACCTCTTGACAGATCACATAGAGGTAATATGCCAATAAAGAGAAAAATTGCTTAAAAGTGGCAGTATACCTGTTTGATATAATTTTTGATAGAATAGTTTTTTAAAAATTCTGTTTCATCGAAAATACCCTTGTAAATATGAAATTTAACAAATTGTATGTTTTAAATGAAGTTAATTTATAGTCACTTAAAATCTTAAGCTTACACTAATTTTTTTCTTTAATTTTGTTTAATAACAGAAATCTTTCCTCTATGTGAAAACAAAGCACATGCCACAAACTGGTCTAAATGATTTTACCCATGTAAAAATCCAGAAAGGTCAATTATCAAAAGTCGTCAGTACAGTTGCTGAAGCTATTATTGAAAACATTGACCAGATGAGAAAGGTTTGCAAATCGAAGTCGTTTTGAACGAAATCAAACCCAAGCAAACTAGATCTAAAAATCAGCAACAGATGAAATAAAAAAATGCTTTTTATCTCTGACATGGAATAACTCATTAAGTTAAGTGCCTCTCTCTTTTTATGTAATGTTTCCGAAGCCATTACAAAATAATCTTAGTTGTACTCTATGTGCGGCAACGACAGCCATGCTTGAGGTATAAACAGACCATTGCACTGAAAATACACTGCGAGCTATCGTGGTGAAGCTGATGAAAAAAAAAAAAAGAACCCGAGAAAGAGCAACAGGGCATTAAATATTAATTTAAAACTACGCATCGTTGTGGCGTAGCTCATGTCGGTTCTTATTCCACAAGGAAACTAATTTCACACATCTTTATGTCTAAGACCTCTGGCTTTGTCTCCGGCGATTTTGATCAATAACTGACAGGCAATCGGCACATAAATTGCTCATAGATTTTCTCACTACTTTGCTTGAACAGTTCCACAAAAGTAACAGAAGTGTCGTTTCTCCGACCCTTCAAAATAAAATTTAACAGAGCTTGTCTCATTCGGCTTTACTCAACTTTAAAGACATCCCGGCAGACTGTCAAAAAAGGAAATATAAATATGTTGATCAAACACAAGAAATACCACGCTTTGAATGGATAAATCCATTGCCGATTATTGTTTTAATATCTGGATCCATCTGGCCTTTAAATCGATTCGTCATTCAGCTCAAGATGACACAATCAACAGGACATAGGACGACAATTTTTAATTCTTGGAGTAACCCATTCGTTCTTAGATGAGAGCCACGAATCCATAACGTCACATCAGCAGTGAATTTCAAAGGTATTTATAGAAGTATGCTTCGTTTATAAATGACTTTTGATGAGTAGTTCAAAACAGTACGTTACTTTTTCATGATTATGGAAGACAGGCAATAATGGAATTGTTACAAAAACATCATGTTAGCCTGTCGCAGAAATATATGGGATTATGCTTTTCTAAACATAAGTAATTTCCTTGACATAGACAAATAAGTATGAAAGAAGAAAAAAAATCAACTTGATACACTCACAAATGCTTTAATTTCAGCTATTTTCTCTTTTCTCCATCATAGAAGTCACAAGGATACAGTGGACCGTCACACACCGAGGATGAGATTTATATCCGCAACTTAGATCAAACAATTAGAGAAATTAAGGGCAGAAATGATCTTTGGTTTGTCGCTTGCACTTCATCAGATGATAGACCTGATGCTAGTGATTCTGGTAACCAGAGCAACGGCTTCAAACAATCAACAATTCAGGAAATCTGTGAGAGACGTCGAGCGGATAACATGCATGGTAAGGTTAATGGGGCTGAACATGTGTAGACCCTTCACTTAAAAACTTTATTTTCCACGCCGTCCGTTACGGAGGATGATGACTCTTATTTCAAAAGTAATAAAAAAAATAGAACGTTATAAGCCAAAGAATATAAACCAACTCTTTTTGTTTGTGTCGTGTGATCAGATTCAAGCACATGCCCATACCGTTTCTATAGCAATTTTCATGACTTTACATAATAATAATAATAAAGGCTCTTGTTTTATGCTTTTTTATATACAAGTTGGTAACATATACATATTACGTTTTTCTTTCTTCTATTCACTCTTTACTTATTAGATGACTATTTAAATAGGTTGATTCAGCATAATTACTTGTAAAAAGATTGTCTTAAAATAAAATATTCCCGCAATCGGCTAAAACATCTCTTTGATTAGAACCGGAATTTATTGATGAACAGGAAATTTCCGCTGCATCGTAATCTATGCCCTAATCATTGGAATCTAATCGTCGGTGAATTTGTTTTACGTTTATTAATAACGGCCCAAGTTTTAAAAATAATCTGGTGCAGGAAAAACTTAATGTTAGCAATGATTAAAAGAACCATCTTAGCTTCTAATATTGTGACGAAGTTTTCATGATCTCATCCAAAATACAGACACTCCAGATGATTTTGTTAGTGCACTGAGCAAGTTAACGTTTCCCTAAGGAACATTATACGACTAGGCCCAGACAGTGCCGAAGCTTGAAGCACGCTAGACACCACCCATTATAAACTGTTTGCTGTTTTTTTTTTTTAATTGTTATGTCCACTTTCTTCAGACGAAATCGGCTTATGCATGTACTCTTAGTTACTTTGTTTTAAAAGTAAAATGTCACATATTTCCCGCTTCTGATGCAGACGGTTGTAATGTTTTTAAACGAATAAAATTTTTTACAGACGGTTTGAGGTGTCTTGCAAGCGCAATGGCCTGTGTCATGCACATCTAAAATTTACCATTGATATTCCAAATGATAAAAAGGCGAGCGAAAAAAGGAACTTAAGGCTGAAAAAGTCTATAAAAATATGTACGTATTTATACTTAGTAGATAGATGAATTGGGATTTATGCACGTATATATATATATATATATATATATATATATATATATATATATATATATAGATAGATAGATAGATAGACCAATAGGTAAAAAGATAGAACAAGGAATAAAAAAAGATGGAGCGACGAGAAGTAGTATGTGTGTATGTTAAGGAGGAAGCATTGTCGGAATGGGCTTTTTTTATGCCTCTACATATCTGCCTGAAGCACTCATCTATGTAAAGGAGAAACTTAAAAAGAGGCTATGATTATACTTATATAAACTATAATAGATAGAGCTAGTTTAACACATAAAATATATAAATGTTACCGCACAAATCACTTTCCGTAGTTAATAAGCACAGATTTCCCCCACTCCCTACCTGAGGAAGTAGTTAAAACATATTTTGGGCTTTTAAATCTGTTACGTTACTCAAAGAACCAACTGTTACAGCGAAAAGAATATCGGGCATGGTGGCGTTTTTTTGTGTCGGTAGAATAAGTCTTGCAGTATTGTTAGAGGCTCCTACCTTGCTCAGTGACAGGCTCAGGCACTGCTGATTGACAGCCTGACGAGGTTCGTCTCAAGAAGTCCGAAACTGAGATTTGTAATCAACTTTCATAAAAGCTCTTAAGTCTAAATGCATATGTATAATTTTAAACCATTTGGCTCAAAGTAAAAAGATTGTTAACGGCACTTAAATCTGGACATTAGTTCCTGATTCTAATTAACTATTTTGTTGTAGAAACATTTTTTTTCTAAAACAGCTGTAGTTGATCTTACTGCCTCAATGGAAAGAAGAAGTCCTTGTTTTCTGTTAGCCACTGAGTGGTAATGTGATTTCATGTACGTACACAAGAGCACACTGCAACGAGTAGCAAGACCTAAACTTAACGGTTATATAGCTATGAGCTATGAGCTTATTTCTACGGTGTCGAAAAGAGTTGTTATAGAGCAATTAAATTTTCAACAATATATAAAGTAGGTCATACACTCTAATATATAAGGTAATCAATATCCTTTTTCGTTTTTAATATTACCGGAATGAAGGTAAAATGTATTTGCAACCATTCCCTCTCGAAATATTCTCATCAACCAAATGGCTTATTTTCAGAGCCCATATATTATCACAAATACTGGTATTATATGTGTCGAACCATTTAAAAAAAGGACAGTAGCAAGATTGAAGAACAGAACTAAAAAAAATATTTTCCCCGGTGAACAGGTCTGGCCATAAACTGGGGTCCCATAGACTGTAGAAACGAGCAGCCAACATATGACACCGACAGTTGTAATCCCCTGAGCATAGAGGTCTGCCTTCGAGCATTGGATAAAGCTCTGTGTCAAGACGCCCCGGTAGTGAACGTCTATAGTCGACGGGACGAAAATGTGCAAAGCAAGGAAAATCACGGAGGGACCGAGACTAAAGAGCTCACTTTAACTGACAAAGTTCTGGCCATTTTAGGTGAGGTTTGCATAAAACAACAACAGAAAAAGCCTTTCTGATCGTTCCAAAGGCTCAAACATAGGGATTAGTACCTTGCATCCTTAACATAATGTGTTATGAATTTCACCTACGTAAAACTAAATTAAAATTTACTGCAGATAAGAGAAACCAGTCGCTTCAGCACAACATTTTAGACACACATGTTCGCGGAAAACATTTTAACACTGAAGAATTTTTTTGTTACTCCCCCCTCCCCCCATCTTAAATCTTTTAACGTCATAAATACAATTTTATGTTAACAGTAAATAAATTGTTACGTTCATTACGAACAATCTTTGTTTTGCAAGCCTTGAACAAAATTGCTCATAAGACTCGCCATTGTTGTGTAAGCCTCGTTAAACTAGTGTATTTCTTCTTATGCAAGTAACTTTTTTGTATCAACCGTCAGATAATATGTACGCATACTGTTAGTGAGCTTAAGCAAGTTTATAAGTAATCCATGCATCACTATATTTATCCCTCCAATTTCCACTCAGGCTTGAAGGTCCATCCTACGGAGCAGATGACTCTCCTCGATGCAGGAATTGATTCCTTGGGCACCACAGAGGTTGGGCAGCTCCTAGAGAAACACGTCGGTATCTCTCTGGAGAACTCAGAAGTGCGCACACTTACCTTCAAAAGATTGAAAGAGTTGGGTAAGTTTGCTGGGGTATCAATACCAAGACTGTTTCCTTGTGAACCCAAACAAATAAGTGGCATAGCGTAACACAGTGGTTGACGCCTTAGAATCAATCTGGTTGTTTAAGTTCGATCACAAATATAGATCATTTGGAACTACCTTGGAAAAGTAGGTCACAGTTATTTTCTTCAGTCCATCTATCTTTTTAGTCGCCATGAAGTTAGAGACAATACGTATTTGTGGCATACTATAAATTGGCACTTCACTGATAGGTTTATACTATGCTCGAAAATTTGAGTTGAATCTGCTCTGTAGATAGAAGCCTGCCGGAGGAAAGCTGTAAAGACTGCAACAATGTAAAATATTCAGAAACAAGATTGAAATAAACAAAAGCTGTAGCCGCACTCTTCGCACGACTGCGCCATATCAGAGAAAAAACCAGTTGATTTATTCATGAACGGGAAGATATCTTTAAGTAAATACAAAGATTTTAGAACCTATTTTTTCTGTTCATAATTCGCCTTTGTGTTTTAATATCGGTTTAATCTTCAAAATCTCCAAAGTATATCACAGAACATATATGGTAAAGAATGTAGATTATTCTTTTCAAAGAAACATTTTCTTCTCTCCGATATTTCTCCAATCTGAAAACAGGCTAAATATAATATTATGACTGTTGTACAATATTCAATCAAAGTAGCGCAATGAATTCCCATCTTTCTTAAGACATTTCATGCTTGCTTAAGAAAAAGGTTTCTGACCCACAAATTGCTTAAAATCGAAGCTTGAAGCAGCAACTCAAACAAACCGAGCACGGACACGGTGTTTGTCTTACCCGTTTCACATCTGTGCGAGAACCTAGAGATTGTCCAATAAAAGTTGCGATGATCGAGATAACGAGCACCACTCAATGAATGTTCCACTTTTGCCACTTGCCTACGGTGAAAGGAACGGTGCACTTAAACAATGAAGCCAAAGATGAGAAGATGTAAAGAAGTATGAAATTTTAGATTTGGCAATTTTTACACTCTAAACCCTGCATCACCTGTGAGAAGGGTTGCGAACAGCATCACAATATTATGCATTGTCGTGTGTAACATCACACCATTTCCTTAGCCTTTACGCTTTTATTTTTCAAACGTTCTGTTTACATTTGCGTATATCGATAAATAAATTACCAGAATCAATCTTTTTGTTTTTGTTTTTTCAGAGCAACGAATGACAGACTAAAAATATGGCTCCCTCTCAGACAACAATCTTTATCCAACCCGCTAAAAGCAACCATATTTAGTTGACACCTGTGGATGCTAGAGGGAGAGGAATCCTGTGAACCAATGATTTCAACAGCCTAAACCAATTCTTCAAACTATTTGTTTTGATTTCAAGACTTGATTTTCAATGCACCACATAGCAACGCGTGAAGTGCTAATAATCAATCCTATCTTCCCAAAATGAATATTTGTGGGAAAAAATTATTAGAAAATTCAGTACGAAATGGGAGAGAATTATATTTTTTTAAATACAGGATGGAAAGAAATAGCAAGAGCACATTTTTTTGAAGGTAGAATGACCCAACCTTGCAGTTAGGTTTACCCTAGACATTACCATACATCACATGCTTCAGTCCGCGATGCGTACTTCTAAGCTGATGAACATTCGATTTAATCATGTGAAACCTGGACAGTTTTGATCTCAATATTCACTACCTTGATCTTACTTGATCTTACTGATGCTAAAGATGCCTGAGATATTTTAAACTTTACAACTCATTGGCTTAATTTGAAAGAAATGTTTCCATTCCTCCTTTTATATGTGACATAAAAATTATGTAATTGAGAGAAATCGTTGGAACTGTCAAACGCTTTGTCTCTATTCCTGCAGTTCTCTAGAATAATAATTTCACCTGAATATTAAATCTCTCTAGAAAGGTAAGATTAAAGATTAAAAAATGAATGTATAGTATCGTTTTCTGTTTTGTTGATATCATGATAGTCTATGAGTTATCTTCAGCTATGTTTTACATGTTTGCGATTTTGACGAAACCACAAACAAAAATGTCATAAAAATCTTCCCATCTTTTTCAATGTAGAACAATATTTCGTACTGCGATTCATCATAAGGTTATCAGGGAAATCATTCGGCACTAGACCATGAGGTTCGAAAATGTAAACCATTTATTGCGCGGAGGATTCATGATAATATGGGAAAACAAAAACAATATCCAACCATGATTGTCTATTTTTTAAATTCGTCCAAACAGCTTTGGAACTTCTGCAGAATCATATTTACATTAAAGGGATAAACAAAAAACTAGTCATATTTCAAAACTTAAAGTATTGTCTGTTTCGATGGGAATCTCCGTCGCCTTCGTTCATTCATCTTGATCAGGGGCTGGTTTTGATAAACATAAATTCAACCTCCGCCGATCATAAGTTTATGTTTATGACATCGGTTACTATGGATATTTATTTTTTCACAAATCTATTTATGCTAGCCCCAGATCCCCTTCCACAAGTCATGTAATAGCCACGACAGAGCTCTATTTAAAAAAAAATGAAACTAGGTAAAGATTGCAAGATAATAATGTTCTAAATCATTCGGGAAAAAACTAACAAAGTTCACGGATGTAGAACTAGATCTCAAAGAACATAAGCAAAATCAGCTGTTTTTTCTCAAATTCTTATTTAGAAGCTATATATTTTACATTTAAGAACCAGATTTATCCCATATATACAATGGAAACTTTATATTGTTCTTAGAAAAAGAGTGAAAGAATGTAATATACGATTTCCAAGACCTCAAACAAAATCAACTAAAAATAGGCAGGCATGCTAATTGGGTAATCTAAATACTGGAGGAGACCAAGAATCTACCCACACCACAGGTCTGAACAGCAGGCATGTTGCGACATCTCACGTCTGTGGATGAGACTATCACTACGGTTTCCACTACAACTGATCTAGTTCCCTCCACTACAAGAGATCGCGCATGTCTACCGTAATCAATTGTGCGAGCGAGAGCAAAATAATCACGATCCCGTGGGGCTGATCAGTCTAGAGTAATTCAATTATGTAATATCTTTCTCGTATTATACCTCACCAACGGTTATTTGTCAATTTTTTTAACCCGGCCTCCTCCAAGCCTCGGTTTTTTTTTCAATAACCCCCCCTAGACCAATGGTCAATGAAATCGTGGAGTCCCCTCATGTGGAAAATCCCCCAAACCCAAATTTTAAAAAGTAAAACAATTAAATACATTAAAATGAAGAAGGAAAAATAAGAAGACATTAGCCATCTTTCTTCAGGAAGGGAAAAATACTTATTATTGCTTGAAAACTAGGTTAGTTAAACAGGCTTAAAGGAGTCAACGACTTTGCTTCCCTTTCTGCCACCAGCTACTAGGAAGATAATTGGTTGGTCAATCAAGCTGATAATCAAGTCTGAGGCGACCTCAAACAAACCGCCAGCAGACAGTATAGGACAGGATATATGAGACTTAGAATTCAGAGACCGCACAACTGCTGTGAGTTAAAACAACGGCGGAAAATCTTGGGAGTCCCAGCCTGAACAATGAAATTGTATGCTCAAGTCTATTTTTAAGATGCATTATTGAATTCTATTATTTTAAATTTCTTCAGAATATACATGTGTATTATAAAGCTGACTTTCTTCGAGTTTTTTAATAATAATTTTATTACTGCTGCGATTGCGTCGAGTAGACATTCGTAGATGAGGAAATGGAATGAGAGAAAAACAAAAGATCCCGTATGTATAAACAATTAACATTTATAAACCTGTTTTCACAGCTTCTAACTCTAGCGCAATTCATGGCTTTCTGCTTGGAAATTGAATTAAAAAAGGCTTCGGATGACCTTATTTATTTTATAATCAGAAATTCCAAATGTAATAAATCCAATTAAAATTTATATATAAAAGAATTATCAAAATCATACTATCTGAAACACGTTAACAACATAATTAAACAGCAACAAAAACAATAGAAACAACAAATAAAGAAATCAATTGGTTCTTGTAACCTATCGTGACAGATAGCACCACCATCAATAAATATACATTCCTAATTGTTGTAAGCAAAGCGGCACAACAGCAACACCAAAATAATGATAAGTATACCAAAAAGGTTTTCTACTTCATATTTCTCGACCTTTGAACTAACATATAAAAGAACACCACCAAAGGTGTCTCTCCCTTCATCTCTTAATGTTCTCTCTGAGACCATTTCTGTCCTCTTTTACCAATCGTGCCTCACGCAACCCTTTCCTCTCCTTTACTGAAATTTATTTTTCCTCCTTCCCTTCTTTTGTAACTCTATTTCTCGAGAGGCTTATTATCCTATTATTGCGAGTCTGTCCGCTTAAAAAAAAACTTTTTAACGTCAAAACATTTGAACTTCTGTAGCCATCTCTTCAACCTATTTCTTGTCTTTTTTTATGTCTAACGATTCAGCTCATTGATAAATCACCTTTTCTATATTTCATTAAAATATAAAAAATGAAAATCATCGTTTCATTGACATATTACTGTGAACACTTGAAGTGTTGAAGAGCCCACAAATGCCATTTTATTGTCAAGAGTGATTTCAAAAGCAGGATTTGTTGGAAAAGACAATAATAATATTCACGATACCTTGAAGGGAGTGTTGTATTCACAGATTACCAATACAGATATATTCCACGAACAATTTAATTTTTAAAACTTATATAGACGGGTGAGTAAGAAAAATAATTTAAAAAGAAAAAGAATAACACGAAAACTCCATCGACAAAACTCACACGTTAAAAGATAAACAAATAAAAGTAATTTCTCTGACACTCATTTTTTTCTAAATCAAAACATTACAGTGAGTGTATGATTTGATGCAGCAGGCTTGTCGAGTTTAAAAGAATAAAACTTGAAAAGAATAATCAACAATAGTTCAAAATTTTTTTCCTTAAAAACGTCTTAAATAAAAGAAAGAAAAAAGGCTCGCAATATGACCCATCCGTTTTTTATTTTAAAAGCAAATTAAAAAAAAAATTTTTTTTTAGTGTTGAGCGCAACACACTTTTGGAGAAAGAAATAAATTTGCCTATTAAGTAGAACTAACTAAAATTAATGACATCTTTGTGTGCTTGACCACTTTTGCGCCAAATTTCTCATACTGCTATCAAAGAGGATGATGGTTGGCTAATCTAGATCTAGATCTAGGTCACTTCTTCACGCATCGCCATACTACCTCATGCTTCACAGAAACCACATCCTCTCAGATGCAATTTAACATTTGAGCACATGACGGTAGTTCCAACTGGTTCCAACATTCAAAGAGAATTCAACATGACAACCTAATCTTTTGGCTAGTGCTGGTAGAAAACTGACTTTGAACTTGGACTGGCACATGACAGTTACAGAACAAGTGACCCCTTCGGGAATGATACTATGCATACTCTCTGCTAAATATGGTATGATGGAGAACAAGACATTGACAAACTTTCGTAAGTTAAGGTTAAAAAAAAAAAGACAAAAAAAAAAGCGTGATATAATGATCCAAATTTTCATTCTTTTAAAGGAAAATACAATCGGCAACATGATGTGCATAGTTAAAGAAGAATGTTCATCTAAAAATATCAATACTTTTACTTTCCAAGCCCAAAAATTTACATTTTGATTCTGTAAATCTACATTGCGAATAAAAAATATTAAGAAACAAAAAATGAAACTACATGGGTATAAATAACTCCAGATTTGTCTACATCGAAAGAAAAAGCAATTTGTCACCCAAACTATAAACCTTATAGCCGGCCAACATATAATAAACTAGGCGCATATGCCGAGATATTGTAGCTTTTTATTCAGCAGCAATCAGATAATTTTTTTAATAAACGAGAGAGCACATAAGTTTAATTCTCACATTTGCTGATAGCAAAATGAACAAATCTTTATCTTTGTGATTGTTCTTGACGGATTGAAAACTTGCAAAGGCCTCTTTTAGATTTTCTTGTATTTCAACAATTTTAATGCAACAAACTTTGACCGTTCGTTGGCAATGTCATATCAAAATTTCGGACTATATTCACTTTATTGTGAAGCCAGATCACACGTAATTATTGGCGAGTTTTCTAAATCATAAACACATTCAGTTTCCTACGGCACTTACTGCAAAATGCAAAATTTTAAAATTAAGTAAAAGCAAAATGCTATAAATGCATATATCAAATGGACTAAAAAATTTTTTTCTGATATATAATTCATAGAACATGAGAGTTTTATAAGTTTGAAATGGTTTAAACTTTGCCCTGGTGCATCGAGTACTTAATGCTTTACAAAGATTTTAAAAGCTGTCAATTTTAAAAGACTGAGGTTCTTCCCTCTACTTGCCTATTTCTCAAAATTTAACATAATCAAAGCTAAAACTTCCGCTTCTAATGTAATTTCTCCTTCTACAATGTTCCTCAATTAAAGAATAAAAATGCTCATCTTTGCCTGCTTTCTTAACCACACAGAAAGATCTCGACGCGCGCAACAGTATTAATTAGCTCCATTATTTGGCACCAGCCTAGTAATCAAATCTTTATTCAATATATTCCATAAGACAATCTCGACAAGGATAAAATTAGACCGTTAGAGCAGAAGTGGCATAAGGATAAGGATGCGATGGAAAACGCAGGAGTAAATAATAGAACAGGAAAAGCATACGGAAAAAAAAGATAAGAGACAGGTGAAGATCGTGAAAAGGAGTAAATGATCTTCTTGAGGGTCAAATCGTTTATTTGATATATTCCTACCACAATAAAATACAGAACTCTTGGATGTTGGTTGTGAACGCATTATAAAAGATCCTTAAAGTTAAGAGGGCGCGAGTTTCAACTCTCAGCTACAGCAATAGCAGTTTGCAACAAATAGGACAAGATAAAAGGCTATTAATATTGAAAATGAGACAAAGACAATGTTTTTGCTTTCTTTTTCCTCTTGATATAAATCATTATGTTTAATAACTCTCCACAATATTTCGCTATGCTCTCCAAAAGCCATCTTTCCTGGAGAATATTTTTCCTAATCATAAAGCCAAAAACTAACCTTGAAACTATAGATCCTTCTTATACAATTGTTATATTAATGGAATGTCAAGGCTACAATAAACCGTTTATGCATACCGTGCATGGTACAAGACTTCTCTACAGATTGTCTGTACAACACAGCACAAATCTGGCACTGTCACTCCGGGAAATGAACCCCACGACTTGTGACTGACCCGCATCCTGGAGGTCAGTGGTCAGCTCCGGAAGTTTCGTAACTTCACCTCAGCATACAAAATCATTGATTTACTCTGGTGGGAGACAGGACACAATTACAAAGGCATCGGACAACTTCCATGCAGCCTAGAAACAGATTTACTCACAACTAAAGAACAGTCACTCTGTCTGTCTCTGTCTGTCTGTCTGTCTGTCCGTCTGTCTGCCTATCGCCCTTTGGCTCCTTCTCTCTCTGTTTCCTCTTTGACTTTCTACCATACTCATACTATCTTTCCTACTCTTTCTTTTCCGGTCTGCCTCTTTCTCCATGCTCCTTTTTTTCTTTTCTCATCCCCTCTTTACATCAACTGCATTCAACCTTCTCAGTTATCATTATACAACCATCTTGATGTCTTTCATTCGAGACAGAGAACAGTGTGGCCGTTTCAAAGCTATACTTCTAGTTATTCAACTGCTTCCTGCCGTTAAGCGCAAGTGAAGACAATAAAGACTACATAATCAGAAATCAAACATATCCATTTACGTAAAAGATGGCTGTTATATTTGCTGCATACCCTCTGATAGTTTTTCATCATTATGTTAATGTCTAATTTGCTCTGATTTCGCTATCGAATCTTTAAAAACTTGCACGATACTTTTAACAAACCGCAACGTAATGAACTAAAAACACGATGAACGCACTATTTTTGCCTCTTCATTTTGCAAATCGGAGTATACAAAATGCCAAAACTTGTAACCATAAATACTGCAGATAAATTACATATTTCAGAACATTATCTTTTCGACCAGTGTTTTGAATAAAATGAGTGGTAACATGATAACACAAAAATGTCAAGAATATTTCAAACATTTTTGCTACTCAAATAAAAGAAATAAATTGTTGTAGTAGTAGCAGTAGTAGCAGAAGTAGTAGTAGTAGTAGTAGTAGTAGTAGTAGTAGTAGTAGTAGTAGTAGTAGTAGTAGTAGTAGTAGTAATAGTAGTAGTAGTGGTAGTAGTAGTAGTAGTAGAAATAGTTATAGTAGCAGTAGTAGTAGTAGTAGTAGTAGTAGTAGTAGTAGTAGTAGTAGTAGTAGTAGTAGTAGTAGTAGTAGTAGTAGTAGTAGTAGTAGTAGTAGTAGTAGTAGTAGTAGTAGTAGTAGTAGTAGTAGTAGTAGTAGTAGTAGTAGTAGTAGTAGTAGTAGTAGTAGTAGTAGTAGTAGTGGTAGTAATAGTAGTAGTAGAAATAGTTACAGTAGCAGTGGTAGTAGTAGTAGTAGTAGTATAAGTAGTAGTAGTAGTAGTAGTAGTAGTAGTAGTAGTAGTAGTAGTAGTAGTAGTAGTAGTAGTAGTAGTAGTAGTAGTAGTAGTAGTAGTAATAGTAGTAGTAGTAGTAGTTCTAAAATATTTAAAATCCCCTTAAGGCTGTATCCGAGCCTTTTACCGGGGACTTCGGTGCTTGATACAACGTAATTCACTGTATTTTTTCTCGCTTTAGTGCGCTAAGTTTATCAACGGTTCTAACTGAGCCTTGGTTTCCTTTTAGTATCATAGCCTTGTTGTGTTCAAGACAATGAGGATAAACAACTGAATATGGCAGTAAAATAAAAAAAAAGATCCAAAAGACGTCATGTTTGAGATTTGTAAATGAAGGTTAAATGAACGGAGTAGTAAAATTGTAACCCTTTGAAAAATACAACAAATATGCTTGTCTCGTCTTGGCATTACAAAGTAGATACAGTCAATTTCGGCTGATAGGTTTCTATGGTAACTGAATAGACTGAGTCACAAGTCAGAGGAGCAAGATGAACGAAGTATAAAATATTGTTAAGTCTGTCCGGAAGTAGTTGATCGACAAAATACATTTAGCGTTAAGAGGAAAATAGAAACACCTAGGCCTTGACCTTGACCTCCCGTGATTGCACTGATTGGGACATGCGCACACACTCTTGTAAATAATGTTATTTGTAGGTAATCTGAAGTTGTGGAAACACACAACGTTAACAAATATAGTTACGCTAAGGAAAGCTAGAAAAAAAATAACTAATTTCTAGGTATTAGATGATATACATGTTTTTTCATGGCCATTTCAAATAAGATTTCTATCTTTCTCTGATGGAAAGCAACAGGTGCAATATATAAATATAACTTTGATGAATGATGATTACGGTAAAAGTAAATTTATCATTTCTGGAAAAAAAAAAGCTTTTTCTAGAAAAACAAAGACGAAAACGTATAAATCCACAATGGTGAAAGCTGCAAAACAGAAATAGTGACATACACAAACAAACACTAACTCAAGTTTCAATTTTTCCAATTCTTTTTTTAAGAGCAAAACGAAATTAAGCATATTTACAAGTATTCAAGATCGATCGATAGATCTTTAAATAAATGAGACAGCCAGATATTTGATTTCAGTGACAACAAATTTAACTGAAAACGCCTTAAGAGAGATATAGAATGAGAAAAAGAGAAAATGGAGAGAGAGAGAGAGAGAGAGAGAGAGAGAGAGAGAGAGAGAGAGAGAGAGAGAGAGAGAGAGAGAGAGAGAGAGAGAGAGCTTTATTGTGACAGACAGACAAGCAAACAGAGACAGAGGACAAGAGCGATACACATCTCCCACAAGAGCAAGGTGAGGGCAGCAGTAAATTAGTGCTAAAATCTGACTCTAGTACTGCTCAGGGTGAGTATAGGAGACGATTCGGAGTCCTGGGGCTTCTAATTGTCGCCAGGACCTGGATGGGTAAGGGTTCATGTGTGTGGGAGAGAGAGAGAGAGAGAGAAAGAAGAAGAAGAAGAAGAAGAAGAAGAAGAGAGAGAGAGAGAGAGAGAGAGAGAGAGAGAGAGAGAGAGAGAGAGAGAGAGAGAGAGAGAGAGAGAGAGAGAGAGAGAGAGCGCGAGGGGGGGCGGGGGTACTAGCCGTATTTAAAAAAAAAAGGGTTTATTGACGAAGAGCAAAAAAAAATTTCTCTGATAAATCAAAAACAATGATTTCGATGATGCCTTGCAGCGAAGGGAAAAGAAGAGAGGTAGAGGGGCAAGGGCTTGTGAAGGAGGGGAATCATGTGAGGGCTTTTTACTTCGATGGGCCTGATAAAGTGAGTGCTGGCTAGGCAGTAATGCTCAGGGAAATGTTGAGTTTGTTTTGGCAGTCCCAACCCCCGGCGCCTGAATATGAACTGTCTTTCGACCACCATAGGCTTTCTCAGCAGCCAAGGTTTTTGCTTCCTCTATATGCAAACTTTGTTGATTTTTTGTTACCAACAGGAGAACTGAAACTTATAAAGTAAAAAAAAATTGTAACAATTTTTACAACACAATGTATAAGGACTTATTGACATTAGCTTCTATTGTTTTTATGTACAAAGAGTTGTGAAATGTGCCTCTTGCTTCTTGGTTATATAATTGCACATGAAATCGAGTCAGCTGTTGCGATTGGAGATCTGCCTCTGCATCGTAAGTATTTGCAATTTTCACATTCTCTGCATATATTTCAATCTCGCTGAAATAACGCCTAGCCAAAGCCTGTAAAAAATAATCATAAAATAAAAAAAAGAACTGATTTTAATTACAAAATATTTGAGGAGAAATTGAATTAACGTCATTGAGTCTTAAAAAAAGAATCGTGACTGTCAATTATCTTTAACAAAATATTTTCTCTTGTTTACATCTTCACAGGCCATTATAATCATGGGCAAAAAACAAAATCTATTGAAAAGTTAAAAAAAATTGTTCGTTAGTCTCATCGATTCAGATAGTCCCGGGTAGTGTTCATGACTGAAAAAACGTCAATGACTTGAATAGTATAATGATAAAAAGAAGATTCACGTCAGAATCATTCAAAAATGTAAAAACAGAAGATGGAAATATTATTATTCTCATTCGTAAACTGTTGTTATTGGAGTAAAAAAATTATAGAAATTTGTTATGACCTGCAAGCCATTCATGAAGCTTCAAGTGATTTGTATTTTTCAAAGTCTTTGCTAAAGCGTATTTTATTTTTCTTTAAATGTAGGAATTTCTTAAATTTTTGGCCACTTGTCTTAGGTAAGTGCCACCAGATTCTGCCTCCTTTGATTTATGTAGTTACCCAATGTAAAAAACAACCAAAAAAAAAAAAAACAAAAAAAAAAAACCCAACAAAAAACAACTATATAAAAAGGTATTGCCGCTAAGCTATTCATAGAATAATCATTTCGCCTTCTTTGAGCATAATATCAAGACATGTTTAATTCAGATTAGTCATTTGCCACAGGGATCGCACTTTGCAGTGCTAGGATGTACTGTCTTTTGCTATTTGAGATGACGTGGCACCTTCATGCTTGTAAGAAGATCGCTTTTCAAAAATTTATTGAACAGTCTTTTCACAATAATTGGTAGAATGATAAAAAAAAAAATCAAAGGCAAATTTGAAATGTCATCTCTTATTTTCTATTAGGCTGAAGACTGAATTTAAAGCTGGTAAATGAGAGAAAAAAACAGATTCGTAACCTAACATAACATCGCCTTTGTTACTTATCTCAAATATATTTCTGTAAAGATAACTTTTTTGAATAACATATGCTTTTCCTGTTTCTAAAAAACTCCGAGAAAACTACAAAACACACAAATGAAAGAAAACACGAGACATAATAAATTTTTCATGCTTAAATATTCATAAATACGCATTACAATTAGAAAAAAAGTAGCTGGTAATTATAGATTTATAAGCTATCAAAAGGTTTAGAAACCGAAAAATACTAATTACGTTTTCCTTCTTTGCATGCTTATCTAACAAAATATTGCAGAAAAGAAATAAGACCTGTGGGAAACGCTATGATTTTTGCGTACTTGTTTAAGACAGGGCACATGAATGCCAAATCCATCTGTTTGATTAATGAATTTACTACATTGATTAAAGTTCGTCCATTAAACGTGCTTCATGGAACATTTCCTGATTACTTAAGATAAAACTTCTAACCCCAATTAGTTACAATAAAATAATATCATCTCTGTTCTCCGAAAGCACTCTTACTAGAGTCTAAATCTTTCCTTAAAAAGTTGAATACCTGCACACGTTCTTACAGTACTTTTGTTAGCCTTCACTAAAACCCACTTAAAAAAAATCAAAACAATTATTAATATTACTATACTTCTCCTAGATATATACTAATACCTCTGCTGCTACAACTACTCCCACTTCTACTACTACAATTTCTTATACTAGTGTAATTCTTACTCATACTACTCGTACTGCTGTGCTGTTGCTGCTGCTGCTCACTGTGTACCATATAATATTAATATCTGTTTTATTGAATTGTGGAACAATTAACATCTCAGATGAACAGTTCGGCTTACTATATTATATTCTGATAACTATGAAATATATATATATATATATATATATATATATATATATATATACATAACTATGCTTTTTGGGTTGTAAAAATAAAACAATGTGTATAATGGAGAGAGAAACAATAATGATGATGATGATGATAATAATAATAACAACAACAACAACAACAACAACAACAACAACAACAACAACAACAACAACAACAACAACAACAGCAGCAACAACAACAACAACAACAACAACAACAACAACAACAACAACAAACATTAATGAAGAAGGAGAAGAGGAAGAAGAAGAAGAAGAAGAAGAAGAAGAAGAAGAAGAAGAAGAAGAAGAAGAAGAAGAAGAAGAAGAAGAAGAAGAAGAAGAAGAAGAAGAAGAAGAAGAAGTAGTAATAAAGAGGGAGATGAAAGAAAAGAAAGAGAGATTTAAAATTATAGAGATTGTCTGAAGGATCGAGATTAAGAAAGAAAGAAATAGAGTCAAAGACAGAGAGAGAGAGAGAGAGAGAGAGAGAGAGAGAGAGAGAGAGAGAGAGAGAGAGAGAGAGAGAAAGAGAGAGACACAGAGAGAGAGACAGAGAGAGACAGAGAGAGACAGAGAGAGAGAGAGAGAGAGAGAGAGAGAGAGAGAGAGAGAGAGAGAGAGAGAGAGAGAGGGAGAGGGGGAGAGACCGATGGGAGTGACGAAACTTCAGCTGGATTTAATGCGTTTCTTTTAAGAATGATTATGAAGCTTATTTACTTGCGAAACTTTTCAACCTTTATGTGATTATTATGCTTGAAAAGTATCCAATTGCAAGTGTAGAAAAAATTATTGAACATCGCATTATAACATCATTTGCTAATTTTATTTTTGCGATGGCTGCATTTGTGAAAAAAAGGTACATCTGTTATACCATTAACGCTTAGATAAATGACCCTTTTAAGAATAATTTTTTATTACTCATTAAGATAGCTGATGGAAAGTTAAAATTAGACTTTATAGACGCATTCAAATACTGTATCCTTGATATTTATAAACTGCCATAGGTTGCAATTTATATTGAGAAGTTGAATTAAAAATAGCCAATTTTTTTTTACACATCAAAACACTTTCAGTCAATAAAACAAGTGAAAATTTCCCAACGCAACCAGACGGTTTTAACAAGAACGTTTTCTCAATACCGAACGAAGTAACAAAGGTTTGTGTTAGGAGATGATGAAGAAAATCAAAGCATTATGAAAAATATCACCTCACTATGAAAAACGGAAGTCTGTTAAATGAGCCAGAGTCGATACGCTGTCGCGGTCATTAGCTGTTTAATAACACATTTTTATTGTTCATTACTTTTTAAAGGCGAAGTGTTCGATTCACTGATTCCACGAATAAAACTAAATTATCCCAAGACACATTAATGAATGACGCAAATGTCAAAGGCAAACAAAATTTTTTCTATCAAAGCACAGCTGATGGTTTCCTCTGGGAAAACAATACCAAATTCTATTTGATTCATATTTTTTACAGCACACAGAAAATAGCCTGTTTCATACCAAAAAGGTGCGTGAAATATCAGAATCTTATGGATAATACTTTTACAATGTTTAACAAACATTGTGGTTTTCAAAGTATTTAAAAAAGCCCATGCCATATACTTTTTCTAAACCTTTGCAAAGCAAAAACTTGTTAATGACCTGATATGTTTAGTTCAGAGTTGACAAAAATACATCGCTTCAAGTAATGAACGTACTTTGAAAAGTAAATAGAATGATAAATAGAGTGATGATTAATTGAAAAATATTTATCACAAACATGATATATCTAAGCCAAAACTCACATATCAAATAAAAAGCAACATTACAAGAATAGAAAATGGTATGAAAAGGAATCGAAACAGATAGAAAGAAGTAACAAAAAATAGTTATATAGATCGATGAGTAGATACACAGATCCATTAACCCAAACAGAATTGTTAAGCACATAAATCGAGAATAGTGCAAAGAAAAATATATAAAATGATGAAAGGATAGATAGCTAAATAGAAAGATAGGTATAAAGGTAGAAAATTGATAAAAAGATAGTTGGATAGATAGATAGATAACCAGTCATTTAGGTAAATAGATGGATAAGAAGAAAATAGATAGTTATATGGATAGATGTATAAGGCATAAATAGATACTTAGATAGATATATAGATCAAAAAAAGAAAGACATGAATAAATCAATAGAGAAAAAAGTTAAAAAAGGAAAGAGAGAGCAAAGCAAAGACTGATACAGACGAGATAAAAAGAATATGCGGTACGTAAAGGAAGACACAACACATAGAGAAAGAGAGAAAACAAGAGATACACAGGTAAGTTGATAGGTAAAAAAGAGAGAGAGAGAGAGAGAGAGAGAGAGAGAGAGAGAGAGAGAGAGAGAGAGAGAGAGAGAGAGAGAGAAAACAAGAGATACACAGATAAGTTGATAGTAAAGAGAGAGAGAGAGAGAGAGAGAGAGAGAGAGAGAGAGAGAGAGAGAGAGAGAGAGAGAGAGAGAGAGAGAGAGAGAGAGAGAGAGAGAGGAAGAACGAGTAAAAATAGGTGTTCATGTCCAAAAAATAAAAAAAAAGAATCGAAGCCAGATTAAATTTTGTTGGGATTTCCACTGATTGAAAAGATAGTGATTGCGAGTTCAGAAATCACCTTATCACCTCGGTGTACTCAACGTTTCACTGTGTGCTATGAAGAGCTATAAATGATTCAGGTAATACTTTTCTGCTTTACTTGCTTTAACAGATTAAACCAGTTCACTTCTTGTTCTAAGAAGGCGTAAAAATGTTTCTGATTCCTAATAGACGCTGAATTTGAAATGAGAAGCGGTAAGGATAGGGAAGCTTAAAGTGCTTATTCATCACTTTTTTGATTTACTAGCTATGATGACATAACTCATTTAGATTCTTATAATATTATGTGAGGGAAAAAAGTCCCACGTTTGTCCTTCCAAGTACTTGAAGAGATTTAATGTTGAACTTTGAAAAAAAGCAACCAAAAAAATATGACGAATATTCTTGGATTAAAGAAAAAAAAATTATCAAGTTTGAGTTTCTTCGTCTCAGAAATGTTACATACCATGCTATAATGACAAGCTTATTTAGGTAGTCATAATAAGTGCCATTTTTTATCCATGTTACTTTTGGAACAATCATTGACAATTACGTGCTAAATAGGAAACAAAGTAAGAGATAGATTTATGTGAATTAAAGAGAAAGAGATAGATATATAAACAGAGGGGTAGAGGAAGATAGTGAGAGGAGAAAGAGAGAAAGAGAAAAAGAAACAGATTAGACATCAAGATAGGTAACTAGACATTATACAAAATAAGAGAGAAATGAAGATTTAGATAGATAGATAGATAAATATGATCAAAGGGAGAGAAAGTGAGAAAGATAAAGAGAAAAATAAAAAAGGGTAAGAAAGCGAGATAGACAACAAAATATTAAGTTGAAAGAGAAGAAAGGTGAAGACGGAAATTGAGAGAGAGAAAGGAAGAGAGAGACAAAGAGAGAAAGGGTGGCGAGAGTGAGAGAGAGAGGACTCTACAGAAAGAAATAAAATGGTTTTTAATAGGCAGTTGAACATTTTTTAGATGTAGAGGTAAATAAATTGACAAAAGTAGTGATAGTTGAAAATCGTCATAAATATCAAGAAAGAGAGTTATGATTGTTAAATTATTGACAGATAGATCGATAAATTGATTGTTATATTGGCAGATTTATAGATAATGAGATCGATAGTAAATAGATAAATGAATAAATAATAGATAGATAGATAGATAGATAGATAGGTAGATAGATAGATGGATAGATATATAGATAGATAGATAAATAGATAAATAGATAGATACATAAATCAATAGATAAACAGATTGTTGAAAAGTATTAACGTGCTTTGATTCATTTTAATATTTTTTTTTAATACTAGTTGGAGAGCTTCATCCTAGGCATAAAGGTCGTACTTTGAAAAAAAAAACACCAAATAGTGTACTAAACATGAAATCGCGAGAGACCCTATGTTTAGACTCTAATTGTCAGTTTTAGAACTGTCTGACCAATAAAGCCATGACACTTAGGTAACCATTTCAGTGGTCAACACCCTGTGTTGCCTCTCCCTCTAGAATAACCTAGCCGAGTATTGTATCGATCTAAAGTGACGCTCCCTTCCCATCACTATTGCAAATCCGTTGCCAATCTTACTTAATTCCGTTTGGACATTTGAGGGATTGTTAGACACGATCCGCCATCAGTCAGTTGTTCCGGCAACCAATGCCTACGTAACATTTTACGCCTCACAACAGGAACTTTGAGGATAGAAAAAAGGAAAGAAAGAAAAAATTCAAGATGCTGAGAAGTATCCTAACTTGGGACTTGCTATCGAGCAGGGTATTGTGGTGTAAATTGTCTTGCCCAACTTTTTTTTAGAACAAAGAGATGAATAAATTCCCCATTTAAATATTCTCCAACAACTTTGTCACATTAAAGAAACGGAGATTTTGCAAAAATTAACGATTTTCTTGAAATTTAACAGTTTGAAATAAAAAGGAGAAAATTAAATCTTAGATTTAATTATATGACAAAATAGGGACTATGCGATCAAAGCCGAGAAAGAGGAGTTTAAGTGATTTTTTTCCTGGCATATTTTTTATCACGTAATTGAAAGTAATCGAAGCTATATCAACAATAATCATTGATTTTTTTAAAATCTTTTTAACGCATAGATCATTTTCTCTGCTTTAGACTTGAAGACTCAGTTTTATTTGTAGTTCCCAAGGTAGTTGAGTCATTGTTGAATTTTCACACAGTACAGTGCAATATTATTAATACAATGCTTTCATCACCCGCAAACTTCATTTTTTTTTTAATTGTAAATCATCTCTACTTGATCTTTTCGCCAAATCTATAATAAAAAAAAACAAACTAAACAAATCTCTAGGGGCATCACAATCATTGTTATTGCCGAACTTTTACTAATCAGTTGATGTTGAGTAATTTTTTTTATTTTTCGAACATGGTCAGATTGCATAAGATTTTGCAAGTTATTGTATTTTCCTTGCATATAGGCTATAAAATGAAAACCAGGCGGCTGAAAGAGAGAGAGAGAGAGAGAGAGAGAGAGAGAGAGAGAGAGAGAGAGAGAGAGAGAGAGAGAGAGAGAGAGAGAGAGAGAGAGAGAGAGAGAGAGAGAGAGAGAGAGAGAGAGAGAGAGAGAGAGAGAGAGAGAGAGAGAGAGGACAATCATGCATTTCAGAGAGAACCATAACAATCACGCTAAACAGGCTCGATTATGCAGAAGTTGCCAGACATCTTGAAGCAAGAAATGACATAAAGATAATTTATACTATTTGTTTTCCCCATTATTTTACCGTGAAATTAATCTAATAAGGAGAAAGTCATGAGCACGTTTGAACAGCATTTTTTTCTTCTTTAACTCATACATTCTTTTCTTTCCTATTTTCTGTGTTCGTTGTAAATTGAGATGTCTACAATGAGGAATTAAACAGGTAACATCCGCTGTAGTGTTAAATGTGTTTGGAAAAAAATACTCTGAAATCTAAACATGTGAAGACCCTCACGTGTTTGCCAACACTATAGAATCTTTGTCAAAAGATTCCAAGAATTGATTTTCAATGAGAATCTTATAGTGCATTAATAGGAATACAACCTTGAATATTCACTCACAGAATCATAAATCAACATTGAGCGAAAAAAAATAACAGGCCAGAAACAAAACAAACAAACCAAAAGCAAGCAAACCTAAAACCCCGTGTTTTTCCAAACCCTTCCCTCAAAACCACGCGGAGGAGTGCTTGTGACATACAGATCTAGATGTACTCTTCCACCACAAAACTAACTGGGTATTTTATCAGCGCCTGCTGACATCTTTAAATCAAGTTTTAGCAGGAAGGAAACAGTTTTTCATTAAACATGAACCTGTTTGTAGCAGCTGCTCTGATCTTCTCAGTGGAATAGCATCTCGTTATCACCATGAAAGCCGCCAGTGTTTGAAAAAAGAAAAACCAAAAAAAAAAAAAAAAAAAAAAAAATGGGATTTAAAGAAGTGTCAGACCAATGGCATCGCGGGAATTACAGTAGTGACAATTCATCCATCATACTCCAGTGCCATAACCTGCCTCCATTCTAGCTTTCCATTCACTATGGTGCAAAGTGCGATAGGGTAAAATGAAATCTTCTGTATGAGAATAAGATAATTTCTAAGCATTCACGGGGACAATACAAACTCATCAACTTTGCCCATTAATGTATATGTAAAGATCTTTTTATATACATTTAATTCTTCTTTGAAAATGCCGGGCTTATTTTTCTGAAACTCATACATGAGAAATTTCTAATCAGTGCTTAGTTCATTTTTAAGATTTCTCTTTTTTATTCCAATACTCTGAAGTGCACCTAAGCATGTTTCCAAAATTTCAGTCTTCTGCTTTGGAATTCAGATTAAAATAAAAATAATTTAAGGACATTTTTTATATCGCATCGCTCACGACTGAAAGTGTCCTCTAAGCTGACTAAATACAGCCTTTTGGATTTTTTAATCTCTCTCTCTCTCTCTCTCTCTCTCTCTCTCTCTCTCTCTCTCTCTCTCTCTCTCTCTCTCCCTCTCTCTCTCTCTCTCCCTGTCTCTCTCTCTCTCTCTCTGCCTCTCCCTCCCTCCATCCTGCGCAACTAGACTTTTTTCAACTTATAGAACCCTTGTTGTGAACTAAACGAGAAATCATTCCTAGCATAACAATTCCATCTCCGGTGCCCCGAGCTGCACTAGGCTCATCTTACTGACTTCAGTAGATTAGCAATTATACCCATCCAGTTCGTCATGTTGGTTACCGCTAAGAGGAAAGCGTAAAGAACCGGACCGACCCTGATTAAGATCTATGCCTGCTATATAAAAGAGATCATGATTTTGGGTCGTGAACTGTGAATCAATGGCACTGACTCAGCTATGACGGGTTTTGAACTATTTTTTTTTTCATCATGAATATTTAAAATTCAATCTACAAGTGGACTTACTTTGATTCTTTTCATAATGGCACCTAATCTCCTTTAACCATAAGGATAGTGGCAAGGTAGTGATTGTTTGAAGTGAACCGGTTCACTAGAACACCTTTGTTTTAATTGTAAAAATAGTTGAAAAAAAAATAACCTCAAGGTTTGAATCGCCTCAGAACCGGTACGTGCTTTAATCATTTTAAAATGTGCCAAAATTAATTAAAATTATTTCTTATCTTTTAAACGAAAGCTACAGGAAAATAATTTGCAAGTCAACATTGAACTTTAAAGTTTTCATCAATTCAATCGGATTTCTGATAGCTTTTAAAACTCGACCGTTTTTGGTAGAGTGACCCGAACATAAACTTTTTTACGATCTCGGTAGTGTATTATTCTATAAATTCTGAATCACAGAACTGATCTTTGAGAACTAAAATAAATTGTTTTTATAAAGATAACTGACCTGCTCCACCCCACCATATCCCATAACAATGCCCTTCAAAAAGGAGTTGTAATAAAGAAAACACAATAGTTGTGATGTAAAAAAAATATATAAAAAATCTCTTACAGGACGAGTTTTACAGAAAGCAACCTCAGTGTATTAAAAAAATAATTATTTTACCGCGGAAGAGGAAAATAAAGATGAAAAAAAGAAAAGCTGCATAAGAAGGATAGATTGTGACATTAAGGCAAACGATGTAAACCAAAAAATGTTCCAATAAAGGTCATGGACGATCGAGCAAACAAGTAGAAAGAGAGAGAGAGAGAGAGAGAGAGAGAGAGAGAGAGAGAGAGAGAGAGAGAGAGAGAGAGAGAGAGAGAGACAGACAGACAGACAGACAGACAGACAGAGACAGAGACAGAGAGTGAGAAAGAGAGGAAGAGAGTGAGATGGACATAGAAAGATAGATAGATAGATAGATAGAGAGAGAGAGAAAGATAGAAAGATAGATAGATAGCTAGATAGATAGATAGATAGAGAGAGAGGAAAGGAGAGAGATAGTTAGATAGATAAAGAAATAGAGAGAGATAGAGATAGAGAGAGAGAGAGAAAGAGAGAGAGTGAGTGAGAGAGAAAGAGAGAGAGAGTGAGAGAGAGAGAGAGAGAGAGAGAGAGAGAGAGAGAGAGAGAGAGAGAGAGAGAGAGAGAGAGAGAGAGAGAGAGAGAGAGAGAGAGAGAGAGACCACTGCAAACCGAGACAGGGTTACTGCCAGTGTCTGTGGTGTTAGTCTTATTTGTATTACACATCGGATTGTGCCTCTCTTGTCATTCATTATTCAAGCCTTTGTTATTCAGACTAGTGTCTGTTCCTTAAGAGACTCATTACACTGTGATAGCTTTAGCTCTAGCAGCCTGCAATTTAGGTGAGTCCGTGCATCCTTCAAGTCTTACACGTTTCCCATTTTACAGACGGTTTTCTTTTCATTTTATCGTCTCTGAAGTCGTAAAAAGTTTGGAACTTAAAAGAAAATTATTTATTTATATATCAGTTACAAATGTTTACCTACCTATCTCTCTATCCACTAATACACTCATGTATACACTGATGCCTCTGCAACGTAATCTTATTCTGTCTTCTCGTCAAGCCCTCTTATCGTATATTCTAGGATTTATTTTCCGGTTGTCTAATTTCTGGGGAAGGAGGCACAGCCATGTCTTGGTCGATTGTAGAAACATGCATTCTCTCTTTATAAATAGCTTCCCTATACTGACTAAATAAGGAATTCTATCTGAGATTAAAGGAAAAGCTAAAAAGAAAAAGATAAATTAAAAAATATTTTGACCTTTCAATTTACTTTTCCCCTCTAAATCTAGTCCCTCTACAAATTAATTGTCTCGGCAACGAAATCACGTGGTCGTTGACTTTCCTTACCTTGAGCACTATAACTGCATTACCACAGGCTAAGTTTCTCTCTCTTATCTTGCTCACTATTTTTACTTCCCGGTTAGAATCCCTCCGTTTACCAAATATAATTCTCTGCTAATTCATTTTTGTCTGAAATCTATAAAGCTGCATCAAAGAACCGTTTTGGGATTTGATTTCTTATCATTTTTAAAAACTGAAGAAAAGAACTGTAAAAACTTTTTGAGTTTTAAAAGAAAAAAAACAATCACTTGAACAGTTTAGGAAATTCAGAATGAGAACATTGCATAACCAAACTGTGCTTCGTGCTTTTGTTGAATATATATTCTCGATAGTAAAAAAAGGACAAAAATATCATCGAAGAAAAGGTTAAACTGAGCTAGACAAACTGTAAAAAGCTTTCTTTTACTTGGATCTAATGAAGATAAAGTATTTTTTTAAAACCTTTATGCGAGATCATAATGCAACCTCAGGGAAAGATATCTCGTATAACTGTCTGACTATTTAGGCTAATTCTATGGAAAAAAATGGAAATCAAACAAGATATTAAAGATCACCTAATTACGAAGTTAATATTCTTTGTACGGTTCTTCCCCATGATAATACCGGAAAATTGAATGAAGAAAAATGCACAAGCCAATGACACAACACATATTTGACCTACATTTAATAATCAAATGATAGCAACAGTAACAAAGACAGTAATAAAGAATTATAATAGTAATAATGATAATAAAAAACATTATTATCATCATCATCTTCATCATAATAAAAATAATAATAATAATAATAATAATAATAATAATAATAATAATAATAATAATAATAATAATAATAATGATAATAATAATAATGATAATAATAATAATAATAATAATAATAATAATAATAATAATAATAATAATAATAATAATAATAATAATAATAATAATAATAATAATAATAATAATAACAACGATAATAAAATCTACTTATTACTTTCAAGAAGTGGCTTTCAATTCCATTTTATCATCACTTGTCTTCATAATTTGATGTTTAATTTCAAATATTATCTTTTTATGAAAAAAAAAAACAAAACTTGTTTGTTTTGTCCGAGTTTTCTATTCTCCTCATTCAGTTGCTATAAACGGCCTCTAAATGCCTATTTATTATCTCATGTAGTAAAGTAAAGAGTATGCTTTTAGCAAGTTACTAGCACTTTCTTCATCTTTTAGAAGTATTCAATATCTTAACAAAATAAGCTGGTCTCATAAATATTTTATGGTGAATTGGGGAGAAAACAATCGCTTGACCTGTATATCCGGAGTCACACTCGCTTAGATGGTCTCAGACCCGAATGGTCAGCGGGACTGAAGAGAGTTATCTCCATTTAGAAATCTAGTTCTCATCATTCTCAAATTAGAAGTCTCTATTTCCCTAACCGCAACACTAACTTCCCCCTAGAAGTATGGCCTGGATATGGCGTGAAACAAGGGAAGAGCTCTCAAGAGGGGAAAGGGTGAAGGAATCTCGCAAAAGAATAGTACAGCTCACAGTCTAAACCTCTTTTTCTTTTGTTAAAAATGGCTATTGACGGTTAAATGACTGTGTTCAAGATGATCCGTTTGGGTTAGTAAAAATAGGTGGCTTACCTTCACAGATGGAGTATAGAGTGAAATTAAGCGAGGAATGAGGATCGAAGATGGCTTAATGAGTCTTATTTATCTATTCATTTCCGACTCTTCCTCTTCGTCGTCGTCGTCGTCGTCGTCGTCGTCTCTCTCTCTCTCTCTCTCTCTCTCTCTCTCTCTCTCTCTGGATCGATAGAAAAAGAAGACGAACAAATAGACAGAGAGGCCTTCAATATTGTCTATTCAGAATTATGCAGGAAAACCGAAAGAAGAGATGAGGAAAGAACTGGCTCGGTCTTCCAAGCCTAGCAAAATCTAATAATATTAGGGTTTAAAAAATCTAGAGATAAAGTCTGTAAATTCTTAAAAAGTCAGAGACTGCGTGATGTTAGGTTTAAACATAAACAACAACTCAAGCCATCATCATTACCTAGAGCTTGACGGCATGTGTCATTTTCCTGTCTATCATGGGCCACATGCTCAAAGACAAACCAGGGGCAGATTTAAAGGTTGGCAAAGAGGGTGAATTAGGCGGACAACAAAAGGCTCACCTCTGCAGGTTATACTGATATTATAGCCCTCAGGAAAGAAAGTATACCCACTGGCCTTACAGATCTTTAAAAATCGCTCTGCGAAAAAAAGCCCTCCAGTAATTTGTTTTAGAATTTTTGTAATCGAGATTTATATGCCACTAAAGCCTAATAACTTATACTTAGATTATTGCTATCTGGAACAATATGAATACATTCAGGGCATAACCCGCCATGCAAGTATCAATCAAAATTCTGTCTAAAGATATTACCGGTGTAAAAAAACCCATCTTCCTCTGAAAAATCCATACAGTATGAAAAAGGACGATCGTACTATCTTATTCCGCAACATTATAGCTGCTATTATAAATACCCTATTTGTTTTAATCAAATGTCTCCTTCAAATTTGGACGATTAAATGGGGTCCCCTTACTTCCCTTCCACATATTAAAATAAAAACTAATCTCCATGTTCATAGCTAAATATAGAATATATTTATTGGAACAGACATGATCAACGAAGAGGTAAATATGGAGAGACAATGTGTTTTAAGGTGTGAATCGCGCAATAGTACGTGTGACAATAAATTGTATGTTTTAATCTTTTGTGCACAACTACATTGATTTTTTTACCAACCGAGGAATTCACAAGGCAACTTGGAGATTTAGGGGAAAATAGCATGAGGCCACTCATTTTGAGTCTCGTTGGACAGAACAGAATCCGCACCATTCAGTGCCAAATTCCACATGATTACAGTCACTTGATGCGGAGAGCCGCTGCCGCTAATCGCTCTGAGTCACCGACCTGGTCTTGTCACCACAAGGCAAGGGGTTCTTTCTTTTCTGATGGGAATTCTTCGGAAAGTTGGGGGGAATCAACAGGCAAAACTTCTGTATTACGTATTGTATATCATAAAATGAAAGGAATTAACTTCAGCTCAACCTGAAAAAAGAAAACCTGTAAATGACATAATTTATTTCTTCGATTTTTTACTTTCTAAGTGCCTTTGATAATGTTGTTTTCATAATCCACAAATATAGCTGCGCTAAAAAGTTCTAATGAACTTACTGCAATTTACTTTAGATTATAGAAGATACTTTAACTTCTTTTTGATTTTTATTCATTTTGAACACTAATGCTTCTGTAATCCCAGACAATATTAAGATAACAATTACAAACAGTATTGATTTTTATTTTCCTTTTTGACAATAACCACTAAACTTGGCAGGTTAAATGATGTTCTTTAAAGTTTTACCTGAACGGCAAAAACCAGCTATGAGGGACTATAATAACACCAGCAGATATTTCGAACATCAAGATTTCTTGATTGTTTATGCTTTTTGGCCACGCAGAAGTCTCAGCATAAAATGAGTTTTTGGCTGCCTCTCTCGACAGTAATCTAAGAATGAGCTTCCTGTGCGCTGTGTTCCCCCCGGCTCTCTTTCCACCTAATACGAGTCGCAGTTGATTTGTTGGGTCGGGTATGGAGATTTAAATTACTTGACATGGGCCACGCTGAGGTTTGGGCCTTGAGGTGCTGGCTAAGTAGCGCGAACACGATAAGAACAAGGCTGGCTAGGGCGATATCTGGAGGTCTCCACCACCGAGTACAAGCAGATGGCTGCGACAGTCTGGACTTTTCATTTGAGCTCGATTAATTTTGCATTCCAAAAACCACATACATGACATTTTCTGGCGCTAGAAACTTTCTACAAATGTATTTTCACCGACCATAGTTTCAAATCTTTAAAATCGGATATATTTTTCAGCCAAATACCATATGAAATCCAATGATCCCCGATTTGTTTCAAACTTATAATCTCAAACGATTCAGTGTACAATATACTTTTGGCCTAATTCATGAAAGGACATTACACCACAATCAATGTGCAAGAGTCGCAATCATCTTTCAGAAAATATTGAACTACCGTTGCGGTCGCTGGCAAGAATCGAGTGATGGGATTCCAGGAAGGTGCTCACTACAACAGTAGTACTTTAACGAGAAAGAGCATTTGATGAATTGAAAAAAAACACAACAACGATCAATTAATGAATCTAAGAGAAATGTACATCGAGAATCTGAACTGCATGTATTACGTGCACCAATCTTAATATTGAAAAAGAGGATTTACAAAGATATCAAAGTGATATATTTAGTTCTCTTGAATGTTTTTAATGTTAATTTCTAATGCTCTTTAAGTGTTCTCTCATCTTTTTACTGTGAAACACTCGACACTATTCCCGCAATTCTGTAGCACTTTCCAAAAATTTTACTAGCAACCAAATTAAGCACATTCCTTGGTTTAAAAAAAAAAACCGCAATATTTTGTGGTCTTTGAAAGAATTGTATTGGAATATTCATAACTGATTCATAACTGTGCAATTTTGAAGTATACAAAACTAAATACGACCGATGTGGTCTGCTCAAGAGAACGATGATGGGACTATTTTGTTCAATATTATACTTTTGCTCATTTGTGGCGTGCCACTTGTATCTTTCCAAACTTTTATTTTGACTCAGCTGCGAATTAGTTTGAACGTGATTACTTTGAACCGGCTAAATACTCAAAGCAAGTGCGATCGCCGACTTGCTCAAGAAAAACCTGCGTCATGCGCAGCTCATATTTTGTAGTATGATTTTGAATGGAAAGAAGAGATAATGCTCTTGTTTCTTGTGCTAATCGAACTCTTTATTTGAAGAGTCTGTCAGCTGAGAAATTGGGATGCTCATCATTTCCTAACCCCTAATAGCGACAATATAACATTTAACTGGTACCTGGCTAAATTATCAGAGAAAAGCCTGACTGGCTTAAAACGAGAATTTTCAAAATGACCATAAACATGACACTATTTTATATATTGCATTTAAATCATGAGAAAGATTAATGCCAATCGAAATTGTTATTTTTCACATTTGTCAAAAACAAATTTAAAATACTCCTAATTTCAAAATGGTACATAAAACTTTGTCAAAGCATTCAAATTGCATGCGTAAAAAACCGAAAATCCACCAATCTGCTTTTGAAACAGGCGAAATACGATCATAACTTTTGTTAACATACAAGGTTTAAAGCCAATCGCAGACTGAGACCGAGCTGGAGCGAGGGACCAGCTAGAGGATATCGTAATTCTTTCTTATCCACTGTTCTGATCTATGCGAGATAGAATATTCGGCATAAATATTCTATCGCTTGACATGAAGCAACACACAATCAGTTCAACATGTTTTTACGGTAATTGAGATCCCAACCCACATCACTGAGGGTAAATATATCGCTCGGCTTGATTATGAAATACGCTTGTACATTTTTCATGGTCAGATCAGTTCATCATCTTCAAAATTTTGATATTCGATGGAATATTTTGAGATGTAGAGTTAAAACTATCGCAAACCATAATTATTTATTTTGACAGTTTATTCTTTGTTTCAAAATACAACCAGAGTTCTATAAAATTACAGTTTGTTTAAAATATAGATTGCAAACAACACTGATCCAGTTTATAAACCAATAATCTTATTTACGTGAAAAACAGAAGACAAATTAAAAAAAAAATTTGTTTGACACTAGAGAGCATTTGAACTCTCTCCGTTTTAAGAAATAAAGCACCAAAGTTGATATTTTATTACCATCCTGCAACATTAAGATGTAATATTATATTGAAGGTTGAATTAATTTTGATAAAAATATTTCAACAAATATCCATCTCTTCATTCATCTTTTATTGATCCGTTTATCGACTTATCTAAACATATGAATATATAAATAGATTTAACACTTACAATTTAGTTCTGAAGCTACATTATATGACTGGAGTGTCTAGCGTCAGCCAGTTCTTGAACTTTGTACCAAACACATTTTAAACTCCTACCTTAACATAATCTGCCGCTCCTGGAGAGAGCTTATTTCCGCTGTATGATGGGAGGTGGGAGACATTGTTAGACAGGGTGCCTGGAGCATCTTACGCTAACTCATGTGGAATATCTTATTGCGTCAACTGAAGCATAAAAAGTTAAGCGCATTTTGGTAATAGGGAGAGCAATCGTGTGGCACCATAAACTGTATAATTATATCTCAAGTTAAGCATACACTCTGTAGATTGCATCGTGACAATGATGGAGATACTCAACTCTGCACACAAGCTTCTTACCGTGAATTATCCAGAGCTCGGAATAAACAATTAACGGAGTTTTGAAAAGTAAAATGGTGGAGCTCCATGTCTTTTGCTTATTCTGGCCTTTTCGTCCAGGAGGAATCAGTGAATAAATCGTACGCTCGAGTACGTGACAAACACTTTGCTAGTAGAAAGAGCTCGCTGTGATGATAGGAAAAAAAGCAAATGAGTTTTAAGTATAAGAGGATAGTCTTCATTGTAAAGCTTTCCATATCAAAACCTCAAGCAAGGATAAAAAAGCCATTATAAGGTTTTGCAGTAAATAATGTCTTTTTGCAACATGTCTTCCTTGAATTTTAAAATAAATGTCTTTTATTAGCGTGAGTAAATTAAGTGAAGTTGGAGATTTTTAGTAGATTCTGAGCGTCTATAGTGCTTGCTCAAACGGAACTGTGAAACAATGTGCGTTTCCTGTAAGACTATTATATCCGAGTGAATGGAAATTATTGAGACAAAGGCTCTTCCCCTTTCTTATTGTTTTATTACTTTTTTCACTCCCAATTCTTTGCCTTTAGTTTCAAATCTAAAAGAAAAAAAACAACCAAACAAACAAAAAAAAAATGTCTAAAGATCACACCGATTTTTACAATACATCTGTTGTTGATCTGGGGCTGTTAATTATATAAACCTACTTCTCTATCCCAACCCTTCAGTTTTCTTTCAGTCTTCCTTTAATAATCTTTTTTTCTCAGATTCGTCTCACCAAGTCTGTTTTTGAGCCAGACAGGAAGGTAGGTAAAAGCCAAAATTACCCCCAAAATAGCATTGTCTGAATGATGTAGGATCTTGCCGCGCACCAAGATGGAATGAGATTTTCGAATGTCTTAATGTAGGTAGTCGAGGCAGAATCTACAGCCTTGCGATTTTATTGCCTGCATCTAATTCGATATTTGGATCGCCGAGAGCAAACCTTATTTTAGTTTGTAGAATCTTTCCAGTCTTCTGTTTCCGTTTCATGTGGCATGCAATTTAGGGGAGGAAAGACCTTCAGGGCTATCTGTCTATGAGGATAGATGCAAACGAAGTTTAAAGTTAAAAAAGAGCAAAATCTTATCTCCTGGCCTGTCGTTAAAATATCTATCAGTCATGTCAACACATTAAAGGGTCCAACGCTATTTTAAATGACTTGTGTAACTACTTAAAAAAAATCAAAAAAAAAAAATCACACAAAGCAAACTTGCGTGCTTTTAAACCGATTTTCGTAAAAGTATTGTATAATCTACAGTACATGCGCTAGAGCATCCCTTGCGAACCCTCACTGACATGATTTGATTAAATTTAAATCGATTTTAGACATAAAATCATCTCAGAACTGTTGCTCAGAACTAGCTATTTCAGCCGGCTAACCCCAGCCAGACAGTATCACCAGCCGGTATTAATGACTGTCTTTACTAGCGAGGTTGTTCAGAAGTTAAATTGATTCTCTTGCAAGAATGTACAGAAATACTAAACATAAGAACAAGCGCATTCGCGACGGAAAGATTGAACGTGTCGTCAGTATGTGTTTGAGTATGAGTGTGAGTGTATGAGGAGAAATAAAGGGGGAGACGATTAGAGCAACGAGCTTGAAAACATGGCCGCGTATCGAGACCTGGACTTTGCTCACGATTCAAATTAATGGGTTTCGCCACATCCCAAGAGCGAAGTGTCCTTGGTCAACAGACAATCGTGGCAGAACAAGAGAGAGACTCCTCCTCCCCGGCACCAGGTCTTGGTAATTAGACAACCTTGGTGATCATTACTGTGGCTCACGTGAGGGAGTGTTTGGCATCCTGGAAGGCGTCGTTCGATTGATAAAGGAAAGAGATGGGTATCTGACGTGCACATAACCATTCTCGAACTAGACTGGAACCGGTTACATAGTTATCAGTGCAATATAGCATCTGAGGAATCATATGAGAATCATTTCTCTGTGAATACCTTTTTTCGGATAGTACTCGAACTCAACAGATACAACACCAACAGCAACAGGAAGGTCTATAACATCTTAAAACATATTTTACAAGTGCCCACTTTATTTATTGTTAAAAAAAGAACTTTAAATTTCTTTTTCTTGCACACATTGGGATTTCACTCTTCTAGAAACAATATCGTTGTCTCTCTATCTTGTGTCTATGACGCTGGATGCGTTGCTCGAACAAAAGAAAATTGGTAGACAATCTGATTCAGGTAATAGGCAAAACTCTTTCAACATCAAACTAAAACTTGAGTCAAAAATAGAAAAAAAAATCTACCTTGAAATCTACATCGATTTCATTTGTAAGATTAATTCTGTCAGTGATTATGATTTAGAGTTTGCATCCTCGAATCCAATTTTTAACTACTTTGATGATTTTATTATTTGAATGGCAAGAACTTTTGATGATAGTTATCAAATGTAAACCCAAGCACTCAAAATATAAACACAAATGCAAATCTGCTATTTTACAGTAAGTGCATGATTATGTTCATGTAAAGGGAAAAAAATAGCATGGCAAGAATGCAAAGATCATAGTTTGCAAAGTTTCAATGATCAATGCTTAGAACTAGATGTGAACGTGGCTGAATTTGCTGCTTAAAACCTTAACAGCGTTGGATTTCATGGGTTACTTTAGTAGAATAACTATTTTTAGAGTGTTGGCACTATCTTCATAATATATACATATACATATATATATATATATTATGTATAATATTAATAATAATAATAATAATAATAATAATAATAATAATAATAATAATAATAATAATAATAATAATAATAATAATAATAATAATAATAATAATAATAATAATAATAATAATAATAATAATAATAATAATAATAATAATAATAATAATAATAATAATAATAATAATAATAATAATAATAACAACAACAACAACAACAACAACAACAACAACAACAACAACAACAACAACAACAACAAGAGGAACAAAGCAACGGTAAAAAAAAAAATATAAAATATATGTGAGTGAAAGTTACAAAACTAATAATTAAAAAAAATCATTAATGAGAGATCAGAACGAGACAAGAAAGTACCACGAGCAACATCAAGGTCACATACATTAAAAAAATTTACAGAAAGCCTGCAGCTTTGCTGCCAATACCCTGCATAGCTACCCCTCCCTATCATGGCCGACGATCTACAACTTCATCTGCCGCCTCACGACCCATTAACATTTACAAAAATTCTCAAGGATTTCGTCTCCCCTTATCATCATTATCCGAGCGACAAGCTATAATCCTCTCATGGGAGATGAAACTTGGGCCTCTCATGTTTCGGTCAGACTTTTCTGATACGTAAGATGCTGGTTATATCAAAGGAATGTTAATGCGATTTCTTCTGAGCAATTTTGTGAAAGTAAAACAGCTGTTGAAGAAGCAGATCTAAAACTAAACTATAAATAACATCACTGCGATCTCTCAGACATACTTGCAAGGCCAAGAGAAATTCTTGATTTGTTTTCCCTTAAGATTTAATATTTTACAATATAGATTCGTTTACCCTATAAACAGTTTTGCATGAAGATCATATTCGTTCTCAGCTAACGTCAACCATAATTACAAAGCACGCACTAAACAGTTTCAGAACCTAATAAGATAAGATCATTAAAATTATTCACCAATTAGTCAGCAATAAAATAAATCTATACAGATAGTTTGAGTACAGCGACTCTCATTTTTTTAAAATATCAACACAGCATTTTTTTTGTAGTATCAGCAAAAAGCAAAGGCAAGCTCAAACGCAAAGAATAAGACAAATTATTTTGTACTCTTTCAAAATAAATAAATAAATAAATAAAATAAAAAAAAATAAAAGCGAAAACTCTAAGATTATTGTAATCTAAGAAATTATCTATTTCTTATCACTTCCATGCAGTATGTATAGTGTGGGGTTTCTAAACGTTTGTTATTCTAATATTGGCCACTTCAATTCTTGCAGTGACCAAATTCAACCAAGTGGTGTTTCATTTACGAAGCAATACTCTGAGCATGTGATGCTTGCGACTTGCACAGCAATAATATGATAGAGAACCGAGAAAACCTCACTTTATGGCAACACCGGTATGATGTGGAGAGCATGTGAGACATCGATCGAGAGGTAGCGCTGGTGTAAAGAGATTGCGTCTTCTGTAAAAACAGTTATATTTTAACGTATATTTTTTACTCACGGATGAATTATAAAGCAGTATTGATTAAACATTATTACCTTAGCATCAGTTCGCTTACTCCGCCACACTGCGCAGAGCTTGTGACCTTTCATACTGCATGCTGCCAATCTTTCAAATTTTCATCGTGAGGTGTATCCAAAGATTCTTCCAATCTCATCAGTCGTTTTTTTCATCTGAATGCGGTTGCTTTTTGTTCTTTTTGCATTTTCGATAATGAAGCAACGGAGACAATACTGTAGGAAAAAAATAAACTTATTAGCACAAAACGAAAACAGCATCAGCAACTACAACTTCAACGACCACACGAGACAATAAAAATGAAAGAAATTTCTAAACGGTAAAGATGTGCCGCCAAACAGTAGCTCGTGAAAACTGGCTGGGAGACAGGGGCAAGAGAGAGCCTATAACCTAGCATGAGTGGGACGTGCTTGCTTCTAAGTGTTGGACATTGGTAACTTTTTCCTATGTATACAGTTTTCACTAATGTGTTTTAATGTAACTCATAGCTGGAGATACGCCGCAGAACTTCCTTCCTAGACCATAATGAGAATATAGACTGACACCGAAAGAATACATGTCTTTTTGCTGCGATTTATCTAAGAAGGGTTTTCAAGGCTTGGTTGCTTTAGAAGGTTGTAAGTGACAAATCCCCTAAAACAAATTGGGATATCATTCTCTTCTCAGCTAGTATTCTCGATTGGAACACTCCATTGGATAGAATGTGACAGACTGACTATGTCCATTAGTCGGAAAATGTTAAAAGAGCCTCCCAAGTAATTACTAGAACAAGTTAAAAAGATTAAATTAACTCAAACAAACCGTTATTGCACAACGTTATTCTCAACCTTCTTCAAAGTAAAGGTCTAGAAATGCAAAAAAAAAAAAAAAAAAAAAAAATATCAACAACAAAGCTCCAATAACAATTAAAAAAAACCCTCCATTTATAGCCTTCAAGTCAACTTTTAGAACATGAATTTGGTAATTTTTTTTTCTATCGCGAGAGGGAAAATCAGAATAGGTAGCACACTAAGCTTGAATTGTGACGGTTGTGGGTTCACATTCAAGAGCGGAAACTTTGTTTCAACTAATACGATGAGACATTTCATTCCCAAAAGCAATAGCCGAATAAGATGAAAGTGGCGAAAAAAATAGAATGGAATTTGAGGTCAAGGTGTTCAGTGAAAATGTTGTGATTTGATAAGCTGTGGTCAAACCGCGACTAAGTTTTAACCCTTTGAAAATGTTTCTCACTTTAACTGTAAGGCCCAGTGAACATCTTAGTTATAGCTTCTTCTCGTCTAAGTACGAGTTGATTTTCATTCGATTGTAAGCTTTTGTTAAGCTATCAAAAAGAAGATTCTACAAATGTTTCATAATTATTTCATACGAATGACAAAAATCACGTACAGCAAAGTATTGGACAATTTTTTTAAATGTGTAAAATTTTTAACACTGAAGATAACAACAAATGCTCTAACTAAGAACACTTATCACAACCTGAATAATAATGAAACAAGGAAAGAGGTAGGACTATAAAACATATCTAAAACTTTCAATCGTCCCGCGGCTTTTCAAAGGATTCCAAGGATTTAAAAGATATTTATTTAGTATTTGTGTGAGACTTATTACAAGGGAAAAAAACAGCTGGAGGAAATATTCCGTTCAGAAAGTCATGGGTAGAAATACAACTTCCCCCACTATTCTAAAAAATTAAACGAATCAAAAGCTATATTAAAGCATTATTATCTTTTTAGCCCTCTTTATGTTATAAAAAGGTCCTGTGTCTGTGACTTAGATTAGAAGTGAAATTGTTGTTTTTTTTATCTTTTTATATTAAATTTGTATTCTTGTCAATATTGAATTAAAAGAAATAATTAGTAATTAATCAAAAGAAGATAAAATTTTGTCATTCAAATACTCTGGACAATATCAACCATTCTCTTGTGAGTTGCAGAAAATTTACTGGCAATAAAGATTTGCAGAAATATACAAAGATCTGTAAACTTGACCTTTTAGGGAAAGATGTTTCTTACATGTATTTGTTCAATCTTCGTATTCTTTTAATCCACAGTGGTAATTGCTGCAGACAGTTACAAGCCTTGCACTAGAGAGATGATTGAAATACACCAACTTCTGCGCACTTGATATCATACGTGCCACTGTTATAAATAAACATGTGCAAGTAAAATACAGCCGTAGCGCTCGTTTGCATTTCTCTCTTGGAGTACTGATGCTGAAATGCAAAGGGCAATATTTTGTCACACTATTACCAAAACATTCCAGTTAAAATTGACGACCATGGTACCTTCATAATGCATAAACAGCCGATCTCCAATGCCCTGGAATATAAAAACCTCACTTGGATTCTAAATGAAGAAAATTAGAAAATGTCGACATCTACGGCTGTGAATGCTGTCCTAATCATAAAAGAGATGCAAATGGGCAAGCTGCGGAGGTAAACATATCATCACCTCCAAAACGGCCCTTCTCTTCACTTCACACTGTCAGCTGTTGAAAAGAATCCCTAATTCCGTATAGCCATTTTCACCCCATCTGACTTGGTGACAAGACGTGGGACTCAGCCAAACGAAGATGGTTGGTTACGTTTGCAGTTCTTCAGTGCTCGCCATCCTTGCTTTTGGGTTACTCACAGAAGGTAAGTCAACAATAAAAACACAAGACTTAGTAATATCATCAATGAGAGAGAGATAGAGAGAAAGAGAGATCGAGAGATCGAGAGATAGATAGATAGATAGATAGAGCGAGAGAGAGATAGATAGATAGATAGATAGATAGATCGATAGATAGATAGATAGATAGATAGATAGATAGATAGATAGAGAGAGAGAGAGAGAGAGAGAGAGAGAGAGAGAGAGAGAGAGGAAAACTTGGAAATTATGAAAAATCCAAAAGTACAAGAGATAGAGATAGAGAGAGGGAGATACAGAGAGAGATATAGAGATAAAGAGAGAGAAGAGACAGAGAATGAGAAAGAGAGTATAGTTTCAAGGAATATTTAATTGTTTTCTTCCTGGTTGCTTTTAGAATACTTTCCAAGATGAATTATATTTAAATGCAGACACAGCGTGCACAACACTGTAGGTGTAAGTCGCTGCTCTGATGGGAAATAAAAAGTAAATCCAACCGAAAACTTTCGTTCATCTCTTTAGTCTGTATTTTTACTCTTCCGAAAAAAAATACTTATAGGTTCATGTCAGTCTCTGTCTCTCATCGACAAAATATTCCGATAACAAAAACTGCTTACCCATCAGTTTGTAAGAACAGTATTTACTGTTCAAAACCGAACATCCGTATTATGAGCATGGCATGATTAAATCAAGAGATCTTTTTTTTTTCTTCTCTTCTGTTCATCTACCAGCCAATCTATCAACCACTCCATCAAAGAGTTGAACGCCAGCATATAACACGCTGGCATTCTTATTTACCCACGCCAAATGCACTCCTCTATCTAAATATTGTTGTATCTCAGGAAGATCCTAGCCGTCCATTGATTAACTCTACCTGGGTATTGGTGTGTCTAGAAGTTAAGTACGGATGTTGTTCTAAGATGCGTCTCTGCCTGTTCTTTTTGGCCCTTCACTAGCCTATCCGCCCATCTATATTTCTGTGTATTTGTTTTCCCTCCCCCTCCCCTTTCTCCATCTGTCTCTTTCTTTCTCTGTATTTATCCACCTCATCTTCGATCATCTGTTTTTTTTTTTTTTGTTTTAAATAGCGAGTTGTATGTTTTTGCACATGACCTGGATTTCTCTCTCCGTGCAAACGTTCACTTTTTCTTCTTGAACAATAAACTAAATAATGAATAGACCGTGGCCATCATCAGCGTGCATGACGTCATAAACGCCCTGCGATTGTCTGCGCACGGCATTCAAGGCAATCGCATGGCATTGAAAAGGTATCGACCTGAAATGGAGTCGAAATAAGATAACTTGATAAAGTTGTTCATTTTTAATAACTAGTGATACATTTACATTACAAAAGAAACCTCATTGTGTTAACGAGTTGAACGGAATCTTATCCAAAATTAGTTACATCTTACCATCTACGCTCAAGTAGTGTAAAGTACAGAGTTCAATACTTAATATATTCGTTCAACGTGACAATTTTCAACAGTTTTTCTTCTGTACATTGCCATTTACAACCATGGTGAGTTCTTTAAATTTGGGCTCATCTATTAAACCCTTTACATGTTTTTATACTTTGTAAACAAGCCGTTTTTTGGGTATTCGATTAGGGACCGTGCATCCATGAGGAACCCAACTGCAGTTCTAGAAGTTACGGATTTGTCAGTTCAGCTTAATGTCTGCTGCTGGACTTAATTGAGACATTAGCCTCTCTAGGCGTTCCTGTTTAAGGCATGCCGGGCCAGGGCAGCTGCACAATTAACTACGTGGATTTTCTCTTACTTTACAAAGTAAGAAATTAGTGAAGATCCGTTCTTTAAAAGCGACATTTCCGTTTCAGCTGCAGGGAACCAGTACGCATTTAGACCAAAGTGGGCCTAAATACTTGGATAAAATAAACTAGCAGAAGTTAAAGCATGAATAGCTCTTAAATAAACCGTTTTCTTTCCTTTCAAAATTGCTGACTTAGCAAACTTGAAAAACATGCTGCATTGTGGCAAATATTTTATTTATACTTATACTTATCAGGTTTTCATGATCGTGTTAGATCACTCAGCCTATAGAATCAAGCAACAGCTTGGCAAAGAGAAGCAAGACATTAAAATATATTTTTTTTTATTTTCATTGAAGCTGCAAAACATGCAATGATCGAATATTGAAATAACGCGTGCAACAAAGATCTTTTCTAAATTTTTCAACTAAAAATGAATTTCTTACTGACTCATCACAAGCCAAATTTCTTCGAAGGTGAAACAAAATTGTGCATCATACAATACAATATCTCTTTATATCTGTTTATAACCTTTCAATGTTATTGTTAACAGACTCCCATCGACAAGACTTCTCTTGTAACACGTAATATCTTTTGGAAACTTATACGGAAACACCGCATTATTCAATAAAACAAAATGTTTAAAAAAACAGTAAACAATCATACCATATGTTCTAAATCTATAATGAACTTTTGGAAACCATGGTCAAGTATTACGAAATGGTTTGTTCGTGTGTGTGCATATAGAGGGGTGTATCAGAAAATCAGAACTGTTCTTTATTTTCTTACTGCAATATCCTTTGATTTCAAAACTCTATGTAGCAAAAAAACACTTGCCATTTGCCTATTCACCTCGTCATGGAGACAATGTTGTTAGTTTATTGTCACATCGTCCTCCTCCCCACCCTCACCGCCAGCACCATTAAGAGATATAAACGAACAGAAAAAGGTTCTAGTTATGTTCAAACCCGAAATTTGTGTGACTCATGGCGAGATTTTTCCATTGGAAAAGATAGAGCAAAACAAATGCGCCACATTTCTCTGGCGTTCAAGTTTTCAAAGTTTTCAAGTGTATTCTTATGGCTTTTAGTACTGGTTTTAAAGAAGACTCCTTATAGTTTATGTTACATACAGTACTGAGTGGTCGACTAGAGGTAATCCTAATTTTTAGAGGATGACCTTGGCCGGAAGGGTGAGTAAACTACTTCTGACAAAGATAGTAAGAGTAGCACTTTATCCTTTTGACATTACCATATAAGAATTATCAACCGCAGGTCAGAAAATACCGATAAGAACATTGTTTATCTCTCTCTAGAAATAGCTTTCTAGTCTTTGTACCTGCTTATCTCTAATCACTTCTAATTTTTCCTGCCTCAGTTTGGCTCATCCTAACCAACTGCTTACAGGAATTTCTCCTGCTTGTATTCTCTCCTCCATGTTTAATTTTCCGTTTTTCTACCTTTCTTTCTGTCACGACCTGTGCTTTTTTTTCATCCCAACCAGCGTCATCGCATGATCGTTAGATCGTACCTATCAGCAAAATTGTAGACAATTCCAGTTTAAGTATTACCATTGTTGTTTGTTGCTGCAAGGATTGCAAATTAAGATATTGACAGAAGAATCCGGAGCTCTGTTGATGTATACCTCCAACAACATGTCATTTAAGGTAACCAAGAACATCAATTTAGCTGCATTTATTGATTCCTTCTTACGCTTAGAGCAATTCAGCCCGATACTGCTCCACCTCCTATATACAATTTTTCACTGAAATACAGTACAATGCTATAGACATGCCTGTACTCTTGTACCTACTGATCTGGTTTATTGATGTTTAGCGCGTAAACCTGTGCAAGAATATATCTCTGTTGTTTTGGAATAAAATTGCTAAAAAAAAACTGAAACAAATACAATTATTATAACATAAAATAGTTTATGTTTACACAGCCCGACAATAATGTGGTGGTTTCAGGCATTTTGCATATCACAGCCTCCTTCGAACAGGGCGGACTGAAAATGTGAGGCTTTAAAAAAAGTCTTCGGCGATATAGGGCTCGAACTCGGGAAGAAAGTTTCAACTGGTATCAGGGCGGATGCTTTAACCCTAAAGCCACCGGCGCTACTGAAAAGGCTAAAACAATGTATAATGCACAACTTTCCACGCCAATGGTCTCAATGTGGAATGCAAGTATGAAATAGAAAATTATGAAACGAACTGTGCAGAAACGAGAACACAAGGTGTGGCATGAAAATAAAAATAGCACACATTCAATTAGTTTAAAAGCCGTTCTCGGAATACGACATCATGCAATCGAAAGGATTTGTTTATACAAATCTCCAGCATGGCCACGGAACACGCCCTTCTTGATCAGGACTGGTTAGAGGAAATTGAAAACTCTCTCGTCCTTCAGAACAGGCCTATTGAGCCAAAGTGGTCTTAGTATTTTTATTTTTTTATAAATATCATTTTGTGTGCTTAAAAAAAAAAAATCAATGTTACAGATATTAAAAGGAATTCCTTTTAAACGAAAAGAAAGTTATCACCTCTTTACTTTTTCGTAGTGGTGGTGGTGGTAGTGGTGACGGTGGTGGTAGTAGTAGTAGTAGTAGTAGTGGTAGTAGTAGTAGTAGTAGTAGTAGTAGTAGTAGTAGTAGTAGTAGTAGTAGTAGTAGTAGTAGTAGTAGTAGTAGTAGTAGTAGTAGTAGTAGTAGTAGAAGTGGTAGTTTAAGTTCTTGGAAAAGTAATAATAATAATAGCAGCGGCAAAGGCAGTGACGTAGTATAATCAATTTCAATTTCCGAATCTATATCAATGCTGTAACAAATCTAGAGGGAAAGATAATAGGAAAAGTAGAGAGACATTTCCATATCCAAACCTTATGAGAAAGTGGAGGGTTTCTTGTCAACAGGCACCCTTAACGGCCACGAAAAGCTTTTTCAAACAGAAGGGAGTCGCAAAGCAATAGAAGGAAGTGAGCGACTCCTATTTTTTGTTGAAAGAAAACTGTCACCACTTTGATAAGGCCTTGAGCGAGTATCAAAACGTGAGGTCATAAAATATATCTTTTTTAGGCATGTTATTGATTTCTATTACAATGGAGTAAAAAAAAATATTTTTTTTTTTAAATTCACATTATATCTAAAACAAAAGCATTCTCCACGCTTTTTTGTTATTTTACTCGCCATATCAAAGATTAACATTTCTGTTTTAAAGATATAAAAAAGTTTCCATATGAGCAGTATTTATGTTTGCTTTACAAATGGATAAAAACATCCGAATAATCTATTTTTGTACTCTGAAACGTGATTGATTTGGACAAAGAAAATTCTTTTTAACACACTATAACAGTGAATCGTGATCTGCATAAAAAAAAAAAAGAAATGGAAATATCATTTTTATACAATTTTATACAAAAGGATATGGTTTTTGCCTAACATGTTGACTAAGACGATGAAAAAAGGAAAAGTATAGTTAAAATGGAGAGAATACAGAGAGAAGCTGAGAGAGAGAGAGAGAGAGAGAGAGAGAGAGAGAGAGAGAGAGAGAGAGAGAGAGAGAGACAGACAGACAGAGAAGGAGAAAGAAAGAGAGAGAGAGTGAAAGAGAGAGAGAGAGAGAGAGAGAGAGAGAGAGAGAGAGAGAGAGAGAGAGAAAGAGTGTGTGTGTGTGTATCTTCGCCACTGTTATTACTCTTCAATAACTTGACAAAAATATTTTGAAAGTGTTTGAAGGTATTCAACCCAAACAGCAAACATTGTGAAACAATATTAGACCTAAAAAATATTAAAATAACTTTTCATTGAATTTAACATTTAACATTCCATCTTGCAAGAAAAAAATAGTGTAAGAATAGTATTTCCTGAAAAAAAAAGAAAAAAAAAAGTAAATCCCGAGAGACTCTCAAGCAACTATGTATGAAATACATTTAATTCATCGTTATTTTCGTTCTATGATTCAAATTCATCACTCTTTTCTTAAAATGTACAACACAATGCCACATTGTTAAAAATGCTCAAAGTGCAAAATCATTGGCAAGGACTTTCCACAAATTATTTTTTAAATTTTTTGATAGATCGTTTTTCATAATTCGTTTGCATCTTAATGTAATCCAACTTTGACATCTTTTTGCCATGAATTTCCTTGATTCAGATACGTAAAAAGAATTTTTATTTCACTATAGGTTCGCTGATTTGATGACAACAAAATGTTTTTTTTTTAACCATGAAATCAAACATTTATTTTCTCGTTATTAAATGTTTTTAATATATATATATATATATATATATATATATATATATATATATATATATTGATCTGCATAATATAAGCATGCTTACATTTAAAAACTGATAAAAATTTGAACATAGGTTTTTCAAGCATGACAAATAGAAAAAATAAAATGCAAAAGGATAACCATCATTTGCAACCAAACCATTAATTTGTTTTACATCCTCGAGACTTTGTTCTTTTAAAAGTCTCATCTTAATTATTTCTAAAGCAAAAGTTCCATGTTTTGTTGTGAGATCTTCCAGCACCGTACAACCGCTACAACATTGATCCTGTGTCTCACGATCGCTTGTCACAGATTTTTGTCATATTTTGTTGCGTTAGATGGAATAAGCCGTAAGTTAGGTACGGTAGTCTATCAACCTCGCCGTCGTTTAGCTAAATCGACTTTCAATCATTTCCGTTACATGTTTCTAGTTTGTAAAGCATGAAAAAGGTACCTTTGGCTAATTAGCATAGAAGTTCCTTTTACTTTCTAGCAAAAGAAATTTGGAAAAAAGTTCTTATGATGAGTTATTCATGCCTTTCTCGCAGACTCAGTAAATTGAAGAAAAGGAGAGAGCTGGCATAGAGTAAGAAAGAGATAAAGAGAAAAGAAGACAGAGAGAGACAGATAGACAGATAGATAGCTAGCTAGCTAGCTAGATAGATAGATAGAGAGAGAAATGGAGAGAGAGAGTGAGTGAGAGAGAGAGAGAGAGAGAGAGAGAGAGAGAGAGAGAGAGAGAGAGAGAGAGAGAGAGAGAGAGAGAGAGAGAGAAGTGGCGAGAGAGTGAAATCAAGAAGAAAGGCGTTAACACATAAAAGTAAAATAGAGCAACATAAATCATTCAAGTTACTTCGCATGAAGAGCAGAACATATCAGCTTCCTCCAAATGGAGTTGGCAAAGTGTCAAGAATTGATAAGATGTTTGTTTCGCATGGAAACTTACTTGTAACAAATAGGTATCTCTAACTACAACTTAACTCCATTTCGCCACACTTTTATCTTGGTTGAAATTGTAAACGCTTAGAGAAGTTTGTGCTCAAATATATACACTGTTATGCGAACAGAAAATATTTTAAAATACAGAATTTATGTGCGATTTTAGGCAATTTTAGACACAATTGTAGGCGATTGAAATCTATAAACAGCATGTTAGCGGATGATCTTCCATTTAAACAGGTTTGGGCAAAGAGAGTTAGAAATAAGATCCACTACAGACACTTCGTTTTCTTTTAAATTTTTTCAAACAACTGGTCTTACCATCTTCCAGGTAGTTATCTGATTGAAATAAATATGCTTGGAGCATATAAATCAAAACTAAGAGACTACACTATGAATGAGCTGCATAAAAACAACGTAAAAATAGAAACGAAAGTGCAAAAGACATAACACAACAGTAATGGATGCGATTTTTATTGTTAAAATTTTTTTACATGCATGAAATATATCTCCGTGTTGTTAGTTACACGTCCATCTTGCTAGAATACATTTTAGATATCCATGGGCCAACAATATTCTAGATTGGGGTTTATTCAGAAAAGACAACCTGGATTGACGCATATTTGAATATATCCCTATACTTCCCATTTCCGAAATACCCATTAAGGAAATGAAAATATACAAATTTTTCCACATATTTTGTCTTTTTCTTCTCCAAATATCTTTGAATACATCATAATACATTGAAAAAACCCCCCAAAATTTATCGTCTAAATCATTCTCTTTTGATTTTCATTTGCTTTACCTTCTTTTTCGATGTTGATATAAGTTTCTTAGGACTCATGCTCCATCTATTTTTTTAACCATTACGGATCAGGCAACTTTGCTAAGAAAATAACTGTATAAATTGTATATCAAGGTAAACCAAAATGTTAAGTAATTTTCCACAATGTCAAATCTCCATAAATATAAACATGCCTATAATAATTATATATGTTTTCTAGTCAAAAAATTTTCAAGCTGCTGGCAACCTGTTTATTTCTTCCGAATCTTCCTTAAGATGTTTATGAGTCCAGCGAAAATGAATTAAAATATCATTTTTTCACTTCAATAAAATTGAACGAAACTCTGGCCGAGACGGGAACTGCTGTGAGGTATACAGGACCAAACTTGGCCACGCATGGGGATGGGGGCATGTCGGTATCATTTCTCTGTTCTTGTATCCTTTCGTCTTCCGTATCATTATCTTGAGCTAGATCTAGTTTTGTGATTGCTTCATTTCTTCTGCCACCTTATCGATTCAGTTATCAATCACTTGTATCTTTAGATGTTACTTCGTCTCTCCACAACTCTATCGATGTTTTACTCCCCCGCCCCCCCTTTTTTTTTTCCAACACACTCTTCTTTTCCGCCTCTCCCTCACTCTCTGTCTCTCTTTTACACCAAACTGATCTTATTGAATTATATGAGTAACCAGTCTTAGAATTGATTGCAAAATGAAAGTCTCTTTGATTTGACAAGCTTCGATTTCTAATAAACAAATCCAATCCATTTCTTGAACCACTTTTCTCTCTCTCCGTTTCTCTCTCTCTCTCTCTCTCTCTCTCTCTCTCTCTCTCTCTCTCTCTCTCTCTCTCTCTCCAACTCTCGCTATCTCTCTATGTACCAATTTAACAGCATACTTATATATAAGTATTATTATTTTTCTTACTTTTCATTTAACTTCAAATAAATTATTTTTCCTCAGTTTACTGAATCACCCAATAACCTAACTTCTCTCGCTCTATATCTCTCTGTCTCTGTCTGTCTCTCTGTTTCTCTGTTTTAGTCTCTGGCTCTGTCTCTGTCTCTGTCTGTCGGTCTGTCTCCCTCCCTCCCTCTCTGTCTATCTGTCTGTCTGTCTGTCTGTCTCTCCCTCTATCTTTACCCTTCTCTTTCAGTATCTCTCTGACAACAAATCTAATTACTTAGCGCATTTCATCAGAGTCCACATCCGAACAGTCCAGGCCGTGGTAATTAACCGACCTCTGGTGAATGACCGTAACGGTATCTCTCGTCTCACAAGCTCGATACCACGATGAGCCGCCTACTCTTCTTCACTTCTTTGGACAATGTAACATCCAAACAAAGCGACAGGGTTTGCGACTCTGCATTCATTCAGTTCATCGGGGAATGCACTGTTAGGACTTCGGTCTGTGAAGCATTTTCTATAGAGAACGTAGAACGGGTGCACTGATATATGATATACAGGATATAGTAGGGAGTTGAAAAAAAAAGAGGAAAGGGGGTCCGGTGCGAAGAATGAGGAGGAGATAATTATGACAATTTTGAAATCATGATTCGTGTACCTGACATTAGGACTTGTGTGCAGTCAACCTCAGTATCAACAGGACCCTGGAGATAATTCGCTATAATTACATGTCAGCAGTTGTTTGCCGACGTAAATGCCAAAAATAGAGCAGGGAATTTTTTTCTTTCTTGCTTCTACATATTTTGAGATAATCTTAATATATATCTACCACTTGGTACACTCAATACACGCAATCCATCATGTAGTTTTCAGTCACGCAATTGAAAAAGAGGATTTTCTATAGGCTGGGATTTTTAGTTTTAGGGAGGCGGAGAAAAGGGAGCGCTAACTTTTTTCTGCGAAATAGACCTCTCTTTTCTTTCCCGTAGTCGAAAATGCTAAATTATATTTGGCCTAACAAATTGTTTTTATACTCGTTGGAAACTTCTAAAGAATATGTTAAGGCGATTTCCACTTCAAAGGCGTGGAGACATCTTATTCTGAGCTCTGTCAGTAAAGGGCTTAATAGATCCTTTTTTATGGTAATACCATTCTATGATGAGGTTCAGATTCCTGACATGAGAATTATTCATAACGGAGAAGAGAATACATGGAATAATAATTACAGCATAGAAAAGAAGGAATCTATTTTTAGTACTGCCTCTGCGCAGTCAACCCACACACATTTTAATAAATGAAAGAAATTGTAGTACTGATATTGAAAATACACGTGGCGTTTTGTTTGAAGTTATTAAAATGCATCACTTTACCGCTCGAAAGAAAAGTGGAACGGACCATCTAGAGTAACTAATTGTTTCTTTGAATGATTGAATGCTACAGCTAGGCCTTCAAGGCCAGAGAGTTGTGGGTGGGGATGTATGCGGCTATTGCCTGGTGAGGGAAGTCTTCTCAAGACGCTTGCCAAACTCCTTGCTTATGAGCACTCCGAAATTAAATCGCTTGCCTTTTCTTTTCTTTTCTTTTTTTTTATCTTTTACCTTAGACAATCTATATTCGACGGTGAATGTGGACATTTCTTACTGTCTTTCCAACCGAGGTGGCCTGAAATCATCTTTCGTTTTACTGGAAAACATTGAAGTTTTATACAAACTTTTGCTAGTCTAGCATTAGTGTAGTAGAGAATGGTCCATTGAACCTTACTGAATAGATAACTGCCTTATTCTTTTCTCGTAATAAGTTAAAATATTTAATATTCATGGGAATACATTTCTATGGCATAAAATGGCACATAACACATCCCTATATGCCCATCACTTCGACCTCAATCAGTATTAGTACGTATTAATAATTGATAACAGTTGAGGTATCAATATGATCCCAGGAGTAAAAAAAAGTAAGATTATTTCTAAAACTGATCTGTATTACTGTTTCGTTCAACTGTTTCTCTTTTATTAAATTATAAACTCCTGCCTATGTTCTTCGACCAAAATCTTGACCACAGTAGCAGTTTTAGATTATTGATGCAGATTTTTATCTAATCTCATAGTTTTAATTAATAATCTACATTTATATTTTTCTCAGACATTCAAGACAGAAGCTCGACGTTTAATTTGAAATATTTAGTAAAATCTTGATTTTACATCGCATAACATTTCATCTAGATGTAGCTGCGTGGGATTAAAATCAAAAGATTTTGAAAATATTTGATTAGCAAATTTATGAAATTATATTTAATTCAACCTGTATAAGGAGTTCGTCGCCGAATGGAGTCGTGAGGAGTCTTCATTATTGAAGTAAGTGCTGAGTCTGTTAGTTTCCTTATATCAAGGCTTAAGAAACGCTTTCATAGACTTATCTCACTCATGAGCTCCAAAGAAATTAAAAAAATGAGTCAATTAAATTAGTTTTTGCAAATGACATTACGTATTTTATTACACTTGCAGTTTTACACAGAGAGCATATTTTATACCGAAAATGTATCTAGCGATAACCATTGTTTTATTCCCTTGGGTTGTAGTGAAAGAAGTCATAAAAGTATGCGCCTTTTTATCATTCTATCACTTAAAAAATCAAAAATTCCATTCCGACAAAAAATGCTTGAAAAATTCTAAATGAGATATCAATAAGCACCAAAGCAATAAGCGTCGTAAATTGTAAATGCAGATAAAATTATTGTCGTTGATAAAATTTTTTAAGATTATTTTTATAGTTATAAGTGAGGCTATTTCGTTTACTCAAAGATAAGCACAAATACAATTTAAGATTGCCACACAAATTTTACAAAAATCAGGTATAAACTAATATTAAACCAATGGGACGAAAAACAGAAATGGCATGCAACTGAGCTCGTTGTAATCCGCTTTAACATCTTCTCCAAGGGTTTTCCCACTGACTTTTTCACAGCGAACTGGCGAACCTTAATTTCATTAATAACACATTAACACCGGTCAGTCATGCCGTGAGGCGAGGCTGGTGGCTGGAGGCCATCTCACGTCCTGCAGTCCAGGTCATCAACCCAGTGGCAGTTACTGACCATTGATGGCTCCATGCTAGAGAAACGGATAAACTGGGTATGGCTCAACTCCTTCACCACTACCAAAGTACCCCTCAGAATTGTCCAGTTTGAGTGAAACTCATTTATTAGCCAACATGCCTTACTTCAGCAAAAAGTTAAAAGTCAACTTTGTTCAAGTTCGCAAACAGTGATAATTCCTGTAACACTTTCGTTTGGAATTCCATGTTGTTCAGCATTTTGTTTGATAAGGATGGCGATGGAACTTCACCGATGAAGATCGGGCGAGTAGTTCAAGGTATTATATGAGGTCTCCAACTTGATGCATCAACTACGGTCCTGATCAAATTTAAAATTATAAGATCAGTATGTTTATCAATGTTTGTAACATTAAAATAGGAAGAAAAACATTTTTATATGTATCTATAATATAATGTACATAAAAGTAAGTATATCCCATAGCCTTAATGATTTGATCAACGAAATTCTAAATTGAGCAAAATTTGGATTTTTTTTTTTGCAATTGAATGTTATCATTTCTACAAACATCAAAGTTGCTAAATCAATACAATAAGGAATAAATAGTCTCTTTCAAAGTTGTATCGGCGCTTTGTAGTTTATTTCACAAGTGGGGGAGGGGGGGCCGCAAACAAATTCATCTTTTCAAAACAAAACAGAGAAAAAGTTTGAAGTGTAACTATGGATGTGCTTGTGTTCTCTAAATCAACTCGAAGAGTTTATGTCTTGTAAATAAAGACGTGCCATGCAGTGCATCTTGTATTCATGGACGCCGAACCTCTTCTCCAGTCGAACACTGATCAATGACATCTTTTGGCAATGGTTTCTTTACCAAGCTATTTTCCTAAATAAATGGTTTTAACTTCGATATTGCTGTATTTTTTAAAAACATCTTCTACATTTCGTTACGTGAGATTATCGTAATAAAGTATAAAGAAGGAGTAGAGCCTTGTTATCTTCAGGTCTCGATTTGCTGTACGATGGTATAAAGTAACTGTAGCTTTCTGTGCAGCCAAGGATAGGACTGGATAGTAAAGACTTTAACCCACAACCAGATAGTTCTCTCAGAGATGAAACTTCGACTTTTTACTGTCAATCTCTGGCTCTTCCGATGGACTCGAAGGCGCCAACAATCGGAATGGGAGTGCCCTTCTAATGTCCTCTGTGTTTACGACATCTAGAAGAATGCTTTATAAATAATGATGATAAAACGACGTGCTGCATTAATCCCTTAAAATTAGTTTGCTCTCTGGCTGACGAGACCTTTATCTGTGATCAATATTGGAACGAGAGGCCCTGTTGAAATGAATCTGCTTTTCTTGTTAAATTCCCGCGGGCTAGCTTAAAAGAGATACCGGTTTCTATTTTTTCAATTCTAAAGGGGAATGTCATAGATGTAATGGAATTTCAATGGTTAGACAAACAAAACTGAGATAGAGATCAATGTTTTTGTCATGGAGATTTTTTGAGCAATGAGGCAATCAGAAAAAGAGAAAGATTGAAGCATGCCTTAGGGATTGTTGAGTTCATATCATTTTAATACAATTATTAATAAAATGGAATGAAAAATGGATCGATTATGTTACTTTACTCCGGCAAAGCATTGATTAGGTAAAAATACCCCATTTGTTTAACAAAAGAAGAGAAAATGTTTGATATTCATTATTAGAGATAGATAATATTGCAGATGGTCGAGAAGACATATTAAAGTATACGATCTTAACTGATCGGTGTTTTAACTCACTGATCTTAGTTTACGGGTTTACTCGTCACTCATAAATAAAACACACTGGGGTCTCAAGGCCAAGGAAATCTCTCAAAGTGAAACTAATGATATCTACAGTTTAAAAAGTTAAGTTTAAGAATATCTTTTATATGGCACAAAAAGATTATTCATTATGTTGATCTAAAGAGAATTTCCTATTTATAATCAGCTCATTAGAACTAAGAGTATTGTCTTAGCGAGAAAATAAATAAGCAATAATATTACAGTATATTAACAAAAAAGTACATCTAGTTACTAACTGCAGTCGATGGTGCTACTTCGTTCAAGAATCAGGAAACTGCTACGGCTGGAATTATTTTAAAAAGTACAACTTTTTTTAAAGACTTACATTATTTTACTTATATTGTGTAGATGTCAGAAAAAATCCCCACATTTACTCCTACATCGTCAATACAAAATAACGAAATATTTACTTAATGTTTTAGTGATTATGTTGTCCGGTTTTTCTTTCATAAATGTTCACTCATTAGCATTTATTCATTTTCACCAACACGACTAAAGGTTTAACTAAAATGAGTATTTTAGACTTTTCCACACATTGTCAATGTGTTAGAACACTAAGAAGCGGTAATACTGTATATATACAACATAGCAATTCGTGTTCTTAGGTTGATACACCGATCATGGTCTATGAAAGTAGACAAATTTTATCACTACTCACACTTGAGACTTCTTAGATAAAAAATGATAAAGTGGTGATAAACAACATTAAAATCATCTCGTCGGATTGTACGAAATGTGGGTCAGTTTGTTTCGTTGAATCATGTAACACCGTTGTATAAAAAACCGGAGGCTGGAACTCTTGATTCAGCTTGTGCGGGGTTGTTTCACCACTTGTGCACTAAGAAAGCTAATTGTCTACAACTTAATGTGTTCATCACGGTGTAATGCTCCTCTTAAATACCAACAGAGAGCACCTTACAGACAGAGCTGCTGTAATATTTACGATCTGGCTCTGTTTATTGTGCCTGATTTAGAATGTCTTCAGTGTAATTTTCAGACTACAAACTGGCAAAAACAGTATTGAAGTATCTTATCTTTGTTTTTCTGTTCGCATCTTTTAGTTATTTATAAAGAAAAATTCTTATTCAAATTTTACTATGGTCACGTATAAGCCAATAAATTTTTTTTTTTTAAAGACATACCAACCCGAAAATAAAAACACAGGAAAAAGACAAAAGATCAACATTACTAGCAAGTACAACATAATGTTGAACCCTGATTTATAACGGTTAGAACCTCTCATCGCCTTTAAAGCTCGTGTGACTATAAATTGAGAAATTTCTTCTTCTTCTTCTTCTTCTTCTTCTTCTTCTTCTTCTTCTTCTTCTTCTTCTTCTTCTTCTTC
>JAWDGP010006768.1:252500-327500 GCA_033675545.1 Elysia crispata | reverse complement strand
TCCGTTTTTATGGATTGCAATGATGAGTGTCACCATTTTTAGATGGTTTTAAAAAAGTCTTCAAACAGATAATAGGCTACAAATACAAATTATTCAATAAGTTTAATGAGCTCATTAAACTTACTGAATAATTTGTAGACATTGATAAAAGTTTTTTTTCGGGCGATTTTGTTGGCTGCAACAAGTGTAATTTAAATCGTCTTCACTCTTAGGTCAGTAGAATGTAAGTCTATACTAATTATCTTGACCTTTATTTTTAAATTAAATAATAGGGAGAGAGAGTTGATATCACTTCTTCTTTAGAAACACCAAGTTACATTGCTGCTGGTTCAACTTAATCTTAGGCAACTTCGATCATTTAGTGACGGTAATTTTTGTTGAAAGATTTAAAAAAGAGCACTAAAAGCGTGTAACAATAAGAAAAGGATTTAGATGGTTCATGTTATTACTTACTTGTCCTTTGATGGCGTATCGTAGAGAGAAATTCATGCAAGCATTTTAAAACCAAAACTAGGTAAATTCTGCGGGAAAAATGTAAAATCTCTATAAGAATCCAGCAAGAGGTTATCAAGAGGAGTGTGATTGAGTCTAAAAGTAGATTCTCCACCTGGATCAGAAATCTTAATCTCGGTATGGGCTGATCATTTACGACGTTTCTGGCTAGAATTTATAGCAGCAATCTAGGCATGGAAGACTAGATATGGAATAAATCATCTAGACCAATTTTAAACATGTAGGCTATGTAGAAACTTTCTACGTGATACCACGGGCTAGATCTAGATTATGACTTTGCATAATAGGGCTTGCTGAAGTTTAATTTCTGCACCATCCCTCAGAATGATTATGCTAAGAATATACTGTTAAAATTGATTTTCATTCTTAAACCTAACATCTCAGAGGCGTTGAATAATATTTCCTTTCTTAGAACCAAAAAAATCTAGTCTCGCTATATCCCAAAACACAAAACTTCTAAGAATTCTTTCACTTGGCCCAGGTTTGTATTAATTCTTCACCCTATTTACTCACAGCCTGTTATGACCGCTATTTCTATTGAAAGCCAAAAGCTATTAAAAAAAAATGTATGGCCCTACAATTCACGTATCATTGACTTTTCTAACTTGCATGGAAACAAAAGTCACTAGATGAAGAGCTCCAGATGAATTAATAGCTCCATAGTTCGGAAAGGTTGAAATCTGATACAGATATGATTCAAGAAATACTGGCACCCGATATTTGCCATTCTAGATTCCTAGAATGTTTGTGAGGTCGAGGCAGCTAACTAAACATATTTTCTTATATTAAGAACCTTTATTCTTTCGAATAGTTTTAGATCCATTCCCATATCTTGTTGTCTCACTGCTTCTTTGCTGTTTTGATTTTTAGCGCCGTATTTCTTCGTTTAATCCTTCATGTTGTGAAACAATAAAAAAATAATGAATTTTGAGATGATTTGATAAAAAAAATAAAAAAAAATGAAATAAAAAAGCAACTACAAATGGACTAAAAGTTCATTATGTAAAAAAAAATATTTACAAAGGTTTGACAAATGAAATATGGAAAAAGCCTGAGCCATATCATGAATAGCTAGGCCGTGATTGATATTTAAAAAAGAGGCAGATTATATCCCCATTTTAAAGATGAGGACTAGAGTAACAAATAAATTATCTGCGAGCAAAAGAAAAAAAAATGCAAGAAACAATAATGCCTCCTGCGTCAAGAATGTGATGTACACAGCACGTTTGTGCTTGAGATGTCGTGTACATCATGCACAGAGGCTGCCTGAACTTGTCACTGTGTGCTTTTGAATCCATTGAACCACAGTTACATGCGCCTACACGTGGTTCTCTATAGGACGTTAAGGATCAAGAGAATTATGTTATTCCTCTAGGATCACTCTTATCTTATTTAAATATCACTGGCACATGATATCTAATTCTCTTGACACTACAAATATTAGTCTCTATTGCATTAACCTTTCGAATAAAACGGTCTAGAATTTATAATGTATTAAGTTTTTATGCTCAATACTTTGAGAATTGGATTTAAACGTTGGCCATCGAGCTGAATGCTAGGTTTAATTTTCAAAATATCCTCTGATAATACATTTGCAGCAGCTAACTTCTTATATTTATGAAACTAATCGAATAATCCACATAGATATTTGTCTCCTGAAAGACATTTGAACTCGAAATTTCATAGAAATATGCTGCAAACTAAAAATGTACAAATAAATGTCTAGACTTTAAATTCTGGTCTATTCATACCACTATTACAACAACCGTTTCATATGCTGCTGCTGCTACTACTACTACTGTTGATACTATCTGCTACTACTACTACCACCACCACCACCACCACCACTACTACTACTACTACTACTACTACTACTACTACTACTACTACTACTACTACTACTACTACTACTACTACTACTACTACTACTACTACCACTACTACTACTACTACTACCACTACTACAACTACTACTACCACTACTACCACTACTACTACTTCTGCTGCTGCTACTACTACTGCTACTACTGTTACTACTGCTGCTGCTACTACAACTATCATTAGTACCACCATTACGACTACCACTATCGCTGAGATTACCACCAATACTACATCTCCACCCGCCTTCCTCCTACAACTACTATTACCATCGCTGCTGCCACCATTACTATAACTGCGACAATTGAAATGAAAAATAAAAAAGAAACCAAATAATTGGTTGAAAAAAGTTATTCAACATTAAACTCGAGTGATTTCTTTTATAGTCAACTCTCAAAATTTCTAACTTTATAAATATTTAACGATTGTGCTTGGCTCAGGCCTTTATTAGATAGTGATGTGCAAGCGCAAAAGAGTTTTCTTAAGTATATCCTAAAATGAGAGAGCTCAAAGGTATCACAGCTTATTTTTACTTTGTTTCATCACTTTCTTTGTTTAGAGTATGTGCTTTATCTTAATGTCAAAAATTTTGAAAACAACAATTTGATGTATCCCATTATATCTTTATATCTGGTCGGTACTATTCTGGTGTTTTCCTATGCATTTAGCAGGAAGGAAGGAAGAAAATATGAAATACGCTTAGCGTTGGAACGGAGTCGGCTAAAACAAATGAAAACAATACAAAAAACAAACAACAGTGCAAGGCAAGATACAGTTTTACACTTAAAAAACTTTTTTTATTTTTGAAAATTTATTTTTTATTAAATCAGATAACCTACTCTCTTGTGAAAATTTTGAATGTATGAAAAACAGCATCAGAAAAACAATCTAAAATCAGTGCATTTTAAAATCTAGTAGTCCATCCCACTTTTTTCGAACAAACAAAACAAAAACAAAAACAAAAAAGAAATGTAATTATTTTAGTTTGTAACTGATGCTCGCACACTTCCCCTGGCCACAGGCTAGTTCACATTTTCATTTTTTTTAATGAATGACGGACTGTTAGGTTGCACTGTTAAATTCTCTTGAAAAAAATATTTTCAACAATTATCTCACAGAAATGCAGTGATAAAATATCAATGTTGTGGAACTTTTTCTCTGGCACCGGATAGTGAACACACGCATACAAGAAAACAACAGTAACACTGAATTCGATATTTTTTAAAGTTATAATTTTCAGCATTTTAATTTTTTTCTTTTTGTTTTCTGTGGACATTTCTATTTAGATTGAAAAGATTTTTTTCGTGTGAGCACGGGTCGGGGTTGGATCTGTATGATTCCCTCTCTTTGCTGGAACTGTCTTCGATCGATTAGGTGAAAGAACAAAGGCGTGAGCTTAGAGTTTTTAAAGTAGACACTAAGAAGCTTTCCTTATTAAATATTATCTTATCCTTTTCAAAGTCGCAGACCTTCACAGTTGTATGTATATTAATACAAGTACCAGCTTTGCTACATTTAGATAGAGAAATTTATGATAGCTATGTAGTTAATATACTGAACTTTTAAATCTGTTGTGGTTTCTGTATGTTTTTCATTTTCAAGATATAGTTATCTTTGTCTAGTTGGCAGTTATTTCCTAGTCTTATATTTTAACCATTAAAGTTCTTCTACCCCTGCCCAACTTTCCCACACTTTTCCAATTATACATTTATCTTACTTCTCTGTCTTTTTTCCTTTCGTCTTCTTTCTCTCCGCGGGATGAATTTAGGCATCCGCAATAAAATAGTTAAATATGATCATGAGGGTTTGCATTCAAAATGTTTCAATTCTCTTTAATAATCACAATGACTTCAAATTTCTGATCCAGGTCTAAATATCCTGTTTTAGGTTTTCTAGACTCTTCACCTCTTCAAAAAACAAAGAAACCAGACTGGTTTTTACTGTAATGCCTGTACAACTATAATGGAAATCTGACGAGGCTGCATTTCGGGAGTAAAATCAGATGTGCCAACACACACACTCATATACTCCCATGGTTGAACCAGTAGTTAGTTTATTCTTTAAGAATCACAATTTATCAATAAATACTTTTAAAAGGTCATGATTTACACACACCAAAAAAAAAAAAATGGACAAAATATGAATTCTCACAAGACAGTCCATTTGCATAAAGTCATAATAAGCGATTAGAAAGATCTGTGGATAGATTGAGAAAGTACAGAATCGGGTGCTTTCCTGTAATATCAGGTAACCAAAATATTTGGCTACTTTTTTTTACATGAAAGGTTTAATTCTCGTGAAAAGCAGAGTTCTGTATATATAGTGTGCAACTTAAGGAAATTTGCTTATGTCACTAGTTATAATGAGGCAAACTTTTAAAAGCTGGTAGTTATCCATTGAAAGATTCCCCCGTGAGATTTTATATCTGTTACCATCGAAGATTTTCAGCACAAAGCTGCAAGTGGAGTTAGCACTGCCAGCAGCAGTACGGCTATCTCCCATGGCCTGCAAGATCCTCATTTTGATGCATTTCTTTAACCCCAGAGTATGTCAGATTTGACGAACTTTGGAGCCGCCACTATTTCTTGTATCGAACAGCTAAAGGCATTTCTACAACTATTAAGCTTTATGAAAAGAAATTGACTAGGATTTGTCTTCAGCAGACTTTTAAACTACCGGAATCGAATGAGCGTGTCTACACGGATGATGGCCATTTGGCCCAGGTCCACAAATTCAAGAGCACCTTCTCTGAGAATGTCGGCCCCACAGGACTCAGCACGATCGAACCCGGCAGCAAGATTCATCGCAGAATAGAACCTCTAGGGAACCAAAACAACCTGAAGGCAACTGTGGTATTCGTAGACAGGACTGGTTTGGAAATAATCAACTATCTATGAAAGCAGTCAAATTAAAATGACAATAAAAGAACGAAAAACATTGCATAAAGAAATTAATCTAAATTACTTTCATAGTGATGAAGCTGTCAGTTCTGAAGTTCTAATGTCATGCAGTATCAAACCAATTGTGAGTTCCCTCTTAGAAGTCGATGGAGAATGAGAAAGACAGACAGACAGACAAAAAAAGAGAGAGAAAGAGAGAGAGAGAGAAAGAGAGAGAGAGAGAGAGAGAGAGAGAGAGAGGGGAGGGAGGGAGAGAGAGAGCGAAAGGGAAGGAGAGAGGGAGAGAAAGGGAGGGAAGGAGAGAGGGAGAGAAAGGGAGAGAGGGAGAGAGAGAGAGAGGGGGGGCAGAGAGATAGTGAAAGGGAGGGAGAGAGGGAGAGAAAGGGAGGGAAGGAGAGAGATAGTGAAAGGGAGGGAGAGAGGGAGAGAAAGGGAGGGAAGGAGAGAGGGAGAGAAAGGGAGAGAGGGAGACAAATTGTTTTTTAGCTAGAATTTTCGTGCTTTAAGATGTTACAAATCGTAGGTTTAATACGAAGAAAAAAAACGGACTTCCTAACTATAACACTGACACGTCAATCAAAATTAACAATTAAATTTGAGCAGACAATCGATGTTGCTCACACCAAACAATTATCTTTCGATCCTCCATGCGTGAGGATTGACCACAGCCTCTGTTACACACCCACCCACATTGAGATATCTACACACAGACATCAGCACCTACAGAACGTGTAGGGGTCAATTTGGCCAGTGCATAGCGATGCGGTCGATTATCCTGAAATAGGCCTTATCTAATTTGATTAGTTGCATTAAGATGATTAACAGTTATGTAAAATTTTTATCTAAAGTTCACAAGACCGCATGTCCCACAGATATTCTATAATTGTTTACCGCTGAGCGAGTACAGAAATGATTTCTGTGCAAATGAACTCATTCAGAAGAGAAACAAAATTCTTAAATTTATTATATTCACTTGCAAATCTCATTTATGTCAAAAAGTCCATCATTAAATTATAAAAAAAGTGTTATTCATTTCAAACTAAAATGTATGCTCAATTGCTGGTTTCTAGAATAAAGAGTGGAGATAAATGCTCCAGCGTATTTCATTCTGTATTTCTCAAGGTTTCTCTTCGTCACCTTCCATCCCTTAGAATTTGACCTTTGCTTTTCATTATACAAAGCTATAAAATAATTAGTATCCATCGAATAATTTAGGCTCCATGTACCGTTTCTGTCCCCTCAATTTACTTGCCTCATTCTAGATGTTTACTTTTGAACATTGATTCTCACGCTATCATCATTAATCTAATTATGCCAGTCATCATTATCAATATCCTCCTCAACTGTGTTGTTGATGATGTTATAATTCTGATTCAATGCCCAGAACTCCTTTGTAATTATTGTGGAAAAAAAAATAATTGAGGATACAACCAATTGGATATTATTCTGCTCACACTAAAACAAATTTATCTTATCACAAATCTAAAGCCATAACATAAAAAAACAATAAATCAAAATTAAAAACTAACTCTTTGCTTATGGTAAAGAAAAATGCACATATCTATTATTCTTTTTATATCTCTAATCAACATTGTATCCAAATACTGTTAACTTTCATAAATGGATAGTAAATAAAACATATTTCTGTGTTTTTGAAATTTGAATAAATATTTGATTGTAAAGTACTTTTCCCCCCATGTAGATCTTTAACAGAATAATAATTATCTTATCCTTCTACAGTCTTGTTTTTCTTTTACCCCTAAAGTTTAACATGTAAATTCCTAAAGCCGGTTATGACGAAGTGTAAGAATACTTAGCTAATTATGTAAACCTCATGTATTTATAAAGAATTCCAAATGCTCTTAATGGACAGTTATAAATTTCCGCAAGGCATGATTGTATTATCTTCTGGGCACTTTTCCTTTTTCTTCCATAGCATTGTAATGAGCGCTTCGAAAGATCTTTAAATAGAATTATAAAACACCGAAGCATTTTTTAAGCACTATAAAAGAAAGAAAAGAATTGCAGAAGGACAACTAGATTTGATGCGTTTTAATTTTCGTTTACAGCAATTAATTTTTCCCCTTTTTTACTCGCTATTGTATCTCAATCCTAAAAAGTCCTTTGTTTAGTTTCAAATGGTTTGTAAATCTATTCAAGATTTGAATATTATTTTGATATTTCATCATCATTCCAATTTTCCCCTGATTAGTGGCAAATAATACAAGCTGTCTAAGACTTATGTGTAAACAGTTGTGAAACATTGATTTAAAACAGAAATTTTCTATTTTTTTTCAAATTAAGTGCGTTCTAAATATTGCATAATTGAAAAGTTAAAGAGAAATTTGCCCTAAAAATTGGAAATAAATTGATGTCGATGGAAATATATCTGTCGCCCTTGATAATTCTTGTCCAGAAACGTTGGAATATTTTTTTTCACTAACAACTAAATTAAAGCAAACATTGCAATATAGTTTTGGTTTGTAACAATTGTTCACAAAATAAATAAAAATTGACTTCTAAAATCACTCTTTTTGAAGGACACAGTTACCTCGATATGTTTGTTTTTTTACAATTATTCCAGTCAATGAAAGGCGATTTGAAAAAGGAGGCCAACGTTCTTAAAATCGAAATGACCGAATAACTCGACAGTTCCGTTCATGGCCCATCAACATAGTGAAGGGGGAGAGAGAGAGAGAGAGAGAGAGAGAGAGAGAGAGAGAGAGAGGGAGAGAAAGAGAAAGAGAGAGAAATGGATAAGAGAAGGAGAGAGAAAAGAGACACATATAGATGAGACAACAACAAAATGGTTCAAAGAATAAAGAAAAATGATTAATTAAATAGGAGAAAAATAAACATTTACCCACAGAGCGAGAGAGAAAGAAAAAAAGAAAGAGAGAGAGATAGAGAGACAGACAGACAGACGGAGAGAGACAGAGAGAGAGAGAAAGAGAGAGAGAGAGAGGAGGGGGCGCTATAAGTATATGGTTCGAGAAATAAATATGTAAATTATGAAACAGGGAGATGTAAAGAGATAATATAAAAAATGGTTAAGCATTAGATGTATGTTAGAAATTTTTAAAGTTCAATAGCCGAAATTTAGTGGTTTTAGGCTCATTTAAGCATTTATGATAAAAAGAAGGATGTTTATAACTAAAAGACAACTTTTAATAAAGTAATCCATAAAACAGATATATAAAAGGTTGCTTGTTTGATTTTAGGCGTAGTTAAAAAGGCAGCGATATTGAACGTCACATTACTAAAATTTAAAAAGAAAGTGAACATTTCTTTAACTTCACTTCACTTTTAGCTTATTCCTCTATCTTTTATTTTTTTTGTCTGCACCGCAGCTGGATGCGACAAAATTGCAAAGCTGTACAAAAAAAATCAATACGTGAGAGTATGAAGATTCAGAATCAAATATTTGGTAATATATGTAAATCTGCGATAAAAAATTGCATATAGAATGCTGACTTGATAATAAAAAAGTGACGAAAAATGTAAACCATTTTCCAGAAGAATTTAAATAACATTGTAACTGCGTGTAAATCATAACTTTATCGTTTACTTGCCGTCTACGTAAACTCTTTATGTGCCACACAAGGCTTGGAACTGTCCATTAAATCAAGCTGTTTATGTCTTGAGGTAGAATGTGTATAGCAGTCTGAGGCCGGCATTAAGATTGCTATACAAGATAAGCCCTTTTTGAACCTGAGCTTCTCTTGTTATATATATATATATATATATATATATTTATATATAAATATATATGACTTGGTTGGTTATACACCAAGAATCAATATTCTCGCCTATATTCTCGCCCCAAACAGCACATCAATCGAACAACGTTTAATGTATTAAAAAAATTCGTTGAAAGAATCACATTGTTACTGAATTATATAACCTTTTTGAAAATTCTTAGAGACACACGGGAAGTTAATTAAAGAGGAACGAGTGAAGAGATTTCTTTCTTTCAACAAACGTAATGATTTTATTCAACAATACAAGGGATTGAAATGAGCCTGATCGAAAACATTGCTGAGTCCTTAACCATTCTTCGTGATACTTTATATAAACTTGCTACTTAAATTTCATTGTTGAACTTATTACTGGTGGCCACCAGAAACACATGGCTGTTTCTAAGTGTTTCACCGATGGCAATTATCCATTTATTGGGTTGATTACCAGAACATTGCTAATATTCTCTAATTAACGAACATATTCACGACTACCACTGGGTTCTCCTATGCCTAAGGGTAAAGCTGATTGGTAGACACCAACCTCATCAAATCGCTGGGAAGCTCCAGAAGTGCTTTCAATGGTTCAGTGTTTCTTTGAATGACAAATCTGCTTGCAGGTTTTTTCCGGTATGGCTTTGATGAACATTTCCCTGGAGGAATACATTTATCTTTCCAGAGTTTCCATTTACAGTCATGTAAATAGTTTTATGAATTTTTTGAGAACTCTTTGCAACAAGACCTCTCACAGTGTTTAATTGTAAGATAATGTTATAAAATTAGCAATTTGTGGATTTTAACATATGAGCTGATTATTTTATTCAGGTTAAACTAGTTTCGTATTTAGCATATGGGCATCAATTTTGTCCTCAAATCCCAAAAGTAAGATGATTTCTGTTTTATGAGATGCCTCCCATATACATGATGGAAGCTACCTGTTTTATGTTCACGCTAGAGATAATGAATAAATCATTAGAACATACACTCTGTTGCTCGTGATAGCATATTGTAATTCTATGTGGTTGAAACTCGTTTAAACATTCAGAGCTACGCATTTAGCTTAGACAAGTAGCTTAATAATTCATCTGACACTTGGTTATATTTATTTATGAACATATTAAAAAAATTTCAGTGAGATTTATAGAAACAAAACCGATCAAAATTATCATTAAGAGAAAGAATTCGTAGTTTTTATAAACCGAATTTAGTAAGACATTTGTTTTAAAAAAAATTCTGAAAGAGCAATCATCCGACACAGATTCTACTAAGATTCCTAGTATTGAGCTAACATTGAAATGTGTATCTTTGGTGAAAATTGTAAGGGGGTGGATCTGTTGCAGGCGATAAAATTCTTCACATCAAACCTGCAGTAGACTTTTTTTTACCAACGCCCCGTCTCCCTTTCTCTCTCTCTCTCTCTCTCTCTCTCTCTCTCTCTCTCTCTCTCTCTCTCTCTCTCTCTCTCTCTCTCTCTCTCTCTCTCTCTCTCTCTCTCTCTCATTGTGCGTCTGTCTGTTTGTCTCTTTCTGTGACTCTCTCGTTCTCTCTTTCTCTGCCCCTATCTGTCAGTCTCTCCCATCAACGAAAAACTCTTAATTTGAAACTTTGTGAAGGTAAGATGATAAAATAATCTACAAAATGAAAAAAAAATGTGAAATAGAGAGATAAATAGACAGAACATAATTCATTGTTTGACATTCTTTAATCGGCATTTTAATCTCTCTTTTTTCCTACTCTTGTTTTTGTTTCTGATAAAGGCGTGAAGCATGTTATGCATCGTTTTGTAATTTTCAGTGCTGCACCTCTCCTCGTTTTTTAAATTGTCTGTTGCAGCGACTAGAACAAGAAATAAAATTTCCTAGCTATTATTATTATTTGTTTAGTTATTTTACATTTTTACTTTCCGAAGAACTTGATCAAGAGAATTTCTTTGTATTTAAAGATTTCAGCGTTATTTGCCTTGATTTAAAAAAAAATTGATTAAGGACTTGATCCGTCTCTTTTTCTACCTATCTTTTTATTCTCCTTCTTTTCTCATTATTTATCTGCCTGCCTTTTGAGTTAATCCTTTCCTTTCCCCCATACAACCCCTCTCCTTTTTTCTCTGAATGCCTCTCTCTCTCTCCCTCTGTCTCTGTCTTTTTCTCTCCAATTCTCTATATTTCCATCTCTTTTTCTCTATTTTTCTATACATTCTCCATGAACCCCTCTTTTTGGGGAGCATAGCGGCGAATTGTTATTAGCTATGTTCTCTTTGAGTGGCAAGACAAGGGGTGCCGAGGCATCTATAAATCGATGGTTCTTCTTCTTCTACCACTACTACTACTACTACTACTACTACTACTACTACTACTACTACTACTACTACTACTACTACTACTACTACTACTACTACTACTACTACTACTACCACTCCTACCACTTCTACTACTACTACTACTACTACTACTACTACTACTACTACTACTACTACTACTACTACTACTACTACTACTACTACTACTACTACTACTACTACTGCCCTCGCTACTTCTACACCGTCATAAAGCAACAACAATATCGAGAAGTACAACGTGGAATAAATCCATGCGTGCGATAATTATAATGATAATAAAGCTTCTCCTACAACACTATTAGTAATACTTAAAACAATGAGATTGAATCCTGACCAAATTAATTTATCAAAGACTTATGTTCAAAATAATAGGATATAATTTTCATAATAAGTTTTAGGAGTGACGAAGAAGGGATGATCGAAAGTATTACCTGGAAATAATTTGATAATAAGCCGGGCTCACGAAGTTGGCGATCAATTAAAAAGAATGTAATTGGCAGATCTGCGTCTTAAAAATTTAGTACAAGCGAAGTGGTTGAGCCTATCAAGTTCATTTTGACACTTAAATCTTTTTTTCTCGTTAATCAAACCAATATAGAATGCATCTTCCAAGGCTGCATTTAATTTCATGTAACACACGATCCACAAAAATGAAGTGAGAAAACTGGTGTCCAGATTATAGTTTACTTAGTGAGACTGTCAGTAGTGGCTGCACTGAGCAACCGGTCTCTTCCTGTTTAGTTATTAAACGAATCAGGTCTCTGAGATTAGATAATTTGGCAAGCCAAGTGATCTCTCATTTCTAAGGCCATGGAACGAGTGATTGCGTTTTCTTTGCTTCATTTAAACATTTATTGCGAAAACTATTTCTCCTTTTACAGCGCATAACCATTCTTAAACAATTTTATTATATGTATTATTTTTTAAGAATACTTGATTGTGATACTTCATTTTTATTACTATCAGTTTTTAACACAGGACTTTGAAAACTGTTCTTAAAAAGTTTGTTCTAATTTCTAAGACATTAGTTCGGAAAGTTCGAAAAAAGAAATTACAATTGAAGCCAATGTAAAATTATTTTTTTTTTCCTTCACAACGTCTATTAACGCGCTTGGATTCGACACTGTAGTTTCTGCTATATTTGAACTGATATTGTGGGAGGCACAAAACTGCAGAAGCGTTGAATTTTAAAAAAGAAAAACATGTTTGAGTGTCTGTGTAGGGAACTTGTTTATGTCAGGTATGTTTAGTGTGTATTTGTTTAAGAGTTGTTTGTTTAAACTAAATCAAAAGTATAAGAGATGTGAAATCTAAAATCTGTTTTTACCTATAAGAGGGCCCAAATATCCAATGTTCTTTATGATATAGCTGGCCATGTCAAGACAATTATAGATGCTAAGTCTGTATTGCCTTCTATTAGGTAAGACCAAATAATGTATGGACACTTTTAAATTCCTCTAGACGTCCAAGAAAATCTACATCTACTCCATCGTGAACCTAGCAACAACATCAGCTCAAAATTTAAGAAAACACTTCAGTCCGACAGCTGTGAGCCCAACTTTTCAAGCTCAATATCGGGCTTAGAAGAATAATTTGAAAAAGATCTGCTGAGTTGCTCTTGACACTGCACGATTCTAGTTTTTATTGCAGTAAAGTTTATTAGACTTCTAAACGGTTTCAGCCGGCAGATTATCAAGGAGACATAATATTTTCTAGTGCAGGTATTCACCCTGACTTGTTTAACATTCGATAAAAACATTTGAAACTGCTCTGTTTGAGCATTTGAATTTTGACCACCCCCCCCCCAAAAAAAAAAAAAAAGAAAAAAAAAAAGGATTTTAAGATCTCCCCAACTATAAAAAATAGCCTCTTCTTCTAGGCAACGCATGAAACTTTCGCAAAAATTTTAGAAAAGACCTTCACACAAGTACAGAATAAACATTGCAAGATAGGAGTATTGGTATAACAATAAACCTAAAAGCAAAGTATATGAAACATTTTTATACCCCTTCGTCCCATAAGCTGTGAGTCAGTAAGTAAGAGGTATTTTTTTTTTATTGTTCTAGATAATTAACAGAGCTCTTACAGGTCCGCGTACTAGTTTTTTTTTAATTATTGAAATGCATCATCAATGAAGGTTCGACATTTATTAAATATGTATGGTTATTTCTACTGCCCTCCCTTTTAAATCTTTGCTGAAAAAAAATCATGCTACCACACGGTAAGAAAAATATAAATTTTATAGAATGGCAACTAATGGTTAATCGAACTATGTGTTACTTTAGACTAATTACTGCGCTGAAAAGTTAGCAGAGACAAATCGAAGAAATTTGAAGTCAGTGAATGATTCCTCGAGAGAGGTAAAAATGGAATGGCATAAAATTATACGCTTTTTTATGCGTATATGCCATTCCTTTTGATCTTTCTTGAAAAAAAAAATGAATATAAAGAGGAAAAAAAAACCTAATTTCTTGAATAACAGTTTATGATAATATGTGCCATGATAATTAATTTCTCTTTGTGAGTAATTTATTCTTTCATTATAATCTACAATAACATGGATGACCTGCACAGATAGAATCGTTTTCATTTAAAAAAGGTGCGGAACGAGAATATAAAGACGTCTGTCAAAATAATCATAACCCTTGCGTCGATCACCAGTGTCATCAGCATCAATATCCTCCTCCTCGTCCTCCTCATCTTAACTATCGTCAGCACCATCATCGCTATAAACAAGAGAAACAAGAACAACAGCAAAAGTAGAATACATCTTTGTCATCATGTTAAAAATCTTCTTACCGTTTTTGTGTTGCTTTTTTTCTTTTTTTTTTTCTCTCCGAAAATCACTTCAGTTTTGTATATTGCCCCTGCTATGTTATTCAAAATATTGTAAATACTACCATTTCAGTTATGTTTTAAACTAAAAGACTCATGAAAATTAATACGAAACCGGAATGTGCTCTCCAGGCATCTTATTGTGTGCCTGGCACCTCAGAAATACTCTTTGTCAGATGCAGACAGAACTCGTGTCTTGGAAGGACTTTGTCGCAGTCACAGATCTTTGTCACCATTCGTTTGGATCGCCCTGGCTTTTCGGAACAAACATGAGCGTGAAGTTTATATTCAAACTCCCTTCCCTTCTCTTTCTTTCTATCTTTCTATCTATCTATCTATCTCTCCCTTTCCAACCCCATTCTCTCTGTTTTTCCGTGCCTTTCTATTTTTCTTGAGATTTATCCTCTTTTTCCTCGTTCTCTCTGCATCAACCTGTCTATATATATTTGTCTGGCTGTTTTTTTGTCTGTCCTTCTTTCTAACTTTGTTTGACTATCTGTGGCTATTTCTATCATTCTCTTCCTTCATCTCCATTGTTTTCTCTGTCCTCCTACTTTCGTGTATCTCATTTCCCATTTCTCCTGCCATCTGCTTTTGACAGTCCAATGTTTTTTTTTCTCTTTTCTCTAAGTCCATGTACAAAGCTCAGTATTCGCTCTACGCCTCACGTCTCGATATTTGTAATGTATCAACATTGCCACGGATTCCTTTTTCTCTCTCTCCAAACGGTTATGGGGTGTCCATCTTTATCACGGATTTCATGTTTTCAAAGCATTTGATTTAAACTTTTTTCATTATTTTTCTCTAGGTATTTTAGTATGCAAGTTTGTCTCCTTTTCTTCGGATTGTCTTACACGACGACTCTTTAGAATGCTACTCATTTTCTATAAATTCTTGATCTTTGTAAAAATCTTGTAATGTTTCTTTTTCAATTTTATTTCTGTCTCTGCCGCCGATTCGATATTTCTCACCCATATGTACATAGTTTCTTCTCTTATCTGTTCGTTTCTCCCTCTCTATCCTCATCATCTTCCTTCTCTCCATTTCTTGTGCGAGGTGCCCTAGACTAAGTCTTGCTCAGACTAGTAATATTTCTCTTAGCTGCAGGGTATCATTGGAGATGAAATTCTCAGCTACCCAGATGTAGACACCCATCATTATCTTGGCCAAAAAAAAAAATAATAATAATAATACGAATAATCGATCGTTCTCACCGTAATAAATGAAAATGTTTACCCAGAAATACAAACTAGAAATATTTGTATCGGCTAGGGCATTACCATAATCTCCTAAGTCCAGCATCTATGAGAAAAGAAACAGAGATTTATTCCGGCTCCACATATCTTTACCTCTGAACCAATCCGCCTCTGTGATCACAAAGATGATTATGCCGTTTGGTGTAGCAAGTGATCATCTGTCTGGAATAAGGCATTTGGGGAGTTGGTAGGAGGTAAGAGTCGTGTACAAAATTGTTCTTTGTTCATAATAATGTGTATAGCAAGATAGAAAAAAAATCCTAACGCTCAGATATGCCTTTAACAGAAAAATAAATTGCGCATATGGAGATTTATTTTATGTGAAGATCTTTCAAAAGTTTAGAAACATCAATATTTATCAGCGGGTTAAAAAACAGGTAATATGCCAAAAGGATAAGATGAAAAGCAACAATAGAATTAATAAAGACATGCACAACTGCTTTAACATGTAATTCCTTTGCCAAGAAATTTCTAGAATGAACCAAAAATGTCTCCATGACAAAGGGACATTTCAGGTTTTACAAAAACAATGTTTAACGTTTTCCTTTTTACATTTGAAGTCCTGTCTCTAGCAGTCTGGTTATCTCATTCTTCCTAATGCTCCTTTCATCTCGAGACAATTATTCTGGCTTTCCTATCCCTCCCTGTTGACCTTAGCTCAATCGGGACCCGCTGGTGAGCTGGTCGAGTCTCCTGTTTAAGTTCTACTGTTTTCTTGTGGAATCTCAAAACACAGTTCTTATCACAGATGTCAAGCTGGAACTTTTCCACTTTCTCCTTTTCGCTCACCTCCTCTCTCTCTCTCTCTCTCTCTCTCTCTCTCTCTCTCTCTCTCTCTCTCTCTCTCTCTCTCTCTCTCTCTCTCTCTATGACTGCGCGTTCACTGGCAATGACTTTAACCTTGCTAGATTTTTTTCCCAATCTCATGTTCACAAGTATTTATACCACGATTCAGCCGCTGCCTTCACAGTGAGGAGCAACATAAAAGAGAAGACCCGAACAGAAAATGACATCAGAATCTACAATGTGGAGTGGACACAGCTCACAACTATTCGGACGAAAGAATGAAGTTTTCGGGGCGGCCCCTTCAGGCTCTACGTGTAATTCTAGGGCCATTTCTGAATTGAGGCTGTTATTGTAAGGAGCTCTCTGTTGGCTTGGCGCGGAATTACGTTAGTCGCAGTTCTTCTAAAGTTGTGTTGTCACATCGCTTAATCTGAAAGGGAACAAGCCATTCTGTATACCACCTTGGGAGTAGGAGGTCATTCCGAGGTGCGAAGGCTCTCGAAACAAGATGATTAGCCAAAATGTATTAGTCATAACACTGATGGTGAGAACCGCTTTGAATTCCATCAAGCAGGATCCATAATTTAGGAGGGAGTATGTAAAAAACGTTTTAGAGTTAAGTTACGTGTGTGACTTACATTTACAGATAGAATAGAAATGAATAAAACATTACAAAAGCAAAGCGCGGTTACTTCCTGTAGAGATTGCTGTATACGCATGATCATGATGAGACCTACAGTTTAAAACAAAAAAGAGGCAATTACTAAAGTTATAATGGGATTCAAGCTGAATTAAATATGCGCGTTTTTCCATGTTAAGTGATGACCATTTCACATTGGTTTTTGACATTTATGATTTCTTGCCAGCAAAATTTCCATGTCTGATAAAATTTCAAGAAAAATGGATTACTATAAAAAAGCTTGCTTTTTCCGGGCCTATGCATAGTTCGTTCTGTCGTTTGTTCAGCTCTTTACTAGTGTAGCTTTCCTCTTATATATGACAAAAGGTGATAGATTTCTTTATGGAAGATTATTTGGTAACAGGGTGGCACTTTTACCATATGAAATTTCTACATAAGTTCATCTTTGTTATTTAAAGAATCTGAAACATAAAAAATGGTGGGCAAATTAAACTTTTGAAGGGAAACATCCTCCTTCGGTGCTATGTGAAACTGTTACAAAGACACCAAACATGAGATAATAGAGATAGCTTTAGTTTTTTTAAAACGATATTCGTAATTGAATTCTCTAGCATCATCAGTTTTTATTTTTTTTCTGTTCATCAACGCTTATGTTGGCGGTAAATCCCACCACACCACCCGCCAATATAATACCGACAGCTCTGTTGTTGCTTCGTGAGAGAGCTCGGGGGTCGTGGCACGCAGACCAGCACAGCAAAGCGCTGTTGTCTTCAGCCAAACTTCACGACACAGGGAGTGTTGGCCGTAACCCTGCTCGGGACGTCTGCTCAGGAAATTAGTTGTTACTTCTATTAGCAACAGGAGAATCGATGTGCTACAGGGCCTACTGATCCCAGTGACGATAGTGCTACATTAGACATTTAGTAGGAAATTTTTAAAAAATTCAGATTCAACACCTGGAATTAGTATGTGATGGTAAATTTTCCCTTTTTAACAATTTTTGATTGATTATATAAATTGATTGAATTATCTTTGCACACACGTAAACACGGACAGAAGTGTGATGAACATATTGAAGTCTTTGATTCATGCCGCTGGAGTTATTGACACAATAATATGGAAATATTTGAGCCAACCTGAGTTTTTTTTTTTTTTTCCACAATTATCTGTAATATACTTTAACTCCTTAGATGATAATGTCTTGGAAGATGTGAAAACAAAACTAAAAAATCTTAACAAAGGCGGGATAAAAAGAAGATTCGAGATAGAACTCATTAGCAAGAACGCTTAGTTCTGAATAGTACAAGTAATTTTTAAGATCAAGCATGCTCAAAGATGTTTAATTATTTGTGAAATTTTTGGTGTTTGAAAGTACGACCGAGTGAAATTCAAAGATAAACCGTGCAACAGGTTGATAATACCAGTTTCTGGATTTGGAAAATTGAAACTGTGGCTCTCACATTTGATCATACTTGCAAACAAACTTATTACACGTTTAGTTATCACATAGGCATTAAAAAAAAAGAGATTTAATTTACGTCAAAGGAAACTTTAAATAAATAGCTTTAGCACACAGTTTTGATAGGGATCAAATGAAAGTTCTTAACATTTTGGCTATTGACCTACAAAGAAATCCACAAGGAAAAAAAAAGGATAAGAAATGAATTGGCTTTCGTTGGGGTTTCCAAAATTTTCAAAGATATCTGTTTGTGACGTCTGGTAAAGATAATCTGGTTTGCTTCTTCCAGGCCCAATTTTCTTGGTTTTTGTGTTCAAGAGATGTATGAAGAGATTGTGTAAAAATATATTATGACCCAAGTAGGTTGCTTCAGATTATGTTAACGTCATATTCTTTTATAACAAAAAAGGAAAAGAAAATATATTGGAGCATTCTGTCATTCAACACTGTTTATCTTAACATGTGACCAAATTTGAAAGATATTTTCTTCCTGCCTTCCTTTTCGATTGTAAGCTATAATAACTCCCAGTTAATACATATATTTTTTTTCAAGAGCATTAAGTGATTCATATGTTTATATTTTAATGACTTCCATTTTTATGAAAAATAAATGAATTTTAATAACAGCAAAATCGCTGTAAAATTTAGCAAAAAGAGGAATATACAAAAATGACGGAAACATCGGTTTTTAAAGAATGGAGACAAAGAATAATATTTATTATGATATCGTTCGGCATATATGCAAATTAAAATGTGCTAGGCATTGCCTTCAAATAGATCTGTGTTAATCGTTGTGAGCTTCATTGTGAGCGGTTAATGGTATATTTTAGTGCTTTATTACTATAATACTAAAGTACTTAACTACTTGACATTTATCATTCTCAGTGACTTTTCATTGTAGGGTTGGATGATTCCTGAGTAATTAAACGACAAAAAATTGAATCACTAAATCAGAAAATTATGAAAAGAAACTTAAAACGATAACTGTTGTAGTTTGTGAGGAAAAACGCCTGATGTAATGAGACATTAAAGAGGACCTCGAAACGTGATTTAACTTTTTCTCCACACATCTGTCTCTGCCTTGAGCGAGCAACCTCTCCTGATGGCTCTTTCAATCTACCCACCTGGTATGTATTATGTTTGTTTATTTCTCTTGCCAAAACATAGCAAGTATAAGGTCTTTTAAAATCAGGGGTTTGGGGGGGCAATAACAAGAGTTAACGAAATTGGTCAGATTGTGTTCCAGTTTTGAACTAGAGCTCATACCAAATGGCTAAAACATAACTTTAATTTCCACGTGGAGGTCAATACTACAAGACATCTAAATCCATATATTCCCATTCTATTTAATAATTTTTTTTCACACCCATTATAGACCTATGAATTCACACAAAAGAAGAGCATCGAGGTGATATAGCTGTCTTATTAAATGATGAGCGCTTACTCGGATCTACAAATACTCTGGGATTATCTAACTATCTTTTTATTTTTAATTCAAAATATTTCTTTTTTTGAACTGATGTCATGCCATTTTTGACGAACAAAACCTATGGTTTCCAAAATTGAATAAACTGAGTCTCAAATGAAGTGTACACAAAACATTTTGAGACACATCGGTTGTCCCAGGGGTCTTTGGTGACCTGCGCCACATGATGTAGTCAAGCATTGAGGGAACAATTACATTTATTAGACGTTGATAATGTTTTGTACTCATGAAAATTTGATCTGTTCCTTAACTTTTTTTTGGTGTCCTACAAGACAGCTTTTGAAAAGTCAGCGTGTACCATTACATTTCCCGTCCAAACAATTGCTTAATTTGTTGTATTTCTATTCATGATGTACGTCTTAGACCGACAAAGTTTTAATTTAATTTTGAAAGGTGTAATGAGATTAAAATTTTCATCTTAACCTTTAATCGCACAAAAAAGAAGACAAAACTTAAATGTTGATAAAAACTGATTATTTGATGGAGGCAAAAATTGATAACAAAATTTTATGAACTGGTCAAAGCTGTGAAATAAGGGTTAAGTCTGAAATTTTAGGATGAGCAACCAATTTTTAAAACCTTTTATACTTTTCATTTTAAAAATTTTCAGTGTACTTTACGGACATAAAAGTTCAGTGCCAAAATCATGTTGTCAGTCGTTGAAACCGATATCCGAAACATTGTACAGTCATAGAATAGAATAAAGCAAATAGGCCCCTCCATCCAAAACTGATGTTAATGCAACTGCTCTCTATAATTTAGTTTCATCAACTATAATAGTGGTAGAGCCTTTAACTTTGAAACGGTTATTGCGAGAGTAATAAGAATTATTGAAAAATTTTGACAATCTGCAATAACACGATAATTGTCTTTTCTATTGTCTGTTCCCTTTATTTTTTGCTTAAAACTTTATGCGCATCAGTTGACTTTTTTAAACCTCCCGCAAAATCCCAACTGAAGCAGCGAACTCAATCAGAGCGCAGGTTCGAAATCATTGTAATACGTGAGAAACACATTTTGCCATCTGATCGGATTTCCGCTGAGGAAAAACATCATATTAAAATAATTTTGTTAAAATTATTCTTCGCTTTCCTTATCTCTTTCGATATTTTTGTTTTTATTGAAAACAAGTTTTTATGTTCATACCAAATTATACTCGATGTAAACATTTTTCAGCACGTTTTGAGAGCGGCATTACGATGCGGAACTCAAATAAAGAATAAAACAAATTATTATAAAATGTACATTTTATTTCTTGTAATCTTGCAAAACATTATAAAATATATTAGGAGGATTCACGCGACAATTCCCAGCCGTCATTATTTTGTGAAACATTTTAATAGCTCTCGTGAGTCCACAGTCTTTATTTCCCAAGGGATCAGTTTTGTTTCTTTATTTTTCACTTTATTTTCCATAAGCTTTTAAGCGGTGTTCCTTTACTGTGACGAGAGCTACACTCAGCAGGACAAAAGGAATCTTTAGATTACATTTTTATGTTTTCTCTTTGTCCACTTGATTGCATCGCACTAAAGTGCTAGTGTTGTAAGATGTACAACTATAACACTTACAATGGAGGATTAGATGCAAATGGACACTCAGAGAAATAAATACTGAGATAAACACAATATATTGATTATGGCAAACATATTCATAGGAAGGCAAACAAACATATGGTTAGATAGATAGATTGATAGATAGAAAAATAGATAGATAGAGAATTAGATAAGTAGATAGATAGGTATAAAAAATTGAGATATGTAAGTATCAAGGAAAGTAATTATATGCTTTGATCAAAGTTTATAAAAATACTTTTATAGGAAAGATTAACAACTAAAACCCACAGGAGCAGACCTTATGTGCCTCATAATTGAATTTCTCCTGGGCGGTCCAGATATCGAGCGCACGGAATTGATTATCTTATGATTGATTGATATAGTCCGTCCACTATAAAGTGATCACAAAATAATTTCTGTGGCGTCAAATTTGCTCCCATTGAGAGGCAATCAAAAGAAACCACAAAGCGGTGCCTATTTTCGTGACAGCATTCTAGATGAAGATGACTATTTCTTGGGACAAACAGTAATATTGAGCAACTGTGTTATAAGCAGGTTTTGAACATAACTATGCCTCAGAAGTTCTTTGAAGTAGAAATGGCTTCTCAAATTGATACTCACAGACTACCTGGACTTGAACTTTTAAAGTAAATTCATTTTTTTCCGTAGCCTAAACGCTTTCTTTATGCCGAACAAAGAGCTCATCATATTCTTTGCAAACCTGTATTTTGGAAAAAAGATAGTGGACAATTGAACAAGAAAGATGGTAATAATTCTTCATGATACCGAATTTAAATCTGCGATATTGAAAGAGCTACTCCTTTACGTAAACATTCGTAAAGGCCAATCCATTTTTGGCCAAAAATGATAAATACCCTCTTTATACACTCATGTTAAGGCGTCTTTAAGCATTTAAAGAATCTAGTGTAGAAATGTTAAAAAATCTGCAATTATTGTTTATAGGTTTTGCCTCTCAAAACCAAAGCCAGAAAAACCGGTAGGGAAGGAAAGGTCAGACAAACCAAAATAAACTAAACTGGGAACTATATTAAGTTTTCTAGGCATTTTCGATCGGATCAATAATTTTTCCTTTAAAAAAGAATGGTGAGATTTAATTTGTGCCAAATGAAAATTCTAGTGATTTAAAGAGGATCATTACAAACTTTCTTTTATTTCAGCAATCAAGATTACTCATACTCTTGTCACGAACTGGCCTTTATTTTTTTAACTTTTTTGAAGTCAATGTTTCTCGAGGCATTTTCCATATTTTATCCTTTAAAAAATCAAAAAAAAAAGAAAAACAAAACAAAATCAAACCAACGCTCAGAGACTTATCCCTCCTGTTGATGTTACGAATAATGAAATTATTCAGCTTTCATCTAAACCAGACTAATCCATCAATGCCCCTCCTTCATCCCCTCTCTATTTTCCAAAAAACACCAAGAATTATGCCCATCTTTTATTTAGCCTCTGTTAAGTAGCGTCTCTCCATGTTCCCTTCTCTAAACACCAAACTGAGCATCTATGTAAAGAGTCGAGCGTAAAATGTGAAAGATTGGATAACAAATACTGAGTCAACACATACATATTTGAAGTAATCATAGAAGTGCAAGCAGCACTCAAATGAAATAATTAACATCTACTATGATTGAGGGAAAATCAAGTTACAGTTTATTAAAGCATTGTCTACATGTTTATGTTGTTGAAATTTTTTTTTCAATTCAAAATTACATTTAAACGTTTTTTACTTTGAGTAACACAATTCAATGTAGTTAATTAACTTATTGAAGCATTATCGGCATCAGGTTTTTTAATCTTTAGCGGCGTACAGGATCAAATATAATTTTGGAAACATTGATTAATCGACAAAGGTGAGACAAACTTTTCAACTTTAATTTTCTTCAAAAAGGAAAAATTGAACTTTGCCCACATCTTTAATGGGAAACACCTTCTCTTAGATATTCCGCCCGGACTAATAATTGTACCTTATTCGAAATGTGCAGGAAACATTGTGATCTGACGATATTGAGGCTGCAAAACCGAGACGTCTTAAAAAGACGTGATTAGCATGGTGAGAAAGAATATTTCCATTATACAAATGAAAATGTTCATTGTTTTTGTAACGTTGCTCAAGACTTGTATTCAATAAAGGTTAAAGTAAGAAATAATAAAACTCGGAAACAATCCATTAAGTTTGTTATGATAACAGAATCCTCGATAGTCACACTGGGGACAGGTTTGAGTTATTCTTTATTTCTAGAAATTATTTTCTTTACAGTCTATGCCATCGATCAATCTTTACCAGCCATATTGTTCGAAGTTTTCGAGAAGAGGTGGGTGGAGGAAACTCGGAAAGTATCTGAAATTTCATAATATCAATCATAAAAGCGGTCTACAGGGATCGAGGTTTGGCAAGGGCTATTTCGAGCAGATGAATCTTCAAATGAAAAGAGTCTGTAAACTCTACCTAAGAAATTATGGTACATGGAAGCTGTAGGACAAAGAAAGCAAAACATAACGATATTTGTATTCATTATGTACCGGATAGTAGTAAATTTGAGGCGCGAATATTTTAACGCCGTAAACTGTAAACCAAGAAAGTGACATTTGTACAGACTTAAGAAGAATATGGTTTCTCAAAGATTATGCTACTTAGTTCTGAACCATGGACTTTCTCCAGTTAGTAGGCTTACGCCTGGTGGAAGCTTTAAAGACGTGCCCCAAGTACTATTTTGCTGCAGAATATTTTTCTATCCATTTGTGCCGGTTCGCGGTAAATCATTTTGCTGACATGTATTTTAACTCGTAAAAGCATTAGAAATTGAATCAAGTCTGATGAGCGATTCAGATTTTACAGTTCAAAAAGCTTTCTCTTCATATGCTAGCGAGGCTAAAACGCTGTTCGTTTCTCTGTTCTATGTTTTTAAGACATTTTGAAGACTCGCAGAGATGGCAAAATCTCTGTATTTTCTGTATCACATCCCATCTTGTTCCTACAAAAGGGAAAATCTTTACTTACTTCATAAAGGTGAAAGGTCTGAAATACTCATAATATCTAACCGTTCTTGCAGCAATATGAATGCCATGAGAGACTACGTTTTGAGAAACAAATAAGATTGAGCGTTCTTTCTGACTCTGCTTTTGATCCTATAAATTGTGCCCCTGAGAAAAAAGTGGCACTTTTTCCTCTTTGAAGAAAAAAAGTTAGGATTTTGAGAGAGAAAAAAAATATTGCTATAAGCATTGTTTCTTTTAATTACAACTTTCACTTTTCATTAGTTTTGTATTCCTGAACATACTATTGTTTTGTTTTGAGACCTGTTTATGATTATATTGGCCTGAAAACACGTGAAAACTCAAAATACTTATAAAAAAACCCTTCATAAATGAAGAATGTAAGAAAATAATTTAAATTGATGACATTTTTTTTGCTTTACAGTGTCAATTTTTCACTCCGAAAATTTTAGGCTATTTTTTACTTAAGATTCTCGGGAATGATTTCAAAGACTTAGTATTTTAAACATCCCTATTTGCTCACCTCTCTCAAAGAGATAGGAAGCAAAGCCGAAACATGCTTCAAAATTTGTATGTCTATAGACTTTGAGTAAAGACCAGATGCTTGAGGCTAAGATGCAGGATTTTGTGGTTTTAGCTTTGGTTTCTTTTTGATTTTCACGAGTTTATGATAGACTATCATTCTTATCTTCTTATCACGTAGATATCAGTGAGTTTTGTTAGAAACTGAACACAACACAATGATGACATGACATTGCTCTCGACATTGTTATTTCAAGTCTATTTTTTATAAGATCAAGTGCGTCTCTTGAACCCCAGTCCACATACCAAAATTAAAAAAGACAACTTTAAAAAATTTGGTCGGAGGAAAAAAACTCTTGTTTTCTTAAATCAATTGAACATAATGTAAATAGTTGATGCAAAGCACAGAAATTGAACGTTATTAACGACGAAGCAATCCATTTCATCAAATAGGAGGAAAGGAAGGTACACGTTAGTTTTCTTATAGATCAGTTCTTTGGTCCAAATTAGATCTGCAAAACTCCCCATCGACAAGAGGGTAGCATTTTGGGTCGAAATTTAGAAAGAAAGCAGCACACGATAATTTTCCATTTTGTCACTATTGAAAGCTACTGTATACACTTAAGGGAAGCAATTATGTAGATACAATTTTCATCCCCATTGGTTCTTATATTAGCCATGTTTCAAATTGACATTTCAGAACTTTGAAGTAGAAAAGAACTGAATTATTATTTTGGGTCTCTGAAGTAATTACTAGATTTGAATTGAATTTGAATTTGATTTTTGCAGTGAATACTTTTAAAACGAAGTCTATTTAAATTTTCCTTATTTTTCAGTTTATAGTAAAAGCCCGCGAAAACGATACAATTGCAATTTCTTTCAAAAGATAAATATGATATGCACCTGCTCCCTTATTTGTCTGAAATTATCACAAATTTAAAGAGTGATACACAAACCAGCCTCACATGTTTGCGATTTTATAATTTGATAGCAATAAAAATTAAATAAAAAATAAACAAATAAACAAACAAAAAAGATAAAACCTGAAAAAAAATTCCAATGAAATGAAAAACAACAACTGTGGTCTGACACTTTTCAAGTCGACTATGCTCAGGTTACTCGATATTTGGAATACTGGTATATCGAGAAAAACAAGAAAACGAATATGTATGGTAAAGTTCAACTCTAAATGTTACAAGTAAAAAATAGAACTCAAAGAAATAGAAATTTGATTCCAGGAATTTCGCTTTTTCATGAAGAAAAGCAACAATGAAACCGGACTTTGTGATTTTATTGAGATTATTGATTTATTACTAACTTGCTTCTTAAGCAAGATCAAAGGAAACTGTGGCCTCAGCTAAAAATAAATATGACAAACTTTAGTTCGCTATTGGTTTGCTTAAAGCCATGGATTTAAAAAAAAAACAAAACAAAGCAAAAAAAAAAAAAAAAAACCCTCCAAGTTTCAAGAAAACCTGTGAAATTTATAATTTAAGTTGGTTTCAATTTTGATTGAAAAAATTTAAAAATGGAAAGAATATCATGGATTCAGGTTAAGAATTGTCTTTAAATGTTGATCCTGCCTTTTACATTTTCCAACTTGTTCATTGAACAGGGAATCGTACTTGCAATTTAATTATTCTAAGATTTCATTGTATTATCTTTTGTTTATCTACCACTCAAAATTTTGCTTCCTCCTTTATTTCATGTTCACTGGCATCTTACTCATAAGCCTAGGGAAGATGAGTTGTCGCAAGTAATGGACAATTGATTTCTAAGCTTTCTAATCCTTGACTGCTAACTGATATGCTTTTATAAAGTTTTATGGTTTAGCAAAACTGCCAGTCGACTCTCAATGGTTTTTAAATTTCTATCCAGTAGATATATTATATATTGTAACAAATACTTTATTAATTTGCTGTTGATTGTTATTGGACTTGGTAATCTGATTCTAGTCATTTTGTTTTAAAGTAATATAATTTAATAACAATATGATTAAAAAAAAACGGCACTATGTTGCTGGAACTTCTAAAGTGAAACTATCTGACACCATAGCGCTGATACAATATAAAGCTTATAAAGACTTAAACATGTTCTAAAGTGACAACGCCACGAACTGACAAGTTAAATAAATCATAATTCTAGCAAGGAATGGGGTGGGTTAGACAAGATGCAATCAAAATTGACATGAGAAGCGCCTTTTTTACTTAAAAACTCAAGAAGTCGTGACCAGTCCAGCTTGTAATGCAGATGACAGTGAATGGGTTGCCGGTTATATCTTTTAATAAACTTTGCAAATTTTACAATAATCAAGGTAGCAAATTTGTTACACCAAAATAAATCAAATTATTTTTGTGCAACTTTTGTTAATCCTGTAATGGAATATGATTACAATACTCCATAACAGTAAGCAATATCTTACACAGAAAAAAGCCCTAACATAATAACAAAGAATTCGTAATAACCATTCTTAGAACGTATTTTTAGTGTGCAGTTTTGACATGGCAAATTGACTAATAATTAATAGGTGCTTTCCTCATTAAATACTGTACGCAAAGCTAGTCAATTCAACATCAGTGTCTCATTTGACTTTCATATTAGTAGATCGTCATTTAAATTCTCCTTGATGGTCGTGAGGTTATAGTATAGATTCTCATGTATTGCTGGCTGCTCTATTAGCCTAAGTGAGATCCAAAAGACTAATCAAAGATAATGTTGGCGAAGGATCCCGACCGAACCAAGGAGAATCCGTCTACCATGTTTGGTGATAGTAGCAAGCAAAAGGAACATACCGAGATATCGGAGACTGCTGTATCAAAATTATGATTAGCAGAAATATTCTTTTATAATTTTTACAAATGGAATCCTTTAGGAAAAAAAAAACTGCTCAATGATTATAGTTGCAAAAGATGAAAATGAGTTGCAGAAAAAAGAAGTAACCTACTAAATATGAGAATTATTTACAGTCAACAAAGTGCAGAAAATTAATAAAGCAGGTCAATGCAAGTGTACATTTATCTTTCCAGAATTAGATTTTTGACAATTGTTGTAAAATCTTATAATTTTTTAAACTCTAACTTTATCCGTATTCTGTATTTTTTTTTATTTCTTTGACATGTTATTTGATAATGAAAAGAAAAAGACCTTTGCCCTTTGCACGTGTGAACACAATGGAGGCCAGTGGTTCCCGATCTAAAGGGCAATGAATTGGATGAAGGTCACAGTGCCTGAAGGCATTGCATCAATTACTGAAATTCTGCTGAAGCTTCCACATGAATCAGTGAGATACGGAGAAATTAAAAACTTCTGAAGAAAACCCTTTTTTTTCCCTAGAAAGTTATGTTGTGTTACCGTGTCATAAATCTTCAATAGTTGATTATCCATCATAGAATAACATGCTCCCTTTATTATGTTCTCTGTACCATCACGATCTATGGCGGAAACATAATTATAATGATTCTATAGCTCTCTCTCTCCCCTCCGATGTTAGTTTTGAGATGTTTTTCCGTGGAGCCGTTGGGCCGGTCGCTGCTGTTATAAGAGACCTCTCCTTTAACTATACCCTATCTCTGATCTGTTTTCTAAGGCTACAGCGCTACAGTGGATGACGTGGCCAAGCTTCACTCGGATCTGTTCTCGAACTACAAGCGGGTCATTCCACCCGTGTACCAGCAGAATCACGCCGTCCAGGTGCGCCTCTCCCTCTTCCTGCTCATGATTCATGACTTGGTAAGTTTCTGCTTAGCGATGAAAGCTATAAATTTTACAGGCTTGTACTTATTTGATGCTGCGACTATCATATATAATGCTCTTTAAAGGGGCTGGCACTGTATCTCCAGACATAATCGACAATGCGTGTATTTTCTCTCAACTCAAAAACTTTGTCTGACCAGCTAGACCCTTTTTTTTCTTGCCAACACGACTCTTCAGGCCCTCTGAAGGTGGCCTTAGTTCGTGTAAAGGCATTTTGGTTTGGGTTTAGTAAAAGCTTTCAAGGTCATATAATGCAATGTATTTTTTTGTTTTTTGTTTTGTTTTTTATTTTCCTTTCCTTTGTAAAAATCTCTAAAAGACTGTCTTCAAACCTCTTCACTTGTAGGACTAAGCATCAGAAATCACGAATTCAAAATGAAATACGCTAGTTCAGCCAGGATGAAAAAAGCTGAGTGATAACAGGGAACTTAGGAATTATGGGTAAAGAAAAGGATTAATAAAATTTAAACTTTTAACATAACCCATTAGCCTTCAATATTTATTCTGTCTGCTGCGCCTGAGAAAAAGGTTTTCGTTTCTCAGTCTATCATCTGTTTGTCTGCTGTCTGTCTGTCCGTCTCAGTCTAGATAATCAAATAGAAGACGATTAGAATGTAAAAAAAAAAAATAGAAACAAGTAAAAATGGCCATGGTGTCGATAGATTTTTGGACCATTAAATTTTAAAGACTTTCAGCATTGCAAAAAATTGTCATTGTACTAGGTATGCGTGTAACTAAATACTCGATTATAATGCTTTAGAAGGTGCCCCTTTCTTCATGATCGTACATATTTTTATAAATTCCACTATAAGATTATGGATGCGTAATATGTTTGGTTGATTTAGAATGTCATTGATTTAAAGCACTTCAAGCTTGGAAAAAAAAGAAAGCATTATTATTATTATTATTATTATTATTATTATTATTATTATTATTATTATTATTATTATTATTATTATTATTATTATTATTATTATTATTATTATTATTATTATTATTATTATTATTATTATTATTATTATTATTATTATTATTATTATTTTATCATCATTTCTTTTTACCTGTGGATAACCCTGTAGTAAGTTTTTTTTTTTTGCATTCTTCAATTTATCACTTTATTATTTTCTGTTTTGCTTTTAAACCAGTAAAACATATCCTTGAATTTACTGTGCCTGACATTATTATCATTGTTTAAACAGGATATGAAAAATCAAGTACTTACTACAAGCGGCTGGCTCAATGTGGTGAGAATCAGTTTTACTTGAGATTGTTAGAATTCATGAAAATCAATATTTAACTGGGATGCTCGTGCAGCTTCATATTGTATATATATATATATATATATATATATATATATATATATATATATATATATATATATATATATATATATATAATGATTTAGAATGGTTCTATCATATTAAATGAAATTGCTCACCAATAAGGAGCAGGATATAAATAATAAAGAAATACCTTGTGTCATGACAAAGCCATAGTAAAGGTATTTCTTAATTATATATATATATATATATATATATATATATATATATATATATATATATATATATATATATTACCCTTTTCTTGCGCGCGGTGTTGAGGCTTCATGAATTCTTTTAGAAACATCAACAACAGATAAAAAAACTTTGGTAAGATGTCTATCTTTTCCGTTCAATTTCTTTTTATTCATCAATGATTTCTTCCATTATTGGTGTCTTCATTTTTAACCCACCAATAAGCTAACTGTTTATACTCTCTTTCCTGGCTATTTGAGAATGAGATTTAAATTTTGACTCACTTGTGTAATTGACGGGTACATGAGCTACTGTGGTTGAAACAAAGCGGAAACTGTTTCCAAACAAAGCGTCTTTAACGTTCGCCTAAACTTTAGAATTTCTACATTTTCATGTATCATTGGCTTGACCAACATCATGTTTATCATGATTGACCTTGACTCATCCCTCTTACTTTGGAGACTTTTTGCACGAGCTTTCAACCTTGTGTTTTCTGGATTTTTTTTTCTTGTAATCACACCTGAATTCGAATTTTTTCTGTTTTTTTGTTTTTTTTTTTTTGTTTTCGATTAACTTGTTTTGAATTTTGTACTCATTTAGAACTGGGAAGACGAGTTCCTGCGCTGGAACAAGAGTGACTATGGAGGTGTGGAAGAGATCACAGTTAGCCAGTCCAGTGTATGGTTGCCGGATATTCTAGTGGAGAACACGTAGGTCGAGCAACGCTGAATCTTCAACCCCCACCACACACACATAAGAACAATAGCAACAAAAGAAAAAAACAAAAACAAAAAAAAACCCAAGGAAAGACTAAAAAACCATCATCATGGACTTATCTTGTACGAACAACAAGTACTAAACTGCCTTGGCGTTCTTGTAAACTAGGAATCTTTGCTTTAATAAAAATTCATGGCTTGCTCTCTCTTTTTTCTGGACTTCCGTTAGGGTAAAGAATTTTGAAGAGTTACAGCCGGCTTGCGCGAGTAAAACCCGCCTCCGTCTTACATTTCCACAACGAGGATCACTTTTAGAACTGGAAGTAGTCAAATCAATAAAATTTTGAAATACCACCAACATTGATTCAAACATGTCAGGAGATCATTGGCGGCTAGTGTTATCTTAGTGAACACAAGCCATGGGTGTAAACATTGATTCTTAGATTTGCCGCCAGTATTGAAATTTGAACAGGCCTGTTTCGGTATCAGAAAGCGACACAAATGTTGGTCCTGCATAACTTTACTGCCTTTGGCTTGAAAGGAAATCGTGAGAATTACTGAAGTCGTTATGTTCAACTAGCAACTATCTCCGAGAAATATGAAACAAATTATGATGGTGATAATGGTGATTATATTGATGATGATGATGATGACGAGAAAGTCTGTTGAAACGCACGAAAGAGTGGCAAGCCTTTGGTAAAATTCGAGCTTGTATTTTTACAGATTTTTTCAAGAATATATGGGGATCATTAAACACGTATTTGGTTTAAAACATTCATTAAAAGTTGATGATCTAAACAATAACAAAAAAACTATGATCGATCAAGTCATATCTTTAAATCTAAGACATAAGTTATACAAAACGATATAAGATTAGGGCTAGCGTATTATCATGTTGCTTTTCTAGAATCAATGTTTTTTACTTTATTTTATAAATTCACTATAACACCTTAAACAAACAGTGCTCTTTTTAAAACTTTTGGAGAACATTTATTTGGTCGCAACACATTGCGATTTTATTAACATTCAGACTAAAAGATACAGTTCAATATCTTAATAGTGGAGATATCACCCAACTACTTCCATTAAAAACTAAAAATTATTAAATAGCACTAGATATACTCCGTTACTTAGACAGTAATAATGAGAGGGTTGCCAAAGCTTTACTTTCCTATTTGCAGCAGTGAGTTTTGTAATTCCTTATGTAAAGAAAGTTATTTCTCATCCTTTCTTGTTGTGCAGAGCTCAAAATTTTGCCGAGATCGGCAGTGACTCCATTCTTGTGAGTATCAAGGACAACGGGCACATATCATGGGAGCCTGGCATCCTTACTAAAACCATCTGCGAAGTGAACATTGGCAAATATCCCTTTGACTACCAGAAATGTGAGATCAAGTTCTTGACATGGATGCACACCAATAAAACTCTCGATGTTCAGGTAACTGCTGAGATTGGCAAAAAAATATATATATCATTTTGCCCTTGCAACATCCTATCTCAAATAAAACATAGTACTTGTCATTGGTACTTTTGTCTCTTCATATTGAAAAATATCCATTGCACTCTCACATAGCTATGGAGGGATTGATGTCGATATTATGACTTGTAATTTTTGTAAATGCAAGTTAAAATGAAACTTCCTATACTTCTCAATTTTTAGACCAAAAAAGCTAGTGCTATCTTCATTTTGCTCGAACTTATTGGTTATTAAAGTTTTAGTCGGTTTGAATTAACTTGCAAATTAACGTATTTATTTTATGAAATGACATACATATAATAAAGCCATTATTATAACAGTTATAATCACAAAAGTCTTCCCATAGGATTTGAATTAATTACAAATTTAGGCTTGAGCAATTTCTGTTATTAACCTCAATACGCATGATATAGTTTATGTTATTCCTTAAAAAAATATAAATAAATTTAAAAAGATTAAAGCAAACAGAAAGGCATATAAATGTAAAAACGTCTTTAGCCTGATAATTGTTCAACAAGACTGATAAAACTATTTTTGATAAAATTTACTTCCTTTTCTCTTAAATACCAGCCCGGGGCTGAACTTGTCAGCTTAGATGCTACTATTTCTAACGGTGAGTGGGACATCAAGTCAGCTGTGGCCAGACCCTACTTCTACCCTTCCACATACAAGATAGGAACAGGTGCGTCAGACTTTAATGTCTTTCAAAATAGCAACATGGTATGCATTGCAAGTGGCGGAGAATTATCATTCCTTCTTGTAAATATTTTGGGAACACATTCACACTTTAATCGATTTGCTCAAATTACTGAACGATTTGCAACACTTCTTTTACATAACGATTCATTCAGTACCATTAGGAAATGCTAATTCTATTATTATCATTGTCATACCATTTTATGTTAGCACATTAAATCTTCAAGCTTCAAAATAATTTAAGCAGCTCAAAGTATTAAACGTGAAAACAACAGGAGCAATTTATTTATGCTGCAACATTTACGCCTTCGATTCACAGATAAATTCTAATTAAAAATAATATTGGCACATCAATTTTTCAATTGCGTATCACCGGTAACAAAATTTGTCTGATGATAATAATAACGATGATGATATCATATCACTTTATTACTGTAGTCAATCTCTTTGCTTCTAATAATGATCAGACCGACTGTTTTTCCAGCTCACACTGGTGTGAAGTTTGTCATCGAGCTGATGCGGAAGCGAACGTTCTACGTGCTGAACACCATCATTCCCGTGGTGATGCTGTCTCTGTTGAATGTGCTGGTGTTCCTGTTACCAGCCAGTTCAGGCGAGAAGATGGCCCTGGCCGTCACTGTTCTCCTATCATTCACCGTCTACCTGAGCATCATCAGCGAAGTCATGCCCAAGACCTCAGAAAGCATCTCTATCCTGGGTAACTTCACTAAATTTCTAATTCTTCTGAAGAAAACAGACAACTACTAAAATAAAGACTGAAAGCCTTTTGCATTGGCTTAAGTTGATTGTGCGATATTTTCAAAAGAGCACTACAGACTCCGGTACTGTACACATCACCCGAAAAACAGCTATACATTGAAATCATTATATTATTATAAATCCACAAAGCTTCGACAACTATAGGTAATGAAACTTGAAGGGTTAGACATGCTACACATAATTTCCAATAAATGGTAATCTTTTAAGTAGGTTTGTCATACCGCCACACGACGACGCGGAGAACTACATCTATAAATACATCAGTTTAGATTATATTGCTCTTACTACATAAAACTATATTCATATGTTCTCAGATGTCACAAATCTAAAACGCTTTAACTCTGTTTTCATTATCACTCTATTTATAAAAAAAAAATGAAAATCTTTGATTCTCAGCTGCCTCCAGTTTTCGCATGTTAAATAATTATGTCGTATTGATCATTATTGTGATCTCTCATTGCCTCCTTGTTCTCATTTTATTCAATTACTGATTTTTCGGCCCAGTAAAAATTATTCATAAACTCTTAATTATTTTCAATTTGTCAATTCTCAAATCTATAACTTAATAAAAAAAAAACCTCTTCCTGGCCCATAACCAAATCCACCAGCTGTGTACCTGACTTCCCTGCTGTCTCTGAGCACCATGTCTGTTCTATCCTCGGGTGTCGTGATGAACATGATCCACCAGGATGACGACAAGCCAGTGCCCAAGTTCCTCCGCTGCCTTGTCTGTTGTAGGAGACGACAGATCCGTAAGGACGTTTCTAATGGCAGTTACAGGCGCCGACTGCCTCCCCCACTCATCGAGCACAAGAGTGTCGCCGGTTTCGGCATTGTGAGTTCTCAGTCCACAACAACGTTCTCGGCTCCTTCACAGCGCCGGCAGCAGACCCGCAACAGCAGTGCCAAGCGTCAGAGTCTTCATAAGAACGGGAATGGCAGCCAAGAGGGCGGCGAGTTGAAGCAAGTCCAGGAAGGGACACTCACTGATCCATACTCCGGGCAGAACGTACCAAACGCCACAGTAAATACAACAGGAAGTGGGGGACTGCCGACAACCACTGCCCGCTCCGACTACCGATGGTCGAACGGAGATACCAGTCGCAACCGCCAGCACCCGACTTCTCCTAATTTCGACAGCAAAGCAGAGTTGAGAAGAAGTGGAGGAGGAGGAAGAGGAGGTGAAATAGTTGGTGTAAGCCCTATTACCATAGAGGGTGAAAAATATCCCCCAGGCTTCCCTCGGGAGGCTGTCATCAGGTACGAGTCTCGCGCTGATGGCGGCAAGGATGAACACTACATCGTCACTGACGAGGAGAGCGAGGAGAGGGAGGCGCTGTTTGATCGTGCTCCAGGCAGGGGCTCGAGACAGCAGGCTGATCTGAATCCTGATGACTGGTCGCTGGTTACTTGGATGGACGTTGGGAGCGCTGTTGACACCATTCTGTTCTGGGTGTTCCTCGGGATCACTGTGACCTCCACAGCAATTGTCCTCATTCTCTTCTCAGCGCAGTGAAGCCCTAAGCGTTTTCTTCTCACTTTCTTTGAGAACGGCTTTTATAGTTGGCTTTTCTATTTCTGGATGTTGCTAAGTCTTAAAGACTTGTTAAAGCTCAATTTGACTGCTGCAGTTCTGTCTTGACAGTAGTTCACAGAAGCGATGGCTACATAACTACCGTGTTAAAATGATATTTCCTTACAAAAATGTGTTAAGGGGTTATTTCTTTTCTCTAAACTTTATAATCTCAGCAGAGGACTGGCGCAAAGATTAAGAAGTTTAGATAGAAAAAGTAATCAGTTTTCATACAAACTGCTTTTCAAGTTTCAAGCTTCAAGCTCAACTAAACTGTAGAAAGAATCCAATATGCAATGAATTAATGCGGAAACTTTGTACTATAGTGGATACTTCTTCCAAAAATAACAACATTACGAAAACCTTGCCAGAATATCATTTGATTTAGGTTAATGGTGATCAAATGTAATGACTAGGATAATTATGATTATGGCAGTTATGTAACTCTTGACGAGGCACAGGAGTCTCATCAGGTTACTCCTTATTCTATATATCATCAGAATCTTCGTTCTTTACGTGGTTTTTTTAGCTTGTCATCAATCAGTAATAAAAAATAACGACGCTGGTTACTGATTCCAAACGATGTATATTGTGAATCCATCTTAAGAGCTACAATTTTATCAAATATGAGGGCGAACGGTAGAGTTTCAAATTTGTTAAAAATCCTTAGCCTCTCACGTCGTCTTTTACGGAGCATAACAGAATTAATAGAGAATATAAGACATGAAAAGAAGATAACCAAACCATGCATTACCTCTGAAAGAGTGATTGGGGATTTTTCCCCCAAAAGTTTATGAGAGCAAGGGGGTGAGGAGGTGGGGGTGGGGGAGAGGAGGATGATGAGAGGCGATACAAAAGAAAGGAGAGGAAAAATACGCAGAAAATAATATTGAGAAACTTCATTCCTTCTTCTCTACTCTTTTTCTCCTGGATGGTATGTGGCGAAAAAGCTAGCTATGATAAAACATATGAGATTATGGAAGAAGCAGCTCTCAAAGAACGTTATGACCTTGAAGCCTACTGTGATGCTCACTGTAAAAGTTTTCGAGGATCGATGGTGTCAACTTTTCTCTCCTTTTTAAATTTGTTTTCACTATTAATTCACCCTATAATCTGCAGTAACAATATCACACGATTTCCTTCTCTAACTAAAATCTCTTTCATTTCGACTTATAATCATAAATTATAGAAAATAGTTAAATGAACCGATGAAAGTATTGAAATTAATCTGTTATACTCTTGCTTCGGTGAGGAAATGCTGCCTGAGCTCAATGTAATAGTAAGAAAATGGAAATTTACGATCTTTGATGACCAGTATGCGAAAATCTTATTCTCCCTGGTGTGAGTGGAAAATCAACCATTCAGGACGTCGTTCATCTAGTTGTACAGAAAGTATAGACCAAGAGCAAGATCGGTGTCTATTCTAGATTTTAGATAATATAAGAGAGGCAACAGCTGGATGAATTTTGGCTTTGATTGTTGGTGAACTTTATTTTTGAGGGTCTAATACTTGCTCTTAATTTTTGTATCGCTCATTAAAACTTGATTATGCTGATTTAATGTTGATGAAGTAAACTCAGCTTGTGCTAAGTTGTTGATAAAATAACTTGGCTCCTACTGACATGTGTGGACAAATGAGACATAGTCAGAACAGAAGAGGCCAAATGCTACACGCTCCGTTTAAAACCATAAATGTCATCAATATGTTATTGAATTTAAAGCTTCACCGATCAATGTGTATTAAAAAACTAAACTAAATTATCCCAATTTCAAGCTTTTATTGACATGCTTTACTTTCTGGATGCAGCCTCCGTGTTTTTGAATAGGCAAATAAGTAGTTCAGTAGCGCAAGCAGTCGCAAAGTTGCGGCTAAATTACTTTTTATCAAAGCAAGCTTTAGAGAAATTAAAAAAAAAATTATTTGGTCTTGTAATCTACCTTGAAATCAAGAAAGACAGGAAGAAATACTTACGTTCTTCTGAAGTTATTTCGGATGTCTGGTTTATCTCCATGTATCATCATCGTCTTGCATGTTAATATTATTGTTCTGTAGCATTATTTATTGAACCAACTCACGCTTCCCTATTTTCAATCATATTATATTATGATAAAATATGCTGCATGATGATCTTTAACAAATAGAACAAATCAATAATGTATAAATATTTCATTTATTTTGCGAATCTTTCATGCTCATTATTTTTTTTCTTCAGTTATAAATTTATCTGTAATACATATACTGCCATGTAATTCGAAAACAACTGTATTTATGTATTTAGATTTGGAAGCATCAGAGGCTAGAGGTCTATCTTAGCTCAAGCACGAAATACATACTTAGTTTATGAAAAGGACACAATCTTGATCGTGATATCGTCAAATGCCACACTAATGTTATGTTAGTTGGTTTAGGCAGTAAGTATTTCTACACCCGACAGGGGCTGACTGCTTCCTATTTCAGGAGATTGCATGTGCTGTCATTTTCTTGGTGGGTCAGGGAAATTGTTAAATTGTTGTTTGTGCTGCAATTCCGTATTTCCTAATGTTTTTTCGGCCTCTCCAATAGTTGTATACATGCAGAGCATTTTCACAGGCATCTGGTTAACATTATTTTTGTTACTCATACATGAAAAGGTTTGGGGTATATTTTATTGTATACGTTTCGATTTCAACAAAGCAAAACAACAAACAACTTGCTATTACGCTTCAATGCAAATCTGTACAAAGAGATATCTTGAAATTATACTACATACCCTTTCCTTCTATTTTTTGTTTGTTTGGGCGTAGGACTCTAAAAACACAAGACTGTTTTTCATCATTGTAAATGCCTAAGCCTCTATGCTTATGCAAAGATCTATGTGGCATTTGCTGTTATTTTGAGTCTAGTGCTGCAAGGAGTAATACTTTGTGAGCTTGAGCAAAAGTCATAAAAAACCCAAACCTGGTACGTCAATGCAACTAACTTGACAATTGCACATTATATAATTATGCTGTCTTACTATTGCTTCACAACAATCGCAAGGTAGTGCTTTTGGCATGAAATCTAATATGTTGAAGATTAAAAAAAAATGACTCTCCCTTGCATTGACAAAAAAACGTGTTGTGAGATGTCATAGTAGATAGAGTAGAGAAATGAAACTTTTTGAGCGTTAACAAACAAAATTAAATTAGAAAAAATTAGTATGTACGTCATTTAATATAAAGTTTGATAAATAACTATCTTGTTGACAACAATGCTCATAATTTTTCCTCCTTATGGGTTTAGATTATAAACATTTCCATTGTGAATTTCCCAAGGCTAGGCCACAGCAGTATACAAAATAAACTTAAGTCTTGGAATTTTCGATTATGGCTTGAGTATTGATCAAATATGCTTGCAACAGCATTGATTGCTATTAGTTTTAATGAAATGACTTGGACATTTTCGTTAATTGAAAGGTTTTCTTAACACATTCTTTCCTACAAGGAGCTCGATACGATCTTTTTTAATATTATTCTAATAAATAATGGGATATCTTTTCTCTCAATTTGTGAATATTTCACAGCCGTCTATATTTAATGTCATTGTATATTTATGTTAACTGATTAACATTTCTTTTGTCTCTCTAAGAGTCTTGTTCGCGGAAATATTTAAACCAAAATATTTTATGCTTGTTCAAACAAACAATGAAAGTATTATATATATATATATATATATGTATACACACACACACATACATAATGTAAAAAAGGTAGCATCTGTGATTGACTAATTTGCTCTCTCGAAGAACAGGGGAAATTTGTGGGGGAGAGGGGATGGAGATAGACACTGAGAAAGAGATAGCTAGAGAGAGAGGGATAAAGAAAGAGAGAGAGATAGAGAGAGATAGAGAGAGAGAGAGAGAGATGGAGAGGGTGAACTAGGAAGAGATGAAATCTGCACGCGCATGTGTGCATATAGAGGAACACTGATGTAGTGTACGGAAGGCTGTCCATCAAAAGAAAATAAGTGAAGTATCCTGTTCTCAAAATCAGAAAATAAAAAAAAAAATGTTAAGAGAAAATCAACTGAAAGTGCAAGTTTACTTTTTAAACCAAATTTTCAGCTGTGTATATCATTGAAAACTTGTAATAGGTAAAACATTTTTTTTTCAATGAGCTTCTCTCTAAATACAAGTTTACTATGTTAAGCCATGTGCACAGTATTGTATAGTATAAACCTTATTCTGATCTTTGTAGTTTCTTGCCATTTTTTTCTCTCTTGTTCTCGGTCATTAAAGATACAATAAATCGTCTGTTCAACCATAAGTACGAGCGTATTTGTTTTTCTTTTACTTAAAGAAATAGAAAAGTTGATGTTTTACCTTAAAACTTTCAATGATAAGTTATACACATCAAAACAAATATTTCTAGACGCCCGATAGCATAGTGGTCAACTAAATGCTCGTCAGCAATCACAGGACTCCAAGGTAACAACTGTACAACATAAACAGCTTTACAGCTTGCTACCATGTACACTCATATTTTGCAAACTATTTCAATATGTTTCAATTCAATAAAACATGATGACTTATTAAAGAACGCTTGTATTTTTCTCTTGTCACATTTACCTCTTTTTTATTACTTGCAAGTTTTTAAGGTGTTCAGAATGATTTGGAAGAGGCAAATGAGATATTTTAGATCCTTTATGAAAAAGATACCAAACTAAGAGAGAAAGACATAGTCGGCTAATGTTATGACATATAATCCTGAAAAGTCTACATGGAAAAAATATTTCACAGAATTACAAGAAACAACCTTTACGAAGACGCTTGAAGGTGCACTTTAATGACTTAAGCAGGAACTTTCGAACGTACGGCAAGACCGATCTTGCCGCATGTTTAAAACGGCTCCAAATCATCAGAGACTTTCACTTTTGAAAGTATTCTCGTTCTGCTGAACTTATAATCCCCCGACCATTGATCTAACTTGTAACATCATGTATTAATAGCTACTTGACCTGATTTACTTATATGAGAGATATTACTTAAGAAAAATTGTTTCAAAAAGCTTTTCTTCTAAAGGTAGTTGTGTCTGATATAGAGCACTAATAAAATAATATCAAAATAAAAGTAAAAGAACTGTCTATAGAAAACCAAATGCAGAGAGAGATACATAGATAGATGTAGACAGTGAAAGAATGAGAGAGAGAGAGAGACAAAGAGAGAGAGACAGAGAGACAGAGAGACAGAGACAGAGACAGAGAGAGAAAGAGAGAGAAAGAGAGAGAGAGAGAGAGAGAGAGAGAGAGAGAGAGAGAGAGAGAGAGAGAGACAGACAGACAGAGAGAGAGACAGACAGACAGACAGACAGACAGACAGACAGACAGATACAGAGACAGAGAGAGAAAGAGAGAGGGGGGGGGGGGGGAAGAACCTATCATCGGTCTTGAGGCTTTCAAAATTTTGCAGGTCCTAGCCCTAAACTTACTTTCTTCCTCAGTTTTTTAACTTCATACCTAATGTTTTTATATTCTTTTTGCTCTTTTAGTATGTTTAAATTAGCATTTCTAAAACCATCCTTCAATTTAACCTAAATACTCTAAATTGACATTTACTATGCGCATGACATGGTCAAATCAAAAAGTTCCTGCCTAACTTACGATATAATCTGCTGAAATTTAAGGACAGAGCTTACGTCTAGAATTTTGAGGGGTCGAAGTGGTTCTCCTAGCATTTAAACATAAGCGCAAAGCCTAATGAGATGGCTTTAAAATAAGATCTATTAGTCTATAAATTTATTTATCTTGCAGTTCTCATAATGAAAAAGAATTTATTAAAGAGTAGTACAGGGGTCAAAGCAAAAACCATTTAGAAGTCATGTTACAATCAAGGTTTAGATCTAAACCTATCTTGTTCTGTCTATAGATCTATGTGCAAGTCCAGATTAATTTTATCTTGATGTAAATTTTTCTTTCAACAGTCTAGCTTTGCCTAGATCCAGATGTTATTGAAGTAGTGTTGATCTGGTTCCAAATCGAAATTAGGATAACAGGAAGAAATCTTGATGCAGCACCTAACATCAACTCATCATCTACTTTATTATACATTTAACTACTACAACAACTACTACTACTACTACTACTACTACTACTACTACTACTACTACTACTACTACTACTACTACTACTACTACTACTGTCAACTACTACTTTACGACTGTATGAAACGCACACAAAACAAAAACACATTTATCAGAAAAGAATCCCTAATCTCTGAGTGAGATACAGAAATCTTCCCAGATTTGTCTGACCTCGTCGGTCTCCACTTACTGTAACTGATCAATATGAATATCAATATAGGCGCTTTCCGCAACAACGTGATATGCAAAGAGCGCCTTTGATGTACAATCCAAAAAAAAATCCTGCTAATTTCCGCTAATTTAAAACCATTGCACCTTCAGGAGAACGTTCAGAAAACGCTAACTTGCGGCTGATGATAGTTACCCAGACGATCGGTGTTTAGGGTGTACCTTCTGCCCAAGCATAGTGACAGCCGTCTACACTTTCATCTTCTCCTTTGTGGCATATCGTGTCAGGTAAGGTGTATTTAAAGACTCTAGACCACGATTCAGGCACGCTATTATTAAGTCTCAGTTAAATACAAAAGATTTGAAGAGAGCGTAAGCAGATACCTCTGAACTAAACCTGTAGCATTAGGGCCGATCTAGATGTAATAAATATAGACTAGTTTAGATCTACACCAAAGTTATCTCGGCCTATAGATCTAAGAAAATTGTCTAAATTAGTTATAATGTCAATTTGACTCGAGGCCTAATCGTGCATACCATGATCGAGCACCAACAATGCGACATTGGAAAATATTCTCGCTCACAATTACTTCAATGTCTATTATTCAGTAGAGGGTGATAAAATTAGATCTAGATGTTAGCACCTGATGGCTAAGGTGGTAGAGCTACGGGCTGATAAAAAGGATGGACGCCGTCCGAATTCTGATCTGGGCAATCTGGTGGAAGGATCTGATCTCACCAAATCAACCCTATCATTAGCTCCACGGAAGCTCTATATCCTTGTAAATGTGTAGGCCTTTTTGGCTTCCCTGCTTAATGCAATTATTGTTTTTGAATTTTTGCTTGAACAGTTCGAAGGGTTAGTTACAGAAAAAATCTAACCGTGATCTATTCTCATCGAGTTGTTACCCTGTTAGAAAATCAGACGATATATTAACTATTAAGCATTTCAAATAAAGAGAATTTCGTATTGAAATAATCATTCTAGTTCCCTGCAAATCTCGAAAACTTTTATGGGTAAAAAGAAATTAGTAGTTAATATCTGCACGATTTAAACAATGTGAAGGAAAAACATTTTAGCTGTTCTGTATTTTAATACAATATTAAAAACATACTTAGGGTTACGGGAGTAAAGATCAAAATTTACATATCAAAATAGCCTATGATACTGTGTTTATAATAAAAGGGTAGTTATCATAAATATACAATGCACACTTTCGTTAGAATGTCGACCTTTAACGTGTTCTTATGGCTTTGCAAAAACAAAACGTAAAAAAATATCTAAGAAATTCAAGTTAACTTCACATAACTTTGTCAGAGTCTGAAAGAATGAATATCATGCCGTTTTTAAGCTTGCAATGGTTGTTGCTGATAATTGATAAATAAGACGAGGCTTAACTGTAAGCCTAAGAAAGGTTGCCGTTTTCCGATTAGCGCAACTGAGATCACGTGCACATACATGCATATGACCCTACAACGATGAGAGAGCGGACTCGTGGAGCCTTCAGGCATGATGAGCCTGACAGAAACGTGGTACACTCGTCGAGGGTGGAAACCACAAGAATACTGGATGAAGAACTTTATATTCGATAGTGAGTGGACTAAGATTTGCAGCCGGCATGAGTGGTCGCAAGTAGACCAGTAAAAAGGATACATCCCTAATAAAGTTATACCAAGACCATGGGAGACGCCGATTAAACCTACAAAATAGATGTGAAAAACCTACTCCGATCGGGCTGCATTGATTAAACTAGATTCATAGACGTCGTTAAACATTTCCGCAATGAATTTGCATTAGAGTCACGGACTGTAAAAATATTTCCATTATATTTTGCTCACAAAATTCATTTTATCGTTGTAATGAAACAATGTATTATCTACGTGACTTGAGTCGCCAACACTGTCATAGTAATATTCACAGATTCAGAAAAACTTAACTTTCTCAGTATGAGGTTCAGGGTTCAGAGATATTGTAACAAAGGAGTTAATTGTTAATGCAAGCAGAAAATAAACCTACAGAAGGTTAGCCTTATGTTTTTTTTAAACAAACCTGTCTGATTGCACCTGCAAACAGAGCCATCCCGTGCAAAGTAGTGTGTCCTACTGCATAATTATGCAAGCTTCGGTGTTCTCTTCACTAGCAATACGACAAATAAAGAGTTATGATATAAATAATAATAAAAGTTGGCCATGGGTCTACTTTACATAAAAGCAAAAGCTCCTTTGCCATACATTGGACCCTTAAGAGTGGGTGCCACACGTGTTGTCATGTAGGAAACCACTGCAATGTTTCGACACGCTCGTGACAATGTTGGAAGTTCTGACAGATGAACTGTTTGCCTAAAGGCGTTGCATTAAAATTTCAAGAACTCTAAAATATTTCTTCGTCCTGTCACAACTCAACATGTCCATAATAGAAGTAACGTCTGTCACAGCACTCAGTGCAAAACTAGTGACATGTCTTGGCAGTTGTAAAAAGGTCTATTTCGAATTTTTCACTGAACTGCGTGAAACCTCTTCGCTCCATCAGCGTTATTCAACTGAAGGACTTGTTGGAAGCATATGTCTGTCGCAATTTTGTAGATTTCCCTAGAACTCTCATAAATGCCTAACAACAAAACGTGGGCAGTAAGCAGAAAGCGTGCGACATTAGCTCAGCACTATTGGCCATTTTTCCCGCATTTGTGCGGAGTCATCATCAACAGAAAATTTCGGGAAATCGCCCAACGCAAATGACACAAGGATTTTCCGTGTTTTGGAGTGAGTCCCGCTAAGTCCTCCCGCTGGCATACTTGCAAATCTTTGAGGCGCAGGGCTAACTATTCAAGCGACCACATTTAAGGAGACACATTTTTCTGTTCGACTTTTTCTTCGGTCATTATTTTATCGATACCTGTCGCTATAGTAATTGGAATGAAGATTTAAGTTCAGGAACAAAGGGTCTGTTTCAGATGAAATTTGCAGCTGAGTGTCTTTCTCTTCCTCCTCTACTTCCAATGTAACATTTTAAGCATGCTTTCTTCGGGCGGTTACATTAGGGAAACAAGCTGCTCATTTACTTCCTAAAAGTCACTGTCTTCGGAAACAAACTTGCTGCACATGCAAAGTGTGTCTTTCTTGCTTTCTTCTGAGTTCTTTAGCGCCCCCGGTTCTCAGTTGTTCGCTGAGTGGCCCTAGCTCTATATGCGCCTTTGGCGAGTGCGCATGACTGTCGCTTCTTGGAACTGTGGAATCTTGTTGGGTATTATTTGCAGGTGCATAGTGCATGTTGTTGGCTGAGATAAATTGGATAGGGATGGGTGAGCAGAGCTGATCCGCGCCATCATCCAAAACAATAGTCGCAAGTGTCTGCTTGCCCTTTTTGGAAGTCATTGGCCAAGAGAGGAAAGTTTACCTTAAGGCATAGAATTGCGCTTTATGACTTTTTTTAAAGTCCAAATTTTAGATCCAGACATAAGCGTAAAAATGTATTTAAGCTTATAACATGTCAAACAAATTTTCTCGTGACCCATGGGTTTAGTCAAAATTTATACGAAAAGAGCACACCCAAAAGTGGATCAACTGAGGCTTCCAGTTAACTGGACTTAATTTTCTTCTAAAGCTCTCGCTGTCAACAATAATGATATAGGTGAAATGTATGAAATTAAAAAAAACAATCAATAAACTAATATCCAAAAACACACAGCTCAAAATCCTTAGTGATTTCTGGATACAAACGCTCATAAAAATGATTTCCTTACGGGCACGTGATCTTGAGGGAGCTTGTTAAGAAAACAATCAGGACGAGGGTTACGGAATATTACTCGTGCATTCACAGCTCATTCCTTTCCACAGCAAGCTGTCCCGTTTGCCAGGAGAAGTTAATAGGCCTAAGTGATCCAGAATTGAGCGGCGGAAGCACCAGCTAGAGCAAGGGAAGCTCAGGACAGTCACCATGTCTGGAAAGGGTAGTGCTCTCCAAAGGCCGGTGAGCGGTGCACAACTTCCCAAAAAACGCAGCAGCTTCAGGAGGAGCTTTAAGCAGCCGAAGGACAGACAGGTTGTCACTGAGCAGCCGAAGGACAGACAGGTTGTCACTGAGCAGCCGGAGGACAGACAGGTTGTCACTGAGGAAATTCAGTGTCTTTTGTCGCCAAAGCCGAGAGAGACAAGTGTGGTAGATGAATTCAGTAAGCATTAATCTTACAAAAAAACAAAAAAACAAAAAACAAAAAACAAAAACAAAAACAAAAACAAACAACTCGTAGTAGAGCGTTAAAATTTGATTACTGTTTCTACTAAGATCATTTTGTAAAACGATTAAACATTTTAAACATATCTTAATTCAGATCACGAAGCATGCAGATAGGACCAGATGGATTTTATGTCTTTATTTTCTTACCATGAAACATGTAATATGAATTAATTAAAAAAAACGCTTTGTATACCGCTTTCTTATCACTTTTTTCAACGTCCGTTGCTAAGCATTATTTCAATATCTTCCTGGTTGCCTGGCGGAGTAGCTATTTGAAACAGCATGCATTCTGTTATGGTAATTGGTATACTTCCAGGTACTTTAACTGCCCATAGCTTACTCGTTTATTTTTTGAGTGCGGTGACGATATGCAGACCAATGTAAAGAATCTTTCCGAAGGATTCAACATCACACCTAGCCGAGAGCTAGGTGTCTATAACAGACTACGTCCTAACCCAACTGAAGTAAACGCAAAAAAAAAAAACAAAAAAAAACCGTTTTGTTTCTCCTTTTCAATAGACATAGGAAAGTTGTTAAGTTTCAGTCGCCACTACATAACGGGGAATGTCGGTGGTTTGAATGAAATGTTTCACTATATTCTAGTCTTGTCTTTCTTTATTTCATATTCTTATGTGCAGATGAACCTGTTTGTGAAAACCTTTCTCAACAAAGCAATAGATCTGATCATTGAGCTTCAGTAACCTTCGTTTTCCTGTTCTAATCCTTACCAAGTGTCAGTGCCGGAGATTTCGGGAGTACCAGTTTTGAAACGGAATGACTTCCTTACAGTGGAAACAATTGAGAAATACCTGAGAATGGACGCACCTCTGGTAAGTTTTCGAAAGGTGTAAAGTGAAAGTGTGCCAGACAGAATCAAATTGGCACGAAGTGACTGTTAAAATTAATTTAATAAAGGCCAATGTGTGCTACTATATCCTATTCCAGGAGATAAGACCGCAAAAGATTGAAGAGAACCTTGTGGGCATTGAATTTTTTTTTTCAATTTTACGGACCCCCCACCCATTCACACATTATTTTCCCAAAACCTAGTTATGCCTGTTGGTTTTATTCTCTGCCGATCTTTTTATCATGTGTCCTTTTTGAACACTGCTTAATCCCCACGACACTTAGAAAGACTAAAAGGTTATGAAGCAATAATTTTTCAGAATAAATAAATTGTTTCCTCTGCCCTAAGCAGGCTTTCTCTAACCGCTGCAGCAATTAGCCCCTGCCCAGACTTGTCCATCTCTTTCTATCCTCTTCAGTTTTGAACGAAGAAGCTGCTATAATCACCATCTTTGAGTTTCTCTTCTTCCTCCTCCTCTTCCTCCTCCTCCTCTTTTTTCTTCTTCTTCTTCTTCTTCTTCTTCTTCTTCTTCTTCTTCTTCTTCTTCTTCTTCTTCTTCTTCTTCTTCTTCTTCTTCTTCTTCTTCTTCTTCTTCTTCTTCTTCTTCTTCTTCTTCTTCTTCTTCTTCTTCTTCTTCTTCTTCTTCTTCTTCTTCTTCTTCTTCTTCTTCTTCTTCTTCTTCTTCTTCTTCTTCTTCTTCTTCTTCTACTTCTTCTTCTTCTTCTACTTCTACTTCTACTTCTTCTTCTTCTTCTTCTTCTTCTTCTTCTTCTTCTTCTTCTTCTTCTTCTTCTTCTTCTTCTTCTTCTTCTTCTTCTTCTTCTTCTTCTTCTTCTTCTTCTTCTTCTTCTTCTTCTTCTTCTTCTTCTTCTTCTTCTTCTTCTTCTTCTTCTTCTTTCTCTTCTTCTTCTCTTTCAAACTTTTTATGTGAATGTGCGTTGTAAAATATGCGAAGAGACATCTAAGACTCTTCATTTTTATACAGAAACACAAGGCTATACACAGAACTCTTAGAGCAGTGGTAGATGAGACCCTGACCAACCTTCAGGTTGTCAAAGTAATACGTGCATGCTTCCAAGAAAACGTTCCTTTATGGCAGGGCCTCGCAGTATACATTATGAAAACTTTAGATCCAAGTAAGTTCATAAAGTCCTTCTTTATCTAAATCTAGAAATGTACTCACAAACTAAGTTATAGCAACATTATATATGACATGTCTATAACATTTTAGCCATTGGATGTCTTGTTTTTGTCTAAATAAAAGCAAATTACAAATGATGACGGCTTAAAAGCACACAAACCTAAACAATATTAAAAGGTGATATAAGCGGCTGCTCACACCACCCTCCCCCCCCAAAAAAAAAAAACAAAAAACGATTGTTATTCTCAAGGGAATGCTGGTTGTATTACTTGTAAGATTGAAAACTATATTTTACCTATTAAAAAATAACATACTTTAATACAAATAATCTATTATTTTAGAATTCGAAGAGAAAAACAATTAGATAAAAATTATTAATTGAATAGTTAAATAAAACTGAAATGAAATGAAAAATTTAATAAGGCAAGTGAGGAAAAGAGAGATAGACAGTCAGATAAAAAGAGAGATAGGGAGTGACAGAAGCAAGAAAGATCAGGAAGATGGGAGGAAAAGGAAAGAGAAAAGGAGTGCTCAAAACTTATTATTTAATGTAATATGCATAACAGGAATTCCAAAGAAAAAAAAAAGTAATACAATACAAAAGAGCACATATTTAGAGAGTAGCGTAAATAAAAAAGGCAATGAGTAGTTACTCTCTATACATGGTTATTTAAAATGCGTTAAGCGTAATTTAAAAAAGTACTTAATGTATAAGATTTTAAATGTAACGAGTAAGACATCACAGAAAATGCATTAATCTACGTCCACACACTGAAAGATATGGAATCATAAAAAACCTCTAAGCCCTGGAAAAAAAACCACTTCAGTGTTCAAGAAATCAACGCTATATAGAGGTAAAATAAACGCGTTTTTTTAGAAGCTCTTGAACCATAACTATTCAAACTTTCAATATGTGTTAGCTTTATGCAACATCTTTCTCACTAAAATTTCGATTTTCCACCAGCCGATAAGCTAGTTGAGGTCGATAGGTCTTTGCTTGCTCCTGTTTTTTTTTTTTTTTTTTATCTTTCTTAAAAGCTTAACATTTCAAATTGTTAATAATAATGGTGAAGTATGCATACTTTGATACATGTTAATACCTCAAGCTCATAGTGGGTTGAACTTTTTACCCCAGGTAAACCTTCCAAACGGTCGCCAAAAAGTTCAGGGCGACCGTCTTTAGAGCTGGAAAGGCCGTCATCGATTACAGTGCCAAGTTCTGGCGAAGAGTCAAAAGAACAGCTTGAGCAGAATGACCAGAGCATGAACTCATCTTACATTTCGGTTCCTGAAGATGGTCTCAATAGAAATCTGTCCCGGTTTGTGGAGGAACTGGAATCTCATTCAGAGTCTGTAGATAGCACTGACGGCAAAAAGGAGCATTATTCAGAAAAAAAAAATTCTGAAGCACTCACTTTGAAAGCGCAAGAGGTGGCAGTCATGAAAAAGCAATTGCTTTCTAAGTTTAAAGAGGCTGCCCATCGGATCATGCAAGGTGTTGCCGTCATAAGATCTTTAGTCGCTGGTGCCAAAGATTTCCGAGAGAGCTTTGTGGTGAGCAAAGTTTTTTTTTTACGAATTTAGCTACTCTTTTGTATCATAAATATGACATAATTTACAATAAATTAGAGGATACACCAGCGTGATTACAAAAATATCCCATGAGAACAATTGAATATTTGTGATCACTGCTTGCCATTACAGGCAAATAAAATGTTAATACGTCAGCTCACAGTATCATCACATTGACATTATATAAATTTTTCCATCAAATAAGAAGAACTAAGTAAGGTTGGAGTGTGTGGTCAGACTCGATCTTCTGTATAATACACCCGAGCGATAGGCAAAGTGAACTCGTATCATAAATAATTATCTTATGATAGTACTGTGCAAATAATAAATGAATAAAGAAAATAAAGTATCAAATAAAGGCTTCTATTGGACAGTTTTAAGACTTTTAATAGGTTCTTACATGGGGATATCTGACTTGACTGCCATGTCCTTGATTTATTATGAAGGAAGAGTATCTATCAAAAGGCCATACCATGGAATATGAATATTTTAAGATGTGCTTTTTTATACAGTGTGAAACTGCCAATAAAAACAAAAGCATAACTCATCAACAGAAAAAAGGTAGAAGAAAAGTGGTATTAATAGCAGACCCACTCTTTATTTTGCTAATTTTAACTTCTCAGCCCTTTGTTCTCTCAGTTCATCAAGGGACACTATCGACCAGATCTCATCACAGTTCTGTTGATGTTTGAATTATAATTATATGGATTGTATAAACTCTTTCAAGTGTTATGGGGAATAACATCATTATGATAAGTTAACAATTTACTTTTCTTCTTAATTTATTTAAATCAATAAAGCTATCAATGGTTGCAAATTGGTGGTGAGGCACTGTTGGGATTTTAGTTGATGTTTATAGCATTAATTGAGAAGATTATGGTAGTGTTGAGAATAGTAATGTAAAAAGTCTCAGCTGCAGTTTCACATTCTCGGATTCGCGCTGAGATTCATGAGTCAAATCATCACACGAGCGAACATCTCGTAAACTGAACTAGATGTCGGAAACCGTGAGACAATTGAAAAATTCATCGCGTCTAATACAGATATTTAATAATAGTAAAATAGAAGAGCTCCTGCAAATAATTGCCATTTTATAAAGTCCAAACGTTTCGTTTAGAATTAAGCATTATAAAGGATCTGACACTGAATAACACAACAAAATATTCTTTATCACGGCATCCTCTGGTCATGATGAAACATAGATGACGGTTAGACGTATGTTTTTGAAACACCACTACTTTTATCAACAGTATGAATATTAAAGCTGATCTAATTAATTAATTTTCTCTGAAGATATAACATCGCTTACTGAATTTCTCGCCCAGTATTCAAGATGATATTTTTAATTCTTGTATACTTGCAGGTTTTTTAAATGTATCAAATATATTCTTGAAATCGAAATACATTTTCTAGGAGGTTTACTCTTCTATAATTACAGTTTACTTAGAAGAACTCGGAATAGACAAAAAATATTCTTTCTGACATACCGGTACCCTTAACTAATTACTATATCTATTCTTTAATATATCAGGCAGCTGTCATTTCTTACTATCTCGTCAAAAGCCACTCAATGTATAGGAATGAAAATTATTGAAATCTAAGTTGCTAATAACAGTTTCAAATGTGGTTAACAATCTTTTTAAATTGTGAGTTTAGACTTTAAAATGCACTTGAATTTTCCTGCAACAGATATTTTGCTGAATGAATTCATTTTAGGATTTTGAAATTTCGTGAGCCAGAGGAAAGGACCTGTGTGGGGGCTCCACACTAACCCCGTGACAGGCACACTTGGCTAGCCATAGCTTTATGAGAGGACACCCAATTTCACATCTGAGGCTAACGCTGTAGCTGTTTTGCCAAGACTTTAGCACATGCAGATGTAAATATAGAACGATCCGCCTACAATTTTAAACCAAAATATAAACCATGTGGTTTGCCTGGAGAAAAGTTAGCAGAATTAGCGTACTTGTTTTGTTTGAAATCCCTATTTTATTTATTTATAATAATAATATAATATCGTCTAGCGAAATATCGGAGAAAAAATTAAATTTTAAATGTCTACGATTTCTGCATACTTAAGGGTTTTAAATTATATGCTATGGAAGATATCAATTTGTTACAGTAAGTTGTACAGTTTACTTCCTTTTAACGTAAAGGTCTTCCCCACCAGAGTTAACAGCCATGAAACACGGCAATAGATTAAGGAACTTGATTGGTTGAATCGGACACAGGTGTGGTATTTACTTATAACGGAAGTTAAAGGAAAACAAGATAGATTTTAGAGCCGGATAAGATAACCTTGTGCTAGCAATAATTACACTGACAATGCAATAAAATTGGGAACATATTATATGCAATTCAAAAGCAGTAAAACCTATTTCCCTTGAGTTTACAGAGCAGTATCCTGTCCGTGAGTATAAAATCTAAATCTTTTCGAAATGAATTGTTTCAAAGAGGTTATTTGTTGTTACATTCAAACTTTTCTTAATATTTCAAATAAAGACTATTGAGAACTGGGCATTGGTATTTGCAACTATCCTGCGTTTTTATGAATAAACCCTTTTACATCTGATCTGACACAAAACTTAATCCCACAAACTGGTTTGTTTTAAAAAGAACATTCAAATATAACTGCTACTGCTGCTGTTGCTACTACTGCTACTACTACTACTACTACTACTACTACTACTACTACTACTACTACTACTACTACTACTACTACTACTACTACTACTACTACTACTACTACTACTACTACTACTACTACTACTACTACTATTACTCCAACTACAACTGCTGCTGCTGCTACTACTACTAATACTACTACTTCTCCTAATTCTACTTATACTTCTACTACTACTTCTACTACTACTTCTTCTACTACTACTACTACTACTACTTCTACTACTACTACTACTACTACTACTACTACTACTACTACTACTACTACTACTACTACTACTACTACAACTACTACTACTTCATCAACTACAACTGCTGCTGCTGCTACTACTACTACTACTACTACTACTACTACTACTACTACAAATACTTCTGCTGCTGCTGATACTGCTATTACTACTACTGTTACTACTACTACTACTACTACTACTACTACTACTACTACTACTACTACTACTACTACTACTACTACTACTACTACTACTACTACTACTACTACTACTACTACTACTACTACTACTACTACTACTACTACTACTACTACTACTACTACTACTACTACTACTACTACTACTACTACTACTACTACTACTACTACTACTACTACTACTACTACTACTACTACTACTGCTACTACTACTCCTTTTAATCCTTTACTCCTACTCCTACTCCTACTACTACTACTACTACTATTACTACTACTACTACTACTACTACTACTACTACTACTACTACTACTACTACTACTACTACTACTACTACTACTACTACTACTACTACTACTACTACTACTACTACTACTACTACTACTACTACTACTACTACTACTACTACTACTACTACTACTACTACTACTACTACTACTACTACTACTACTACTCGGAATAGACAAAAATATTCTTTCTGACATACCGGTACCCTTAACTAATTACTATATCTATTCTTTAATATATCAGGCAGCTGTCATTTCTTACTATCTCGTGAAAAGCCACTCAATGTATAGGAATGAAAATTATTGAAATCTAAGTTGCTAATAACAGTTTCAAATGTGGTTAACAATCTTTTTAAATTGTGAGTTTAGACTTTAAAATGCACTTGAATTTTCCTGCAACAGATATGTTGCTGAATGAATTCATTTTAGGAGTTTGAAATTTCGTGAGCCAGAGGAAAGGATCTGTATGGGGACTCCACACTTACCCCGTGACAGGCACACTTGGAGAGAGAGAGAGAGAGAGAGAGAGAGAGAGAGAGAGAGAGAGAGAGAGAGAGAGAGAGAGAGAGATGGATAGATAGAAAGATAGATAGTTTGATAGATTAGATAGATATATAGATAGATGGATAGAAAGAGAGAGAGAGAGAGAGAGAGAGAGAGAGAGAGAGAGAGAGAGAGAGATAAAACATGAACTTTTGTGTTTATTACCATTTTAAAAGAAAAAATCACTCTTGAACGCTTACTCCTATCTGCATTAGCTTAATAAAAATAAAGTTTCCTTTTTATTGGATGTTTCTTTCAGGCTGAATGGGATTCGGAGAGCGTAAGTACATTACTCCTTTTTTGTGCTAAAATGTTGGAGTATGGGTATTATAGTTCTTTGCTAGGATTGACACAATTATAAACCCCTGTTATTTATCTAGAAAACCAGACTCAAGTTTTTGTTATTGGCTAATAGCACAATTTAGAGATGCTTTAAATTTGTAATAATAATTTTTTAAAATAAGATTTTCACTGCACATCATCTACTTCCTTTTCTTGATTAACCAGAAAATATTAAAATTTCCTTAGGGCGAATCTACGGTGGACTTCATCATCAAAAGTCTTTTAGTAAGTCGAACAATATATGATGGTTCACATGGGAATATCATTATGGTTGTCTTTTACTGTTTTTTTTTAGATTATCGTTGCTGTTCTTAACTTTATCTTAAAGCAACGAAAGAAACTAATAGTGAAGTTGCATGATTAGGTAGCAATAAGTTTGCCTTGAGTTCAATATCCGAGACAATTGTTATATTGGCTCATTGACCCCCTACCGGATTTATACTTACGGAACGCGACTGTTTCCGCATACGATTCTCTAAGATGCAAAAGTTGCAATATAGATAAGTTGTGTGACCTGTTCAAATACAATATTCAGAAGACCGGAAAAATATCAGATTGATCTTAGAATTTGTCTTCTTCTCCCGCACTGAAAAAGTACTTGAAATGGAAGGTAGGATGTGCCTACTGTTTTCACATTTTCTATAACAAACGTCGATGATAATTCCAGCTTTATGGCCAAATGTGTATTTACAGTCAGTGCAGCAGTAAAGCAATGAAATTTGTACTTGTATCATTTCCTATGTAATAATGAGACTTGTATTAGAACATGAGTTTAGAGAGAAGGGGAGAGAGAGAGAGAGAGAGAGAGAGAGAGAGAGAGAGAGAGAGAGAGAGAGAGAGAGAGAGAGAGACAGAGAGAGATATACAGACAGACAGACAGACAGATAAAGAGAGAGGAGGTTAATGATAAACAGGCACACAACTTTACAATGATGGGACCAAAAAAAAAATAGGCAATATAACCTATAATTTTACGAACAATGTAATGTGGCGTAAAATTACAAAATAAAAATAGAGATAGAGAGAGAAAGAGAAAGAGAGAATTAAAATGGCGAGAAGACTGGGTAGGAAAGCAAACTCTTATATTGCTGGATTGATATATAGATAATTTTATCACATGTATAAGGCACCTTTAGTATAACCTAGGAAGGTCACTTTCTTTTGTACTTCTTTCACAAAGATGCATTGAAGGCAAAACGTTCATACCTTGAATTATTAGAAAATGTCGTATTGTTTCTTTATTTGTCCTGTTGTAATAAAGTTGTCTGCCTGCGCTTTTTTAGTCTGTGTATCATATTATTTACAGACACACACGAATCCTTTTGAAGCCTTTATTATCACTGAGTTGTCCTCCGAGTGTGGTGTTTTTGCCTTTTACTTTAGGTAGAGGGACACACACATTTATATATATATATATGTATATATATATATATATATATATATATATATATATATATATATGAGAGAGAGAGAGAGAGAGAGAGAGAGAGAGAGAGAGAGAGAGAGAGAGAGAGAGAGAGGTTTTACAATTTAACCTTCAATGGAGACAAACAGTAAAAAAAAATTAGCGTGAAATTGTGTACAGGAGATATATGTGGTTTGCAAGAAAGCCAAAAAAGGGACTCAAATAATAGAGAAATTATCAGATTTGCAATAGAAAACTGTCTAAATAGGGGGTAACAAAGTATATCAAATCCAAGCTCCAATATTAAAAATTAATGGCAATAAAAATTCTAACAAGCTCTTACACCTTTAACTATATTCCTTATTCCAGGCACATGACAAAAGGTTCAATTTGGACTCGAAATTTAAGAAATCGCACAGGGTGAGAGTCAGTAGCAGCTATAGACTTGTATATATGCTTACTTTGACTTGAGTTTGTTTAAAAAGAAAAAGGAACATAAAACTAAGTGGAAAAAAACGATAATACTTTCAGCAAATACATGTTATGCTCGTTCAATATGTTGCTTTTCATAATAATTTTATTTCTAAAGGAAAGTTAATATCAATTATGTGATAGAGTGCATTTGACTAAGCTTAACTAACATTGAAAAAAAACCTGATGCAGTTTACATATTTCGGCTATTTTTTTTCATAAAGGATAGAAGACAAGGAGGAGAGGATAAAAAATTCCTAGCATAAAGAGCGAATAGAAGGTCAGATACAGAAGGAAGCAAAAATATATGAGGGATGAGAGAGAGAGAGAGAGAGAGAGAGAGAGAGAGAGAGAGAGAGAGAGAGAACAACAAGGGGGGGGGGGGGGGGGGAGGGAGAGAGATACAGGCAATATGCAATCCAAACGTTATTATGAATATGATTCATAGAACTTCCATGATAACGTTAAAATAATATAAAGATCTTTTATCTTCGCAGGAATCATCCCGATATACCTTTTCAAGTGAACGCATGCTAACAGTAAGAGCTTTTTAACGAAATTATAGTGTGAGATACTACTAAAGAAAGTTCTAACTATAAAACCGCTCTTATCTCAAATCTGGAAAGCATGAAATCATTCAGTGTGAGACGCTAAGGAACAATTCTCATTATTACCTTCATCGTAAGAAAAAGATGGAGATTAGCATAACATTTTTGTTTTTAAGGATCCGTACTACACAATACCACTTTTTGCATAGTGTCAAAACTATGAAGTACTGATACATGAAGAGAAGAGTCAAGTTAAAGACAAACAAACACATTAACAGCGTAAACAGGCCGATGTGCAAGGACTGAGCGAGAGAAGAAGTAGAAGAAGAAGAAGAAGAAGAAGAAGAAGAAGAAGAAGAAGAAGAAGAAGAAGAAGAAGAAGAAGAAGAAGAAGAAGAAGAAGAAGAAGAAGAAGAAGAAGAAGAAGAAGAAGAAGAAGAAGAAGAAGAAGAAGAAGAAGAAGAAGAAGAAGAAGAAGAAGAGATAGAATAGCAGTGAGGTTGAAATAGAAAAGATTTATAAAATTAATGATCTTATCTTCGTGGAATGCTTTCAACGCTCAAGTAAAAAGTGGTTTTATCCATGACACATGTTTTAATATAAAATAAAAATTATCCGGACAGATTCAAATGAGAAAAATTGCTTTTCATCAAAATTTAGACCTTTCTCTCTAGAGAGCCCTTTGATTTTTTTGTTTCGTTCTCACATCATTGGTAAGAGAGAATAAATACGCCTCTGTCTACTGTTCTCATATTAAACTAAACATATACTCTCTTTTTAAGGATTATAATACGTCCGAATCAGAGGTGAGTAACTCATATAAAATAGACTGATCATAAGCCTCGAACGTATTGTAAACACCTATGTCTTGTCTGATACATTAAAGTTTAAATGTCGAGAGACTAAATTCTAATCCATCGATCGTTGGCTCTCAAATTTTTAATGTTTTCCAAGTAGCCTCCGGCACATCCAGCTTTAAATTTATATTCTAACTAGCCATTTTCTTTGCTATACTTTATTGTCATATCCTTTTTCGAATTCTAAGTTTTAAAATATGCGATCTAAGGTAAACTCTCTAAATTTCGATTTGATTCATTAAAAAAAAACAACTTGAGCTTTAGGAAATCAATTCTTTTTACAATCAAGTTTAAATTCAATGTGGACAGCATTAAATTCGTTTTTCTATTATTATTATTATTATTATTATTATTATTATTATTATTATTATTATTATTATTATTATTATTATTATTATTATTATTATTATTATTATGATTATTATTATTATTAATATTATTATTATTATTATTATTATTATTATTATTATTATTATTATTATTATTATTATTATTATTATTATTATTATTATTATTATTAATATTAATATTATTACTATTATAATTATTTTTATTATTATTATCATTATTATCATTATTATCATTTTTATTATTATTATTATTATTATTATTATTATTATTATTATTATTATTATTATTATTATTATTATTATTATTATTATTATCATTATTATTATTATTATTATTATCATCATTATTATTATAATTATAATTATTATTATTATTAATACTGTTATTTTTCTCATTATTATTATTTAAAAAACTCTGTTGTTTCAACGAAATCTTTCATTTTATTGCAGAGCGGCGGCAGCGAGGACAGCGAGGGGAGATTAATGAGGGACGTTTCCTTATTGGCGAGGGAAGGACATATGGTAATATGAAATATCCTTAACTTTTGTTTCGAGGTTACTTTATAATATTTGATGCCATCAAGTATTTGCTTTTATTTTCATTATTCCAGTCATGAATTGCCAATGCATGGATTCTCAGAATTAGCTGAACATATCTGAAACATAGTAATTATAAATTCGATTATGTTCTTCAAATTGTAGGTCTACAACTGAAACAGAACTAAGAACGGTATAAGTCTAACATATAGCGCTAAAGACCAAACCGAAAAAAGAGTTATAGCATTTATTTCTGTTTAATTTAAATATTTTGTGATGAATTTATCAATTTTCTTTTTTTCTTCTGCTCCCTACAAAGAACCATTCCAGGAATGGAAACCTCTAAACTAAAGACTCCATTCTTATAGCAGCATTACGGTGCATGGGGCTTGAAAGCCAAACACCAATGAATTAAGATATCTACTCCGAAACAATAAGTGAGGAATAAAACTTTTACCTTTTGACTCCGCAGCTTTTTGACGAAGAAGGGCGAGAAATTATTAACCTGTTACGTATATTTTCTGTAAGTATGTACGTTTTGATTTTATGAATACGTTATATATTCGTATGCAACGACAACTTTTTTATGCTGAATGACACTGTGGAGCTAAGCAGAGTTTCAAATAAAATGTTTTTGTTAATCATGAAATACATAACCAAAATTAAAAATGTACTCTTTTAATATATTCTTGTTCACTGATAACAACTGTTTCATGCATATTATGAAATTATTCTTTTTATTACTTTTCGTCAAACTTCTAACCTACATACACAAGAACATGGTCTTCGCTTATAGTTTTATCTCTTATCCATTTTTGTTTTGTTGATTTACACATCAACTAGCCAATCAATAAATTAATTATTAATCAATCAATCAATCAACATTATAGTCTATCTATACATCTACTAGTCTGTCTATCTATCTGTGTCACGATAGCAAAGTATGTATATCCATCTTTATATCTAACAAGCCCTCCATTATCTATTTGTAAGTCAATGTAGTTTCCTATCTCTATTTTTTTGTTTCATTATCAGATTTATGTTATACTTAAAATGAACATCTCTCTTTACCTTTTATTCCTACTGACTAATTTATCAAAGGCAACAATGACTAATTGATATAGGTGGTGATCTGCAAAATATTCCTTATTATTGTGACACTATGAACTTTTAGTTTCTTAAATACCGCTGAATATTTTGCACTTTGTCAAAGGCAAGTGATTATGATACAGACGAAGACAGATCAGAATCGGTGAGTGATTTTTGTGTTGCACTCAGACTTTGAGACCTAAACAAGTTTATCATTTACAAGATTCTAGATTTGTGTCCTTAAGCGTCTTTTACGGCGCAAAAATGTGAAAGAAAACGTGTTGTAAATTATTTTAGTGGCAAGGAGTTTATTTTGATTTTAATTTCGAAAAGCTGGAAATCAATTTTTGAGCGATGTACCTATAGGATTACTATATTCAATGATTTGAAAAAAGAAAACGAAGTAGATTTTATTTTTGTTAATTAGGCTTTACAAAGGGGATGGGGTTCATAAAAAAATCATATCAATCTTGTTCATGAAATTTTATAATTGATTAGATAATTATATTGCATTGTTTATTTTTCTAATTCTATTCGAATTTCCTATTCTTATGTTTATGAAAAGGTTAGTTAGCAATAAGTAGTCTATACTATGTTTGGAAAAAAAATTGATGTCTAATTCCAACATTTACCTTGAAGTCGGTGAGTCATAGTTATCCGAATTTAATTATCTTCACTTTTTCTAAGGTTGATTTGCATTTTAAGGCTATAGGTAAAAGTCGTTTACAGTTTTCTTCCTAAAACATGATATCTTCTCTATCACAATTTTTTCTCTTAATACGAACACCTCAATGTAAAGAATTTCGCACGCAAAAATTATTAGAAAATAAACCATGACTTAGCTTTTCATCTAGCTGTCTTTGAAAAAAGCAACATTTTTATGCATAGGGTCCACATCACAAAACTTAAGAGCCTTGTCATCCTGCATCACAAACAAGAATTGATTGGCACGTATGTTGAACACTCCAGTGTAACAGCGAAAAAAGTACAAGTTTCAACCAATTATGGGTTTATGCCTGGTTTTGAAAGGACAAAAATCACAATCAAACGAAATATAAACTTTTTCAAAGTCTTTCTAAAACTTTTCCAGGTATATGAAACGTCTGTTGCCAAACTAGATTTTACACGATGTGTATACGGACATTTTTTCTTCTTCTTCTTCTTCTTGTTCTCGGATGCTTTGGGTATCAAACTGCAATCCCGGCCTTGGCAATGAGGGCTGCCGTTCTCTCCAACTCATGAGGGGGTCCATAAAGTTTGGTGGTCATGTCCACAGCCTCATTCCATATGGACTGTCGGAGGGCGTCATATGTTTGGCAGTTCTGTAGCACATGTTCAGCCGTTTCTGCCGCCTCTCCACAAGAGCAGAGATTTGTCTCTCCAACTTTGAAAACTCTGTTCATGTGGTGCCTCAGTCGGTTATGTCCAGTCCTGAGTCTAAAAATAGTGGTTTGACCGCGTCTGTCTAGTTGGTGCACTCCATCTTGTCTGTTAAATTCCGGGTGGCTCTCTTTCCACTTGTTTTTCATACTGTTTTTTATTATGGTCTTAACTTCACTGTACATGAGGTCTCTTTCTATCTGCTCCAGTTGTGATCCTTCTTTCGCCAGGCTGTCTGCTCTTTCGTTGACTTCTATTCCACAGTGAGCTGGGATCCATTGTAGGACCAGGGACTGGGTATTTTGTACCGCATTCTTGAAGCCCTTAGCCAGTTGTTGTCTTTCTGCTCCTCTTAAAACTTCCAGCTTTTCTAGGACGGACCAAGAGTCGCTCAGTATGACTGCTTTAGCTTGGGGTATGGATGGTGTAATCCTCCCTAGAATGGTGAGTGCTTCCATGATAGCTTCCAGCTCGGCTCTATAGTTGGAGCAATGTGTCCCAGTCAGTATGGAGCTTTCAGTTGTTTTTCCATCTGGCATTTCTATGTATACTCCGCTACCCCCGTTTGTTACTGCATTCTCTGCTGATCCGTCTGTATAAAGCCTTATCCATTCTTCTTTTGGGAAGTTTTCGTTTAGGTAGGTGGATGTTAAATCTTTCAGTTCCAAATCTGAGTGCTTATGTTTACTTTCAATAGTTCTTATGTGGCTCCGTATTTCAATTTGGGGTTGTTTTTCCCATGGCGGTGTGGAGGCATGTGTTTCCAGCGGTGTGAGGTTTTTTATTTCTTGAATAATTTCATTTTCTGTTTCAATAAGTTTTGATTGTTTGGCAAAGCTGCTTCTTTTCAGTCTTCCTTTGTTAAGATTGTTGATACGCTTGTGCATTTTGCTGGTTGGCTGTGCTTTGTATTTAGTCCGCTCAGCCAAAAGTTTCCTGTCTCTTCGATCGAGCATGGATTCTATTTGGCTTTGACTCTCCATTATACGTATTGGCGTGGACTTCATACCCCCTGTGATGATTCTAAGGTTTTGGTTTTTTTTTTTTTTTGGACATTTTTTAATTTTAAATATTTTAAACTAGGACCACTGAAGGCAGACTTTTGATTAGAATTTCAATGTTTCGTGTCGAATGTCGACTGCCGTTTAGCTAACAGTCCGTCATGAGAGCTGCGAGAGAAAAAAAGGCACGGTCACATTCAGAGTGGGGAAAAAAAAAAGTTTTCCGTTATCTTCACCTTAAATTGTACTTAAAAGTTGTCTGAAACTTTAGGTCGCGCCGTAGTGTACTGATGCACTACGGGCTCGAGCAGAGCCTCAGACCGAAACAGGTTCCAGAATCTCAGGGTTTCTGATCACCACAGCTAAGCGCTCTACCTTTATGGAAGCAGGAAGTGGCGAAGAAGAAGAGAAGACGAAGAAGAAGAAGAAGAAGAAGAAGAAGAAGAAGAAGAAGAAGAAGAAGAAGAAGAAGAAGAAGAAGAAGAAGAAGAAGAAGAAGAAGAAGAAGAAGAAGAAGAAGAAGAAAGGAACAAGGACAATGACGAGGAAAAAAAAACAAGAAAAAAAGAACAAGAAGAGGAAGAAGAAGAAGAAGAACAATAAAGAGAAAAAAAAAAGAAGAACAAGACGTCTATCCTCTCATGTTGACATAGGGTTCTGAGGAACTACGGTCTCCAGTTAGCTATAATTCATGGTCCGAGCCTCGGCCCTCTGCAATAACAGAGAGCTGTGTCCGAGCACAGTTAAGTTCAAAGTGCTCCGCGGCTGCACCCACCAGTACGAAATCAAGGTTTTCTAAAAAAAAAAAAAGAGACTTGAACATCTACACAATAGATCACACAAGCAAATGATACAGAAAATGACTCCTTTTCAGCGAATGTGACATTTAGACTCAAAACGGTCACACGGTATCTAACCATAAGAGATGAACTTCGAGAACAGAGGATGCATGATGCCTTTATGGCAGATCCACTGAGAAGCTCTCGAGTGTTCTCATTAAAACCTAAAACAGAATGTTGTGTTGAAAAAAGATTCTCTTAATGACATATACTTAAGCGTGTCCTGTGAAGTTTATTAGGGAAAGATCTTTTTAGTTAGAGCCATCAATGGTCTCGTCATGCTCCTATTTGGTTGTTTATTATTATTATTATTATTATTATTATTATTATTATTATTATTATTATTATTATTATTATTATTATTATTATTATTATTATTATTATTATTATTAATATGACGGAGTGTTTATCGACGCTAAATAGCCCTACTAATCTTAAAGGTTATAGGGGTTACATGGTCTAATAACCGCTACCATTAAAAAAAATAATATACACAATTCGACGCACAACTCCTTGAAAATCTGATTGAATTTCTATTTATATCTGTATAGTTTAAAGGAACCACAGAATAAGATAGTTTTAAACGGAAAATATGAGTAAAGCTAAGATCAAGTGCTAAAGCGATTTATTTTCTGCAGGACAAAGCATTTTCGAGTGACACGACGGAAAAAGAGACAACTGAAGAAGAGGTGATCATCGGTATTAACTTGGCAAATGTAGAATAAGAAAAAAAAAAGAGTGGAAAAATCCAAACGCTCTAGCAATTTAATCAAAATTTCTGAAGAGACAATGCATAAATATTGTACCATTCATCTCTACAGAAAATGCACAATCACTCTGAAAATTAAGCAGCAGATCAGCTTGAGCATCTCACAGCATTATTTTTATTTCTTCAGCGTTCTTAGACGCGAATGTATATTTTTTTATGCTAATTGCAGTTACTATCTACTGTCAATTATATGATTTGCCTTGGTTGGGACTTGGTACTTTTTGAGATTAAATATGTTTAAAAACAAGAGAACGTGTTACCACATAAGTATGTAAAATGTCATCATGCAGTTTTGGAAACTTCCTTTCAAAAAGTAGATATATAACGTGTGAATTAGCTAAGATATAATAATTTGTGTGGGTAACTGTGATATTACAATACATTATCGAATTAAAGAGGTGTAAAGATATTTTCAGATCTTTTTAAAAATCTCTTTCTTATGAGATGAAATGCATGTAAAGTCATTTAAAATTTATTTGAATATAGCGATGTGACATATTAAGGTGCAAATACAGCTTGCTCTATAAAAATTGGTCATTCTTAAAATGTTAAAATTTTGCAGAAAATCATGCATATAAATGTGTCTAAGACATGCACTTCAAAATATTTCCCACCTTCGTGAAGCAGGTTAGAAAAGGGTGGTATACAACTAACATCTAATAAAAATGTAGGATAGAGAGGATGGTTATTAATGTCACACCATGGGCGAGAGATTTTTCTTTTGCTCTTTCTGTTCCTTTTTTTTACTTTGCTATTTTTTTTTTTACTTTGGAGGAATTTTTTTTTCTTTCAATTCATCTCTGAATTATGTTAGAAAACTATTATTTTTCGAACAATTTAATTTCCTTTGCTCCAATAAATCGCTACTGGGCGCTCCCTCATTGCCAGCGTCAATAGTCGCTGGAGCAGCTTCACGTTTCCATACTTACGGTGACTTTTTTAATCGCCTTAACACTGCCTTACTCTATCAGTAGGATGGAAATGACTGTGGTCTTTAACTTTTAAGAAGGAGAGATCAGTGTTATGATGCTAGCTTTACTCTAATTAAAGATTCTTAATCTTTTATTTAAGCCTACATTTTTTCCCTCCTCCCTTTCCCTACTCAGCAATTCAAGACAACATCAGAGGATTTGGTGAGTAGTGTTGCTCGTTTCTCTTTTCTGTTAACTTCTTTTGCTGGCAGTTATAGACAGTGATGTTATCAGGTGGTTTTCGTGACGTTCTGGACGGGAAAGTACGCGCGTGAAACCTGAGCCATTACGGGCAATGATTTCCATTCTTTTATGATTTATGTTTTTTTCTTATGATTTATTATTTGTGTGTGTCTGTATGCGGTCACGTATGAAATCATGCTTCCCATATCCGATCGTGTATTCCAGGGCTTGTTTTGACAGCTCCTGTTTTTAAACGCGGGCTGCACCACAAATTAATCAAAGGACATATCGCCTCTTTTCTTGTGAGGCCGACGAAGTCCGGAAACCGAAAATACGCCATTTCCTTTTTATCCGAACATTTTGACAACAAATCCATGAAGATCACAAAGGATGCATATTATATCTCAGATTGACAAGATTGTTTTGAGTAGCTATTTATTTTTTTAGACATAAATTATTTCAACTGGCTTAAAGAAAGATGAAAAAGAAAGATGTTTTCTTTAAGCCCTTAGTTGTTAAATTCCCTAAATCTGGATCTAGCTTCTAGCATTGCTTGTTTTACTTTTTCTTATCAATTCTTAATTTCTTTAATAAATCTACATCAGAAATTTAAAAAAAAATTATAATTATAACTTCCAGTATTACAGTGACGTTTAAAGTTTGTTTGTTTTTTTTTCGTTGGAGACAAGTGTTTATTCATTCATGTCTTGTCCAAGTTTAACCATAGCAAATGAGTCCATTGTTTTCGTCCTCAGACAAATTCTTAAGGCGGACAAGATTGTGTCTTCCATAAGTTTTTATGACATAAAATTATATGTATAGGACTTGTGAATCTGTATTAAAATTAATCTGTGGGCTTCACACTGTCTAATCTTACTTTGGTTACTTATCCTGGTGCACACTGTAGTAATAGAAGTCTATTCTCCTTCTAGTCCTTGTTTAAGGATTTTTTTGCTTCGATCTGCAACTCTTTAACTCAACATTAAAATGCCGTTGGGCCCAGCAAATGAAATTTTCCGTATGTCAGCTTGGATAGGTTTGTCTTTGGAACTTATAATCTTATAAAATTTAATACTGGAGGGTTTGATTTCGTGATTGTCGTGTTTGGTCAAAGTTGGGATGATCTTTCTTGTCACCAAGCCGTTCGGGTCCCTTTCATGCTTTATAGCTTTGGTCGAGTAATTACTTCCATTAAGATCTTGTTACGGTTTTCCCCTGAGCTAGTTCCCCGGCTATAAATAGTACTGAGGTTTCGCAGGGAAGGCTTACGGGCCCTAAGCTAGACTACGACGTAGTATTTTTAGACTGACCGACATCATTTGCATAAACTCCTCCCACCCAGCGGTACGTTGCACAATCGCTTTTCGCAAACATGCTAGCCCTCTCACCGTGAACGTAACTGTTATGTAAGGGTTTCATGATAACTGCCAGTGATGCTCTAATGCTACCGGTACTGAGTACTAGCCTGGACCAGGTGCAAGTGCGCTATCGAGAGTGTTGTTTCAACTGCTCCACTGCATGCTCACATAGTTACATTACATAACAATCACATGATCCGAGACAGTTTTACCAGAAGCAGCAGATTTCACTGGTCTAAACAGCTGACCAGACTGACCAGGCCTAATGCTCGCTTGCGGCTTCCGATGTAAACAACGCAGGCCGATTTGCACACGTCTCTAGGAAAACCACTTGTTTGTTACGTTATGACTCTTGCTTACGGTACGTAACTCAATCTGCGAAACATGGCTAATAATTATACCGCTTCGACGCTAAGTGATTTGGTAAGGTGGTCCTCTGTTACGTAAATAGTATTCGAATTATTTTCGTTAGCCTGCAAAAACGCGCCTTGAGAACTAACTGCGTTCTCAATTTTGTTGTGTTTAATGAAATAGTCCGTACAGACCAAATTGGTAAGGGTGGTTAAAAGCATCAATCAATTATAATAATTTTAACAGATATAGAGCACTCTTTCACAACAATGTTGGCATGGAAAAAAGGATGTTCCAACCTTTTCCAGCAAAACAAAATATTAATATTTGTAATGACAAATTACTCTCTAATTCGATGGCTTAAGGTATGGGAGAATTTCCATTTGGGAAGAGAGCGGTTCATACAGTACCTGGCAAGACTGTCATTGTATTTTTAGGCTTTGATTCTACAATCTTCCACTTACGCTCAGAGTTGGAGAGATGTTACTTTAGATCGGCTTTATGATTTCTTTCACTTTTTCCCTACTTTCGAAGTCTATTCATTATCTCTTTTCCATATTTACCCCAAGTCAGAAGTAAAAATTGAAACAAATAAAGCAGACAAAGAAAGAGGTAAACCGTAAAAATATCTTTTGCATCCATCGTGAGTGATATCTGTATATTTGTTTCATAAGTACGATTAATACACATCATATAATTCGTAACAAGGAAATCGGACAAGCCCATCAAAACATTATTAATGTTAGACCGAAATACAATTTTATTCTCAGAGAAAATCGACTTTTGTAAAGGACAGTTTCTTAGAATACGACTGTAATCGTAGAATCACATAGCATAACCGTAGAATTCAGAAACTTAAACCCGTATGTAAGAGCACTTTATGCTTTTGTACAATATTAAAGAGCCAAAGAAAACAGGTTACGTATTTTCCACTTTTAGACTTAGTCGTTGTTTTGCAAATTTGGTGTGAGTAGGTAGCGCGCTTTAAATATAACGCGCCTGAATTGTGTGAATAATGGAAGCCTCACATAAATATTATAAAACAAAGTGCCTAATTCAATTAATGACGTGATGATTGGGAGATCCATTTATCTTATCTGAACAGTGTTTGATTCAACTAATAGCATTGGTTCAGTTCTAATAGCATTATCCCAACACTATTATGTCCGGGTAAATTAATCTCGAAGTTGTCTAACTTATTTTCGTATCACTTTTTCTTTTATAGACTTCTCCTAGAGAAGACACAAAACTCGACATACAGTTTGCAGAAAATGAGGTAAGAAAATTTAAACCAATGTTGTCATATTATTGATTTTTATTCACATAATTTTATCTTAAAGATTCTAATGGATCAATAAACATTTTTAACTTAATTAATATTTTTGTAAATAGAATTGGGAACCTACTCCGCTTCAAAATGAATAAGCGCATGTGTAAGGCTGTCAACACAGACTACAAGTAACCGGTTGTCTTTTGAATTTTACTTTTGGTGCTAGAGAAAAAATTAGAGAGAGAGAGAGAGAGAGAGAGAGAGAGAGAGAGAGAGAGAGAGAGAGAGAGAGAGAGGGGGAGAGGGAGGGGGGGGGAGAAATTATTCAGAATCTTAACCATTCTATACCTGTAATGTATTGTTCCGTTTCCTTACGTCGCGGCTAATCTAAAAGGAGAAGGTTGTCTTAGTTGGTAGAAAAAGAAACAATCAGAGTTCTACAGTAAAAACGAGTAAGTCTTTTAAAGCACTGAAGAAGAAGCTGAACACTATATTTAGTGGCTTTCACCATTTTCTAAGAAGATAAGTCTTTGAACAATTAATCTTAATTAAAAAAAAACACCCGTATATGCTTGTACTTTCACACTAATGATTTCTAATGATTATTTTCATCATGTTAAAAGACAAAGCAAAAAAAAACAAACATCGATATCAGTAATAATTAAAAAAAAAAAGAATTGTAGATCAATGATTGTATTTGCATCTTTTAAGAATGAAAAATTTTGGTATCTTTGCAAGTAAGGGCTTCTCCATTTTAAGAACCGCACAACGTTTGCACATTGAAAGCGTATTGAACCCTTTAAAAAGGATTTTATTTTTGTTTGTCCCGGCTGAGACAGAAAGCAAGAATGTCAATTATAGGACGTGAACTTTGTTTGATAATAAACAACACTCTCTATAATTATTTGAGGTAAAGCCTACAATTCTACGTATGACTTCACGGTTGAAGATTTAAGGAATTAATTTACTTTGACACTAATAACTTCTAATAATTCTTTTTATCAATAGTTAAATGACAAAGCAAAAAAATATGGATATCAGTAATTTAAAAAAAAAACTGTAGATAAATGATTGTAGCTGCCTCTTTTATGAATGAAGAATTGCGGAATATTTGCAAGTAAGGGCTTCTACATTTTAAGAATTTTATAACGTTTGAACATTGAAAGGGTATTTTAGCTTTAAACAGACTTGTTTGATTTGTTGCAATTGAGGCAGAAAGCGAGAATGTGATTTATAAGACACGAAGGTTGTTTGATAATAAACAAAACTCTCTATGATTATTTGAGGTACAGCCTAAAATTCTATGTATGACTTAACATTTGAGGATTTAAAGAATGAATGAGCTTTTTTTATTATTTGATCACATCGTGCTGACCTGCCTCCATAACTAATATTTTGCAAATTCGTGAAAAATTGCTTTTGATTAGTTTTCATGTTTCAGGTTTCTGGCGCATCATTTAAAGAATTCGATACCAGTGCCACAGAGAAGGAAAGTCAAGAAAAGGTAAGAACATTTCATAGATAAATGTTTATCATCAGTGTCTCTTCATTCTTTCACTCCACTTGTCCTGGTTGAATGTGTTTAACACACCATGGAAAAAATTGTATCATTTTACCGCATCAATGTTAACCACTTAATAAAAGTTCAAGGCCTTGTTTGTATCTCAAGGATCTCTCTTTATCTTCTTTCTTCCTCCCCCCTCTCAATATCTCTCTCTCTCTCTCTCTCTCTCTCTCTCTCTCTCTCTCTCTCTCTCTCTCTCTCTCTCTCTCTCTCTCTCTCTCTTTCGCTCTCTCTCTCTTTGTCTTTCTCAGCCTGAATACATCTTTATCTCTCTTTTTGCTTCACCAGTTAAAAACATATATTGAAAAATTCAACAAGCCAATCGATGTTTAGTTTTTTCTGATTTTAAATAAAACTGCGATTTATTAAAAAAAAAAAAGAAAAAGAAAAAGAAAAAAAGAAGATATGCAAACTATTTTTAATAAGAAAAATGTTTCGGAGATTAGTCCTTGACTGTTTAATTGATGCCTATTCACAATCCAGATTTGATTTCAAGTGCATGGTTTCTTTTAGATTTATTTAATCATGAAAACATGAATAGAAAATTAGTTGTGCAGCTCCCTAAACGAATACATAACATAATATATATATATATATATATATATATATATATAATATTTATATTACTACGAGCAATAAGTATTTAAAAAAAAGTAACAGGTCGTTTCCATCTACATTCTTAGATGCATTGAGTGGTAAAGCTTCAGCAGAATGGATAAATCAGTTATTTCCTTACTTTATAAGAGGAATATGACTTACCAATAATATTATTGTAAAAATTCAGAAAATAGTTAAAATATGCGCCCCCACCTGGGGAAACCTAACTTTCGGAGCATTTTATAAACATAGCTACATTGAGCAAAGTGTGTAATATCTCTATGAAAAATAATAGAGGCTACAATCAGATTTTTTTAAACTGCCGCTAAACGCATTTTGACCCTCGTGCATTTTTCTTTGCTTTTAGTGGTCCCTGATAACTGAATTTTCACTTTTAAAGGAATGGTCTATGAGTTGTTTACTAAAAAATCAGTTTTAATTTTCACAATTAGGTGAAATTTATTTTGGTCCTACAAAATTTCCCGAAGAACGAATTGTTAAATGTTATTATTTAGTACTTTTAGGATTGATAAGTATTTGATATTTTTGTTATTAGTAGAAACGCGAAAAAACGCCAACTGTCCGAAAAAAAAAACCCAGAAAGACACCAGTATGTAAGAAAAATCTTCCAACAGAGAAAAAATGAGGCTGTTGGCGAATTTTCGTCCGTATATAGTTTAATTTTTTCCTTCTCATTTGACTGAACTTTTTATCGAACTTAGAGTGTGAAAGTGTTACGAAGACATCTGCTCCTTTTCTTCGTTAAGTAGCTTACATCTCTCATTCATCGGGAAGGATGTTGAAGGCGAGGCGAAGAGATGCATCTCACGTGAGAAGGTACGAAGAACCGGAGGACTCAGGCCCACAAACAGTTGTCAACGACGCGTGGAATTGTTTTATTAGAACGCTCCAAATCTGAGTCACACATCTTACGTATTCTGGAAGATAGTCACTGCTGTGAGCCACACAGAGCCTAAAACGTTAGACCAGTTCGGCGAGGAACTACTGCGAATTTTTCCCTGCACCATGTACAAAAAGGCGTCAGAATGTGTCCTCTTTTCGTAAAAAAAAAAAATGAGTTTATCTAAATACTCAATATCATTGTCAACCCATAACTTGTATTTTGAGGACCAGTGAAAAAATGCTTTTGAATCGTTTTCATTTTTAGATTTCACTCGAAGCAACTGAAGAATACGATACCAGTGTCATAGAAAAGGCAAGTCAAGAAAAATTAAGAGCTTTTCAAAGATAGCTTCAACATCTTTTAATTCTTTCAATACATATATGAGGAATATATTTATTATAAACAACATGATTAAAATTTAAACATCTTATTCAGTTGATGTAAATCCCTTAAAGAGATTAAGGGGGTATTTTATATGTCAAAGATCTTTTTCTCTCTTTCTCGAACCTCCTGCTTTTTCTGATTCTCTCTCTTTCCCTCTCAAGCTATGTAAGTTGATCTTTAAAATTCAGCAAAAAAAAATTGTTTTTTTTTTTCAACTCTTTTGGAATCTATCTAGGCTTGGAAAGTATAAGAACAATTTATCCCTTAGTTTTTTCAGTCCACATATGCTGAATTTATCTGTTGAAAGAAACAATGAAAAAATTTAAACATCCTACCGCATTGTTCTTTCGTTTCGGAGGTTGATCACTACTTCAAACTTTTTTTGAGGAATTCGCTTTTATGTCAGGATTTTTTATACTCAGATTCTGTAGCTTTTTTTTACTTTTTATTATACTTTTTTTTGCAAATACATCTTTTTATATGTTGAATTTTACGGTAAAAAGTTGTTAAGGATAACAACTCATTTTTTTTTTTTTACTTTATCCAAATTTATTGAACTGATAATTTTTCTTCTTTCTTTTAGTAAAAACAATTATTTTCAAACGAGTTCTGTAAATCAACTTGCGAACCTGCTTCCTTAAAAAATGAGCAGCTGCGTGTTGAATGCTCTCAAAAGTTTCCTCAATGAATTTTGAGAATAACAATTGCTTTCCCTCTATAAGTATAAAGAGAGGAAGAGAGAGGGATGAAGAGAGAGAGAGAGAGAGAGAGAGAGAGAGAGAGAGAGAGAGAGAGAGGGAGGTGGGGGGAAGGATAGAGAAAGATTAAAAGACAAAGAGAGCTTTTTCTCAATCTTAGCTAGTTCTATGTCTCTAAAGTAATTATGTTCTGAGGCATTTTAGCTAAGGTAACAATTAGAGAAACTTGCATTATTCTGCGATAAAAATAGCTTCTCAAGGCATGGGTTGGTAGGAGCTGGACACAGACTAAACAGTTGCACGTAATTAATAGTAAATCTTTTCACTTTTAAAATCCAGTTAAGATTTGTATTGATTAAGAGTAAACAGGAGTTTGACTGATACAACTTGACAATTGTTTGATAAAAAAACAAGCTTAATATATTGATTTGATCGAGCTATAACTGTCAATTCTCCAGATGACTTAACAATTGAAGATTTAAAGAATAAGTAAGCTTTTCTAAATTGTTTACATCATGCTAATCTGTCTCCTTAACAATTAGTTTGCGAATTAGTGAATAAATGCTTTTGACTCCTTGTCTTTTTCCAGGTTTCTGTCGGATCCATTGGATTTGATACCAGTGTCAGAGAGAAGGTAAGTCAAGAAAAAGTAAAAAAAAAATTTAAAGATATCCGTCATAAGCTTCAACATCTACTAATTCTTTCAAATCATGTGCGCGGAATATGTATTTGACTGCTTTTCTTTTTTCAGGTTTCTGGCGGATCAATTGAATTCGATACCAGTGTTAAAGAAAGTCGCGAAAGAGTAAGCACATTTTTTTCTCCCACTTGCTACAGTTAACAGGAGTTTGAATGACACAACATGACAATTGTTTGATAAGGAACAAGCTTTACATAATTATGCGGTCGATTTACAGCCAACAATTCTCTCCATAACTTTACGATTGTATAAAAAATGAATAATCTAATTTAAAGATGTTAACATCATTCTGGTCTGTCTCCATAACTTGTATTGTGGGATTCGTGAAGATATGCTTTTAATTTTTTTTTCAGGTTACTGTCGAAACACTTGAAGCAAAGGGTACAAGAGGCTTAGAAAATGAAGCTCAAGAAAGTGTAAGAGCATTTCATAGATAAAACTGTGATATTTCTTAAGCTTCAATCTCTATTGATTCTTTCAATCCACTTCCGCTTAATTGATCTGTCAAAAACAACATAGATAATGTTTAAGTATCTAAACGAGTTGATTTTAAACAGTTTATATGGATTTCAGACCTATTTTGAATTTAAAAAATCTTTATCCTTCCATCTCCCCAATCTTCTTCCTCTAAATCTCTTTCTCTCTATATATATATTTATCAATTCATCTTTCCCTCTTTCTCATTTTGTGTATATCTCTAAATTCCTTTCTCCTTCATGCTGGAATTTTTCTCTGTACCATTTTGCCAACTCGACTCTTTATGAGTTCTCTTAAAACGAATCTCTCATAGAGCACACTGTCTTCATATAAAAATAAAATTTTCTTGGTTTGTTAGTTTACAACTGTTCAAATGTTGGCTGTCCAAGACCTCACCTTAAAGGGAAAGGTACCTTTCATTTCTTTTATGAAAATATGAAGAGAACTCCAAGTGGGAATCTTCCTTACTGAATGTATGTTACTACCAGCCTAAATGGTTTAAAAATATAATAGGGCGTTTTCAGTAATATCCGAGTATGCATTGTGTGGTGAAGCTACAACAGAACAGATGGATGATAATTATGTATATTTATTTACTTTATGATAGAAATGTGACTAACCTATAAAATGTTATTTATATATACAATAAAGCACTTATGATTTTGGATGCGTATCACCTGGGTAAGTTTAACTTGCTGAACATTTATTTAATCTATTTAACACTGGTATAGGAAAAAATATGCAAATGAAAAAATATCCAAAACTACTCGCTAATTTTTTTTTTAATTTAAGGTAAAGTCAGAATTAAATCTCGTAGTTTATCTTTACCTGAGATCTTTACTGATGATTTTATTTTCAAAAAAGTGGGCCATGACCAATTAATTTTGTATTTTAACACTTGACGTTTGTTTTCATTTTAACGTATTTGTCTACAAAATATTCGTGGGCTACCCGCATATCAATAGGATAGTTTTTAAAGATGTTATAATTTAACACTTTCGGGAGTGAGAAACATTCGATTAAGTTGTTAAAGACAGAATAACGAAAAAAAAAAATCGCCTGTCAGATTTAAAAAAAAAAATAAAAAGTTGGTTTTAAAATGAGAAGTCTCAAAAAAAAACTGGCAGCAGAGAAAAAATAATTTGCTGGCGAATATACAACTGCACACCACATTTTTTTTTTATCTTGCAATTGACTGTTTTTTTTACCGGCCTTAGACGGACGTTGAGGAAAGTGAAGAAGTGTCCAAAGGCATCTGCTTCTTTTCTTTAATAAGCAGCGTAGTTCTTTCATTCATAGAGTAGAAAGATGAAATTCAGGAGTGGAATTCCATTTAACGTTAGAAAGTAGGAATTGCAGGAGGACTTAGACTAGCATACAGTTTTCAAGGAGTCGTAGAGTTTCTTTCTATCGTGTGCTTGTGCAGAGATTTGATTCCTATTGATCCAGAGAAGTCGTAGCTAAGGAGAGTTAGGCCTCCTCGAATCAGCCTTTTTTATTGTTAAGATGGGATCATCATAACCGAAATTCAGCGGCGGCGTTTCTCTCTTGGGGACTTCTAATTTTCCTAGCAATTTTCGTTTAACCATTTCTGGCAACCTTTTGTTTCTTGCCCTTCTGCATATCGATGCTGAGTCAGCTCATCTGATGGTCCACTAGTTTGATGTTCAAGTGTGACATATATGATGTTGCTCAACCCCATAGTCTTGAAAGCCAAGACTTTTACTTGCTTGCATTACTTTTTAATTGAGGTCTCTTTTTTTGCCTTGATAAAAATGTTTACGATCGCTTACATTGGAGACACCAAGGTTGTGGTCTGCCACCATTTGATGCAACAGATAGTCCTTATTAAACTCAGTTCTACCTTTCCTCGCTATGACCAGAACTTTTTTTTCACAATACACACATACATAATACATCAAAAGATTGCTTCGAAGATTGCGCTAGACATCTTATATTTTTTAAACAACGCGATCTACACAGATTCACCAACGTTGGACAAGTTAACGCAAACCGAATGAGAAGAATACCTGTGATTTTTCCCGGAACCGTTGGTGCAAAGCTCACATCACTTCTCCATCTCTATCGTACTGGTTTTTTTCGCAGACATTCTTGAGCTTTGGGAACAAAAAAAAATTATTCAGAATGCACAAGATACGAACTGCATAGAAGATGCGATATCACAAGCTAGAGACGATTCACACAACCCGACTAAGCATATTTATTACTTAATTCTATACTTTTGTTTCTGCGATCTAAGGTCGTCCGCCATATTAGTTTTGGTCATAACATCGTATTCTTCCCATGACAATGAGATTTTGAAATGCGCTTCTCTCAGCAAAGACCTACTCTGGGGCAGGCTGTTATAATGACCAAATTCAAGTGGCTGTTAAAGTCAAACTGAAACTTCAGAAAACCCCAAGTAAATAGAAAAACATCAAACTTGACTCAGCTTTATTAAGATCCAACCAGATACTTCAAGAAAAGTATCATTGTTAAAGAAAATTTGAAGTCTTACGAAAAGTGAGGAAGTGGA
>JAWDGP010006768.1:207500-245000 GCA_033675545.1 Elysia crispata | reverse complement strand
AAAAAATTTGAAGGGTTCGCCTAACGAACCCGCAATCATTTTGATGAGATTTGGAGGAGTGAAGGATTTAGGGCATTTTCTTGCCCTAATAGCTCTTTTTCACTAATGTAATTTTTAATCATTTTACTTAGATCATTAGTAAAATTCACCTCTTCTTCTCTTTACTCTATGGAAATTTTTTCGGTTTTATTATTTGGGTCCGGTATTGCTTAATGCTAACATTTTGATTCAATTATTTTAGGTTTTATACTTCTTGGCTGGGAAGGACGGTTTGCCTTACCTAGGACCTAGATCAAAAAGTGTTGACACAAGGAAGCTGAAAACGCACGTTTTATGTAACAAGCAAACTTCAATTCAATGAATATGCTTTCTTTTTAAACATATACAAATCGGTTGCCTTGGAAACGTCGGCTAGTTTGGATGTAATGCATTTTTTTAAATCGCTAAGATGCAGAAGGTTATTAAAATACGCGTCCAAAATCAATTAAAAAAATAATACATCTCTGGAGACTCTTGTCTTTAAACGATCGAAGCAATTTTTTTTCGATATTATCAATACTTTTCTTCAAAAAAATTCTTTAAAAATTGATTCGAAAATGGACGTGAAATGTGAAAATTATTTTTTTAGTTTCTATCAAATATATATACATATTTATATATATATATATATATATAAATATATATATGGAGATATATATATATATAAATATATATATATATGGCGATATATATATGTATATATATATATATATATATATATATATATATATATATTTCTAAACAAAAAATCGAAAAAAATCTCTCTAGTTATTTTATATATCTTATTGTACGGCATCTCCGTGCGATCTGTCAAGAAAATCCTTCGGTAAACAGTTAAGTTTTAGCAAATTTTGATCTTAGATATAGCAATTATGAAATTTATCTTTATATTATGTGCAAAAAAAAATATTTTTACAAAGTTCTTAAGTTAAAAACTAATAGAGGATCAATTGTCATCTTTTTTATTTAGTCAGAATAGAAAATTTCATAAGGAAATCTTTAAACCTGCAAATTTATAGACAAATTTATTCAGTGAAAAGTCACAAGGCGTTTTCAAGGATATATATATATATATATATAAGCTTTCAGATTTTCGGTTAAAGTAACGCTAGTTTCTTCTGTCACTTTGGAGTCGAGGTTCGATTTTAAATCAAGGTCGAAAAACACTTGCTTTTTTCTTCAGTAGTTCAGTACGCTGCTCCCTATAAAGGTTGTGACAGAACATTTGGTATAAAACTATGTTATCATAACTTTTCGTTGAACAAGTACAAGTGTGGTATAATGCGACATATCATGTAAACATATGTATGACATGAGGAAGTAAAAAGTTATTTGTCCTACAGTCATAGATACTCCGAGGTATAAAATAGCCTTAAGGTTAAATCATATCATCCGTCGTTTTCTCTTTGAAAGAATGATTTTTATTATCTCCCCAATTCCTAGGCAAAATTTACAAAACTTGCAAATCATACGAGGTTTTAACAAGGAAATCAACAGAAATTTAAATTTCGTTGAAACTTAAAATCTGCTCTAAATTTAAAATTTTGTCCAAACAGAAGACCCATTTATAATATGTCACAAAATTTGTAAACGCCAGGAAAGAAATTAGGATGTCTTATTTTTGCAATGTTCGGCTTATTTGAACATTATGATTCCACGCCATATTTCGAAGAAAAATAGGTTCTATCGACCTCCTTCACTACCGCCGCTTGAATCACTAATAAATCCAACATGAACAGTTGGAAGGTAAATGTGTACGTTTAAATGGTAGATTTCGTAGTTTGGGGGAGGGGTGGCGGTGCTCTTTATTCTATCAATCTTTCGTTTTTATCATGGCCATCCTTAACCCATTATTTCAACCCAAAGGTGAGCTTACTTTGATTAAGTGTAACAGCGAATTATTTTATTCAATTTTGTAACAGAATTAAAACCAGAATAAGACCGGAATAAAACTCACCATTAAAATTACATTCCTGGTAAACTGCGGCTGATTTTGAGCCGACCTTTTTTTTGCTGATTTTTATAGAGCTCCGCATTGAATAAAAAATTAATTTACATCATCTTTTCTTTGTGGCTCATGTTGAGCCTTTCGCACAACTAAAGAGGCCGATGTTTTACTCTGGATTTACGTAAAAATTATATCAAAGATTAGCTAAATGTTTTTACTTTCCCAGTTTTATGATGATCTTGGACGTCGAGTTGTTCATTTACCTGGAAAATGCTTTGACTGGGAGAAGGTGAGTAAAATGCATTGGATTTTTATTTTTGTTCACTTCACTCAGATGGAGCTGTTCAGAATAATCTTCATTATGTTCAAGTGCTACATTTTATGCAAATTCTGTTTTAATTAGCATTACAATCGTGAAATCTCATTAAATCTTAAAGAATAAATTAATTGCAAGCTAAACCCTAGTTGCTATAGCCTGCAAAACCGCAATTGTGTCTGAATATAAATAAAATTAATGCATTAATTATAATGTAAGGAGATGCATGATTTCATAACCTTTGAGTACGATATAAAAACAAAACAGAGAAATCCGCGAGGAGAAGTTAACTAATGTGTGTAACACCTCAGTCAAAGTAAATAATGTAAAAGATTCCTCTCGGATCAATGCAACTTCTTTCTCACCAGATAGTGGATGAAAGTGGAGTCGAAGTGACAAATGTTTATAAAGGGCACATGCCGGCAAAGGTAAAAGAGTAAAACTAACTGTCGCCGATATCACTCATCGAGCTCAGTATGGTGCAGTCTAAACTTGATAATGCTTAATATTCTGCAGAGATCACCTTTAACTCTCTATACTATGACTTAAACATGATTTTGATATGTTCACTGTCTTTTTTGGTTCCAAATGTATCAATGCAATGCAAGATAATTATTTACTTTATGATAGTTAGAGCTTTTTCTTACCATCGCTTCTTCACCTCATTTTTTTTTATTGCGTTTTGATGCTCCGTTGGCCAGGAATCTCTATCCACTTTCATTCTCAGAAATTTTAGCAGTACCTAAATGAAGTTAAGTTTGAGTAGTGACTTGCGGAGACTCATTAAAGATGTTTTTATTTCTCCAGTTATATGATGAGATGGGAAATGAAGTAATCAATTATGACAGAAAATCATTCTTTGACAAAAAAGTAAGCAAAACTTTTTTCCTCCTCTAGCCCATTCCACACGGTAATAACACCCAATGGTTGAGTGTTGATGGCGCTTAAGCTATGTGTTTACTGTTACTGTCTCAGTCATCCTAATAAAAAAAGTTTTCTGACAAAACCTTGGACCTGTCATTTATTAAAATCATGGGGTCTCAACTCCAATATCGTTCAGCTTCTATCACCGTATTCTACATTCACTTCTCAAGGACTTTTAATTGACTTTCTTATTCTATGACTCTGGGTCAAAAATGTTATTAATAAATAGCATAATTTTGGTTCTCTTGTTAATAAGAAATGATTACCATACTAAAATGATTATTTCGTGTTCTGGCACACACTGCTCATTAAGAAATTTAATATTACTATTAGTTGGATACTTCTACGTAATAGTAAACTAGTCAGCAGTAGCTTTTTTATAGATGCAGTGATTAAATATAACTTAACCTTGTATCAAACCAGCACATACCAGCCATTTGTAGTTTCAGTTTATCAAAAGCCAGTGATATGCACCATCGGTTTAAAACCATCTTAATTATTACAAGATTTTCATGCTCTATAAATTATTTAAAAAAAATACCCAAAAGCCAAGCCAGATGGGTCATTGAATGTTGTATCTAGAATCTCGTGCACTTATTTTATTATACTTTAAATCATAATGTATTGCGCAAATAATTTTATCGATTTCTTGAGAATTTCTTTATTTTGTATAGGAATAAATGAAATGAGATTTTCTTCTACTTTTAGATTAAATTAAATTCTTTATAAAGGCACTCAAACATACCTTGTATGAGAGATGAGCATCAAGAACTTTTGGACTTTTGGTCATTTTTTCCTTGAAGTTTTAGCTATAAATAATCGTCATTTTTTTGTAAATTCCATGAAGACAAAGTGATTAAAATTTAGGGATAAGAATTCAATCACATTTAAATCATGCCCAGTATGTACTTCTTACGTTGGTGTTTTTTGTTTGTTTTTTTTTTGTTTTGTTTTACAGATATTTACCAAAGATGGCAAAGAAATCCGTGACAAAAAATTCACCGAGAGAATATCGGTAAGGACACACAATAAAAGTAAAAAATAATGTCTGAGATTGTCAGTAGGCATCCTTCCGACTCAGGAGACAATGGTTTACGCCCTGTGTGATTTTTGGCCTCATAAGTCCTGTGGAGAGCGGCGACGGGTGTGACTCGGCAGCCCGATCCTTGCATGGCAGTCTCTACCGCAGTTGCCCCACATTTGGTTTGACTGTGGGTTTAATGCTTGGTTCTGCTGCCTCCCCTTTCCTCCTTACTCTTCTCTCCTCGAACTGCTTCTTTTTCCTCCCTTCACCTCTCCTGAATCCCGCCCTTACCGCATATATTCAGCCACTGCGGTCGACAGCGAGTGATTATCAGGTCTCTGAGTCGATGTCTGTCAATTTCATATCTCGTTTGCAGACATCCTAGAAACGCACAACTAGACGGCCGGTTGGTCACGCCCAGAAGCAAGTTCGCTATACATGATGTCTTTGGGTATGCACCCATAGTCCATCCTGTGTACGTGGCCGAGCCATCGCAAACGTCGCTCGCAGAGTATGAGATGATTGCTGAGGGAGTTCGCTTTTTCTATCACCGCGGTGTCGGAGACCCTGTCCTGCCACTTGATGCCCAGAATTCGTGGTAGACAGTGAATGTTGAAGCTATTCAAGCGTTTTTTTTTTTTTTTGTTTGGCGTATGTTGTTCAGGTTTCACTGCTCTACAGAGTGCGCTCGCCTGGTAGATTCTGAGTTTGGTGTTCAAAGTGAGTTGCTTATTGGTCCACACTCTCTTGCTCAGTTGTGCGATGACGGCGGCAGCTTTGGCGATGCGCTTGTCTAATTCTGCTTCTAGGGAGATATTGCTGGTGATGGTTGAGCCCAGATATGTGAATGATAAGTGATCTCTAGCTCTTCGTTGTCAATGCGAATTGTATGTGGAGAGGGGATATCCTGACCAATGACGTTAGTTTTGTTGATGCTGATTGCCAGCCGGAATTCCCTGCATGCATGGGAGAACCTGTCGATGGTCTTTCTCGGTGTGCGAGCTCAGAGCTGTGTCATCTGCATTTTCCTTATGAGGACTGTGAGGACCTTGTTCTTTGGTCTCAGCTGTGCCAGATTTTGAACAGGTTTCCATCACTTCTGGTGCACAAGAGGACCTCTTCTGTGGACTGTTCAGATGCAAACTCCAACAGTGGGGAGAAAAATATATCGAACAAAGGCGGTATAAGGACACAGCTTTGTTCCACGCCGGATGGGGAAAAGTTTTGAGGCTTCTCTGTCATAGCTGCTGGTGCCCTTCATGTTGTCGTGGAAGGGGGCAGTGATGTTGAGAATTCTGGGAGAACAGTCAATCTTCTTTAGCCGCTGGAAAAGACCCTTCCTGCTGAGAAAGTCAAAAGCCTTAGTCAGGTCAATAAACGCCATGTAGAGGGGCATCATCCGCTGTTCTCGGCATTTCCCTGGATCTGACTTACAGAGAAAATCATGTCCACCGTCTACCTAGCGTCTCTGAATCCATACTGCGACTCTGTGTAGAGGCGTTCGGCGAGGACATCGCGCGCGAAGACTTTACTCACAATGCTCAGTAGAGAGGTTCCCCTGTAATTATTACAGTCACCATGATCTCTCTTGATTGTGTAGATGGTGATAATCTGGACGTCGCCCATATACTGGGCTACCTTGCCTTCTCTCCAGCAGAGACACAGGAGTTTATGAAGTTTCCAGAGGGCTGGGTTTCCACATTTGATAATATCGAGTGGAATGCTGTCTTCATCAGGTGCTCTGCCACAGGCCAGAGCCCCGATTACTTTGCTCACATCCACCACAGATAATTCAGAGTACTCTCCCAGTACAGGCAGCTCTTTGATTGCGTCTAACGCTGCTTGGGTGACGGAGTTTCCTCTGGTATAGAGTTTCAGGTAGTGCTCTACCCATCTTCCCATTTGCTTGTCCCTGTCTGTTATCACATCCCATGTCTTTGATTTCAGAGATGCAACTATCTTTGTGGATTTTCCTGTTGCCTGTTTAATAATGCCCTCGCACATGCCCCGATGTTGCCACTATCCGAAGCTTGCTGGATGTTGTCCCACAGCTGAAGCCGGTAGTCGTTGGCGCAACGTTGTGCTGTTTGCTGTGCTTTGCTGCGTGCAGCTTGCAATGCTTGCAGGTTCCTCTGACTTCGGCCTCGTTTACAGCTGATAAGTGCGCTGCGTTTGGCATCAAGGACTGTCTCCACTCTGTACTACTGGCTTCAAATCAATCCGTGTTCTTAATCTTGCGCTCTTTTTTGTCCTACGTCAGAACTGTAGTGCTGCAAATGGCGAGTTTAAGAGAGTTCCAGCTCTCCTGGGCGTTTCATTCTGCATTTCTATGAGCTGTGTTGAGAGTCTCCTTAAGTTGTTCGTTGAGCTCTTAGTTTTTGTCCGGCTAAGCCGTCTTACGATGTTGAACCCGGGCAGGCCTTTTCTTTTTGAGTGATGAAAATTCTTTGGTTTCAGTTTCGCCTTTGTGGCAATCAAGGAGTGATCGGTGTCGCAATCAGCACTTTGATAGGTCTGGTGTTGTCAGAGCAATTGTTCTACTGTACGGCATTTTTACACAAATGTCTTAACAAACGACATTAGGCTTTTCAATGCTGAAGTATCTTGAAGCACGTGGACAACTAACACAATAAGACATGGATGAAGTAAGAGTCATATTACAGAGCAAGAGACCAATGAACTCTGTGCCTCAAGATGCTGCTCATACATAAAAAAAAAAAAAAAGAAATTCAGTTAGGTAACAGCAGAACAGGAGAGCCTTATAGCTTTGATATTAATATTAAACTAGTTTTTTCATGATCACTTTCAAATATTTGTGGACCTATTCATTTTTTCACTGTGTTTTTTGAATAGATAACAGTATGCTTGTATGTAAATCCCATTAGGATAAAAAAATTAAATCTAAGAGACAGAATTTAGATTTATATCATGCCAAGTAAAGGCTTCCTACGTTGCTGTTTTTACCAGATGTTTAAGAGTGAAAGCAAAGAAGTCGTCCATGGTCCAATAATCGCCAAGAAAGAATCGGTAAGGACATAATTGCACGATAAAAGTAACAAGATCATTCCCTGTTCACAAATGAAATTGTCAGAGAACTATCATGGCAAAGAGGTAAAAATGTCCCAGCAAAAGGCAATAGGCTGTCAATGCTGAAGTATCTTGAAACACGTGCACGGCTCAAAACAAAGACATGGATGAAGTTAGAGTCGTTATATATATCGCAAGAGACCACTGAAATCTGTGGCAAATATGCCACTTTTACAGAAAGTGTAATTGTATCAGGTTACAGCAGAATAAGAAACCATTTCAGCATTGATAGTATTATTGTAATAATCATTTTGTAATGATAAGCTTCAAATGTTTATGGGCTCAGTCATTTTTTTTCTTGAGTTTTAGCCATAAATGTGTGCTTGTATGTAAATCCCATGAAGATAAAGTGATTAAAGTTAAAGGATAGAATTTAATCAGATTTTAATCATGCCCAGTATTCGCTTCCCACATTGCTATTTTTTTTCATAGGTATTAAACAATGCAGGCAAAGGTCAAAGAACCACCGAGACAGATTCGGTAAGGACACAAGATAAACGTAACAGATCATGTCAGTGCACAAAGATTGTTAGAGCACAATAAAAAAAAAAATGGGGTAAAATCGTTCTACTCTGCGGCGTTGTGACACAAATATCTCTTAAATATTATTTAGGTAAAATCATATGAGAAGAAGGATAAGATTCTACAAGTGAAAATCATGTCAAGTAACCGCTTTCTACGTTGGTTGTTTTTACCAGATGTCGAAGAGGGAAAGCAAAAAAGACGTCCATGATCGAATGGCCGATATAGAATTGGTAAGGATACAAAATTGAAAGATAAAAGAAACAGGATCATGTGTGCGCATAACTGAGATTGTCAGAGCACAAAGAGGTAAAATTGTTCCAGTGAATGGCGTTGTAGTCCAAATGTTGCAACAAAAGGCAATGTGCTTGTCCAAGCTGGAGTATCGTGAAGCATGGGGAAAACTCAACACTAACACATGGATGAAGTAAGAGTCAAGCGGCAAATGAACTTTGTAAACCCTAGCCTTAACATTAATAACTGAAATGTGTTGACTTTATGTCAAATGTCAAATTTTGATACCACTCTTCCTTATGTATTTAAGGAAACATGCTAAAGAATAAGAGCAATTTGACCAATTGTTTTGGGCAGAATCTCTCTCATTTCTGTTCTTATGTTCCTACAACTACTCTGAGTTTACCTTTAAAAAAAAATGATCTTTCCTAATCAGTATTTCTCTTGTTTACTTTTGACCCACATATATTGATCTTTCAGTTGGGGAAAGGGTGTATTTGAATAGGGTGGCAAGGACAACAATTGGATCCATTTAGGAAATTATAAAAGTGAATTAAGTGTCAAGAATGTATCGGAAAAAGGCCCCAAAATGAAACCAAGGAATATCATACATTTTTAATGCTTGACGCTGGCATGAAGTCAAGACACAGAAATTTGGAGACGTTTTCAACCTATCATTTCATTTTTGAAAGACGGCTTAACGTAAATGTATTTAATTGGAACATTAATAAATAATGTCCAGTTTTAAAGATTTGTTAGAAAGTGAATCAAATTAATTTTCGTGTAAATCAGGACATGTTTACAACTTCTGGAAAAAAAAAGAAACGTAGAGTAGAAAATAACTCTGAAATACCATATTTCGAGTGGTCTTGAACAAGCAGTGTTGGGGATTACAGAGGACATTATGCGTAATATACATGACTTTGTCCATCTCCTTGAGGAAGTTCAAAGCGCATGCTCGTATGCTGTCTTTCCTGCTGAATGTCGCTCATTGTGTCGGACGTGCGTAGTTTCTTCAGTTCGTTAGTGTTGTCTCGGCCCGTACCTCGAGTTCACCTCATTTCTTGCTTTCTTTTATTTTATTTAATTCTGTATTTTATCCCTGCCTTCTTTTCAACCTTTCCGTTCCCAACAACCGAGGTTAAATACAACTGCTCACCACAGGCTAATAAGACATCTGTAGAAGCTTTTCACTGATATAAAAGATTTTTGTCTTTAGGCAGCACGTGGAAGCTTGATTGTTATTTCTTTTGACGTTAGATTCTGCCATTGTTGTGCTATAAAATTTGTTATCCAAAATAAAGTATAAGTTAAAAAAGAACTACCTTTCAACTTGCTATCCTTTTATTTACTAAAAGAAGAATCAAATACCAGTGACGAAAAATGAATATTTTTGCTTTCTTATATCATAAATGTATTAAGTCTGTCTGGCTACGGCAAGGTATATGCCTATCCAGCATATTCCACTACTCTATATATAAATGCATGATAAAAAGTATGATAAGTTAAGCAAAAAAAAAAAGGAGAAGAAAGAAAAGAATTCAAATATATTTGCTTCTTTTTCTGTCCCTCAGCTTGCACAAAAAATCAACGACTTTGAGAAGGTAGATGTTTCGCCACCCTCTGAGGAATATCTTGCGTCTTTGCCAAGAAAACGAATGAAATCAGTTCGTACGTTAAGATATCGTTACACAGCACTTAGATATATCATACCGCTCGTTCGTAGGATGCATATTAGATACATGGCGTTAGGGTTGAAGAGATCGGTAGAAATACAAATAAAAAATGATTTCATCTAGAGGATTTAGATCTACTGCCTTTCATGACAAGATCTAATTTTATAATATTATAAAGCGCACTCCTTAATACTCTTTTGCACTATGAAACCTGTTGTAAAATGCAGCCACTGTTTTTATATCTCACAGAATAGAGAGAAAGATGTTAGTATTATTAACGTAACTGAGGTATCGTAAAGAATGAGAGTACTCAAGAATGGAGTTTGCTCACATTCCCATATTACATACGTACACGATTTTCTAGTGACTGACAAGACGAAACTACATCTGGACAGCGTGCTGGGTACCACAGCCAGCGAATTAGAAGCATCCGAAAAGTCTTTCAGGGCCGAGTCCTATGTCCAATGTGTATCTCCTGACGACAAAATGGAGGTTAAGTTGTACCTTGAAAAGCACGGCATCCATCAACTATTTGAGGTTTGTGGACCGCCAGAATGTAATGCTGGAGAGCAGCTGTATTGAGTGTGTGCACTGATTATAATGAGGCACGTCAATTATGGCGTGTTCTCTTTTGGAAAGGTTTAAAAACCTTAAACACTGTCTGTAATGATTTCATTTTTCGCTCATTCTAATAACGATATACAATTTTTTTTTCAGTTCGGCAAGTAAATAGATACTTATTAAATATATTTATTTTTCTTCGTTATTGACACTTGGAGTCGACATCAGGGAAAGCAAATTTGACATTCTCTTATTTAGAACTTTTAATATCATATTTCTTTCAGATGTTTGTGAACAGCTTAGTGTTGGAGCGACCAAACCAGCCTATAGACTTCCTCATCAATCTGGTCCACGAGGTCGGCATCTGTCAGAAGAAAGAAAGCAGCATATTAGGGCTTCATCTTAAGGTGGATGAAATGAGAAAGTCAAGGGCAAACAAATCGGGGCTAAGATAAAGGTAGCAAAATGGTCCGGCGTTAAAAAAAAATGAATTATGTCGACGGAGACAAATAATAAAGAGTCCAGTCATTTTAAATATGTTTTTGTTTTTGTGTTCTTCCTTTCAAATCAGTGCCCCGTTGGGTTTTTTTTTCAAATACCTGAAAGGTGGATTAAAGAAAGTGGTAGGCGAAATCAATTTGGTTATACAACTTTAGCACATTGCACCGTCTTCTATTATTATATGAGGATACATTTAAACTTTTTCCGTGAAAGATGCGTGTAAAGCGCAGTGCTTTGTAACAGTTATGTTTAGAAGCCCCTAATGTCTAAAAAAAAATTTAAAAAATGGAGTTGGTTGGTTTGCTTTTTATTATTATTGCGCAGAGCTGATTTCCTTAATTGTATATCTTTACATTTCATTCAAAAGTTGAGCAGATTATTCAAATTGATGCTTATATTAATATGTTAAGTTCAAAATTATATCAGCTTTTCTCGAACAAAGTTTTCAAACCATGAAGCCGTCAAAATTTCTAAATAAAATGGATTTATTTATTCTGGAAAAAAACCTATACTATTCAATTCGACCTGAGTTCGTTAGGTAGAGGACTAAGAAACTTCTAAGTATGTACAGTATAACTGGAAAACACCTAAATATTTATTTTTCCTTGTAAACGCCCATTATAAAGCTAACGATTTCCGCAAGAAGTGTAGAAAAGTGAATTACCTTACAGGAACTTTGGTATTTGTACTAGCCTCATATGGAGCACTGAAAGGTCTAAAATCGGTTTAGGATTACACATATTACCCAGTTTTTCTTATTAGCACACGTTTTATCATCTTCGTTATGGTACGACCACTGTTTTCCGAGCAAGAGCACTAAGACACCTTCAAATTTTCACCCAGAAATTAATGTACAGAATAAAAGTTGTCCATCGTATAAAAATATAGTAGGAGGATGAAAATTATATTAATAATTAAAAAGAGCTGATTAATTATTTTTACTTATATATATTATATTATATATATACATATAAATATATAAATATTTATATATATACATATATAAATTATATAAACTATGCTTGATGGTTATTTGAAAATTCAACAATAATGCTCGACAAAGAGGGAGAGTGAACGGAAGAGAAAGTTAACTTGGATTAAACCACCATTTAACATGAACGTTAAAACAAACGTTGCGAGAAACTTCCTTAACCTAATCGTTAAAGAGTTTTCTAAAACGAACAATCGTCATAAAATTATTAACAAAAAACATTGTAAAAGTCAGCTGCAGTTATTTACCGAAAGTAGAACAAATGATCACGAATCACAACAATCTGTGAAAGTAATCATTTTGAAGCTTAGATAGTACGTTGAGAGCACGCTCAATTTTGGGAACCGACAACAAGGACAAATAAAAAGCAAAAACAAACCCTAAACGCACAAAAGCAATATGGTATATATATATATATATATATATATATATATATATATATATATATTTTAGATATATATATATATATATATATATATATATATATATACATATATATATTAGTAAATCAAACCCACGAAGCAAAATAAATACTAAATGAAATATGGGCCCTTACATGTACTTATGTCCCTTCTGTAAAAACCAGGTTTGTGGGGCGAGGGTGGAGGGATTTTTAATGTTTTCTACAAATGACGTGGTCCCCAAAATTGTCCTTTTGTTAAACTTCAAGCCTAGCCTAGAATATGTAGGTTGATCTGAAAGAATTAGAAAAAAATATCGAAGAAAAAATCAGACTCTAGGATCAAACTATAGCAGAAGTAAAGGTAATCACATGTGTTAAAAGCTATTTTGAGTTCTATGCAAAAAAAAAATAAATTGAAATCCATGTATTTGATAATAAAATGAAAATTAGGATATAGATTTTAGGCGTCTTCATTCCACTGTATTAGGTGATATTTTCCAATAAAAAATGTCAGAAAAAATTGTACTTCAGTGAATGTTAACCAATAACCGCAGCTCGAACCAAAGTTCTAAGGACCTATATTGAACTAGACATTTCCCTCATGTTTATTTTCTCTTCTTTGATCCAATATAGGTAAATGTTATGTCCCTGTTGATTCCAAACAGTAAAGTTGAGCTTTAACACCTCTGAAACGTTTTTCTTGTAACATCATGCACCGAGTTTTGCTTGCAGCATGAGCACCTTCACGTTTAATAGTCATTATGTTATTCAATAAAACTCATGACATTTTGTAACAAAACTCACGACAAAGCTATTTGCAGAAAACATTAAAAAAATACCCTCTGGTATTTACAAAAGGGAAATAAGGAATACTAGCCTTTATTTTAGTGAGTTTTGCAAAACTGTTGTTTGGACGATAATAATTATAGAGTTTAGATTCAGGAAGTTACATGATGACTTTTCCTGCCTACCCTATCCTTTTTGTTTTGATAGTGAGCATCTGGACTAAAGGGAGAGAACTAATAATTCAAGCTTCGGTTACTCCCTTTTTCAGGATAGCTCATCTTAACTAAGGGGGCAAACTAGGAATTCTAATATATTATCAGTTTGATTTAACGGTTACTGCCCCACACTCCAACCTTCTTTTTAAATGGGAAAGTATAGAGTCATTAATTTTAAGAATAAATGTATTGCTTTTTCTTTACTTTTCAGTACTTCCTTGTTATATTTAAGACATCATAAAACGTTTATGCAAATCATTGTTCAAGTTCATATCAGCCAAAATGTTCAAATTCAAGTGGTATAACATCATTTTCCTAGTTGGAACAATTATCTTACCTGTTTTATCTGCGTTTCTATTTTTTTTTCATTTTAATCAATACAGACGTATTATAATAACCTTATGGGTGGAGAATTGAATAAGCTACTGTTTTAATTGTTTGGTTCCAGTTATCTTTTTGTAAAGCTCTCTTTTTTCCTTATTTAATCAGGATGATCGAAATCGTATTCTTTAGATCCTTTTCTTCTAAACAGCTGGAGGCAACGAGGGAAATATTTTGTATCATCTGTTGTATTTGATATATGGGTGGTACACTTGGCAATGGTGAAATTCGAGCTAGATTGACAATACGGTCTGTTTTGTTATTTCATTTGTTCCCAATTCTATAAATGATGCACACACAAAAAAGTTAGGATCTCAGGTACAAAATGCATACTTTATTTATGAACATAATCGCCACTTCGATCCACACCAAGTCGCGGTTCTATATCAGCTTCTCTTATAACAGGGTGACACGAATTTGAGATACTTGGTGGTGGTGGTGGTGGTGGTGGTAGTGGTAGTGGTAGTGGTAGTGGTAGTGGTAGTGGTAGTAGTAGTAGTAGTAGTAGTAGTAGTAGTAGTAGTAGTAGTAGTAGTAGTAGTAGTAGTAGTAGTAGTAGTAGTAGTAGTGGTGGTGGTGGTGGTGGTGGTGGTGGTGGTAGTGGTAGTGGTAGTGGTAGTGGTAGTGGTAGTGGTAGTGGTAGTAGTAGTAGTAGTAGTAGTAGTAGTAGTAGTAGTAGTAGTAGTAGTAGTAGTAGTAGTAGTAGTAGTAGTAGTAGTAGTAGTAGTAATAATAATAATAATAATAAGATCACTAGTGGAATCTGTAAAATGTGCGGTAATAAATCTTAAAAAAAAAAAACGAACTTCAATTAAAAAAAACCCACTGAGATTGCTAAATTATTAGAGAATTGAAAAGTCATACATCATAATTATCTTTCATATATAAAAAACGCAGATGCTCGAAGAAGCATTCAAAACCAACTCTGATAAAAATAAGGGAAACAGATTTAAGGTTGAGCGTTCGTTTTATTTGTTTTTGACGAAAGCAGAGTTCACACAAAACAACGAAGGTGCTTGATAGTATCATAATTATGATTTCAATAATATACATCTAGACGAGTATTACATACATTGTGGTATCAAAACTTACCTTAAGTTCAAACACAGTAACTCTAGTTTCAGATATTAAGAAAGCCGGCGAAGACAAGGGTTTAATTGAAGAAAGAGTATCCAATGACAAACTTGACATAAGTCAAGTCTGCTATATAAAAGTCTGTAACTCTCGAGAAGAAATAAGAGAAAAAGATGAGTTAAACTAAAGCTAAATCTGAATCACAATTTTCTTACTTATCGTTTATAAAATTTGTTGTAAAATTTGAGATTTACTTTGCAGTTATGTCATAAACTGACTTAACAACTAGATTCACGTTTTTGACAGATTTGAGATTCATTGAAAGCTTCAAATTTTTCTCTTATATAAGTTACAATTTACGAAGTATTTTGTAGTGATTTCATTGAATCATGGGAGATGTTTTTGGAGCTTAAAAAAAAACAACAAAAAAAAAAGAAAACATGCCAGAAAAGAATTAAACATTAGTTACAAGATAGCAAAAGCCTGATTATGTCTTTAAGTTAGCCCGACTTACATATTGGTTCTTTTTTGTTCTCTTCCCGTTTGTTCCAAATGCAATGGGGAAAAAACGTGTGTTTTGATATTTTTTCCACATTGATCCTTAAGTTTTAACAAAATGTATCTGTGAAATAATTAAGCATTGCAATGCTATTCTGATCAATAAAATGAGTTATCGTCTACAATTTCATAAATTTATTTGTCCTAACTGTGAAAAAGTAGAAATGTGTTAAAGACAAAAATTCACTGAATTAAAAAAAAAAAACAAAAAAAAAAAAAAAACAAGAGTGCTATGTATGATAAAATGTCACGCTATGAGCAATATTAAAATCAGTAAACAAAAGCTCAATTTTTTTTTGTGACGAGTGACGTTCAACTTGTATCGCTGCCGATTGTATGGGCTAGGCTTAGTCACACTGTAGGAGTTGCAGAATAATATTATACACACAGCACAGAAAATCATGAACAAGAAGTTTATGATAGCAACAAAATTTTCACAACACTTAACATAATTATAATAATAATGATCATAATAAAAAATAATAATACCCGCTATAAGTCAACTTTGCTTTAATGCACGCGACTATGTTATAAATTATTTACACAATCTCTAGCACCTAGAGTCGGCTCGTCTTTGGCTACTTCATACAGGTTATAATTATGTGAGGAGGTTGTGCTGTGTCAGCTTGCATGGTTTATGAGATTTTAGGGAGATGTACATAATAATATTGTGTAGTAGTTGCCAATTTTATCTCACACTTAATTTACACTAAGCAACTTGTGAGACCTCTTACAAAAAACAGTCAAATAGAATTATGTACACGATGTAAGGTATTGCCTTTTTTATTTTACTTACATTGCAAGTATTATTTTTGTAATACATTACACTCTCAAGAATAAAATATCGAAACAACAATTGCTATTAGAAACCTTACCTCAGGACAGCCGATAATTGTCATACTAATACAAGTTTTGAACATATAAAAAGTTAACTGTGAAAAGAAAATTGTCGCAAGACAGCGATGTTATGAAGTAATTTATGAGTTTCATGAAATGGAATTTACATACAGGCCAAGAAAGAAATATGCAGGAGTGAGACTGCAGTATCATAGACACAAGCCCCTACATTACATATACTTCACGGCCCCCTCGCAAAACGCTGCAGCAAAGCAAGTAAAGCCAACTGCTTTAAGATTTAGTGCAGGGCGTTATCATTTCACTGCTTCTTGTCAGGGTATTTAAAATACAGTCTCTATGTGTTGGTTTCCTTGTCTGTTTGTCTGTCTGTCTGTCTGTCTGTCTCTGTCTGTCTCTGTCTGTCTCTCTGTCTCTGTCTCTGTCTCTGTCTCTGTCTCTGTCTCTCTCTCTCTCTCTCTCTCTCTCTCTCTCTCTCTCTCTCTCTCTCTCTCTCTCTCTGCATATCTGTGTTCTCTCTCTCTCTTTCAGTCTTTTTTCTGTTTTTCTGTCTGACTAGCTCACTGACTGGAAGACTCTCTCTCTCTCTCTCTCTCTCTCTCTCTCTCTCTCTCTCTCTCTCTCTCTCTCTCTCTCTCTCTCTCTCTCTCTCTCTCTCTCTCTCTCTCTCTCTCTCTCTCTCTCTCTCTATCTTTTACATATAAAATTTTTGTTCTCTTTCCTAGCCCTTATTACATTTTCTTTCTCTCTATCCATATTTTGACAACTATCTTCTTAGATATATATATACAATACATGACTCCTGTTTCCGTTCCAATCCCCAGCTCTCTTGCTTTTTGTCCTTCCCTTTCTGACTTTCTCTTTTCCATTTGTATATCTGGCTTCAAATCCAACAATATCACCATTGATTTTCTCTTACTCCTTTTATCAATCTGACAGAATTCGTACAACAACAAAATGTAAAAAAAAACAACTAAAAAGTATGATGATTTTTAAATCCAACCGGAAAAGAAAAAAAAAATTGTCTACAGGATTTAGACTTTTGAAAGTATATCTCTTGAAAACTGTAGATATATTAGGCCGTAATTGTTTCAGGTGCTTTTTTTTTATTTTATCTGTTCCAAATCATGAAAGTACCAAGATTCTTAACCTTCTCCTGTATCAGAGTTTACAGTTATTTGCGATATGCCAATTTAATATTTTCACAAGTATGAAGTGGCAAAATGTTCTTAGTGCCGCTCAAATTTACAGGGAGGCATTGAGTTCAATATTTTCAGAATCCTTGTTATGTAAAAAGGTAATATTACTACAATATAGTTCATGCACAGCGGATTATAGTTTGTCATAGCAGTATACATTTATACACAACTTAAATTAAAAAAAGAGAGGTCAGAGCAGTTGCAAATCAGCTTAATAAGATACGGTTACTAAATATTGTCCTTTGGAAAAAATGCGCGGCATTTATGAAAATAAGCCTGTTAACTGTGGTACGCATTGTTTTGGTTCGGTGAGATGTCTATGTGGTCTTTGCTAGCTCTAGGGCGTTCACTGAGGGGCTATTTTCAGCCTCTCACTCTTTTATCTGTCTGTTCTCTACGGAAAATTGAAAGTGACAGAATAGTGATGCTTTATGGATAGGCATTTTTTTTCTGCTCGCGACGATAATCATCGAACTTTTCTCGGCTTTTGAGTAGCCGCAGGTCACCACCTCTCTACCAAGGTTGTATAATGGTGTCTATTTCTGATTATGTTATTTTAATGCGACCATAAACATCCTTGTCATTGAGTTTCCCCTTGGCCCAACCAACATTAAAACGTGCGCCGAGTCCTTTAGCCTGCAATTAACGGAGTGCTACGACGAGAGGGGCACATGAGGTTAGGGAATGGACGAATAATGGCAGAGCTCGTAAACTGTCACACGGGAGATTACTGCGCCAACTGGAGAAGCATCGGTCTGTCAATCGGGCCCGGCCTGGCCTGGAGAGCGGCCGGCCATCTGACCACCTACTTAGCTTTAGGACCGGAGCTTGGCCACAGTCAAGTAAACCTCTTGTTCTTACAAGGACCTCGCCCAAGGTTTCCGGCGATGAATCCGTCTAGCTAGCCAGCCACTGTTGAACAGACTGGTTCAGATTCTAGATGATGAAGCAATTTTATTTCCATTTTACTGGATTTTCGGACCATAATTATATGAAGCAAAAGGCTATCGGCGTGCAAATGGATTTAAGGTCCTGGAGTATGTTATATGTTAAGTCCTTCTGCTCAGACAATCTTAGAATGGGCTTACTAACGTTAAGAATAAGAAAGAAAAGGAAAAAAATGTGTAAGGGTACAGCTTTAAATGCAGGTAGAAGGGTCTACTATTGACACATATCAGATAAAAGATGTGACGTCTGAAAGATTGAAGCGCAGCAATTGATCAAAACTGTCAAATGAGAAAGTCAAAGGTGAAAAACGGAGATGGAATCAGCATTTAAAATGTTTCGGGCTGGAGCAAAGATCGTACTAGAAGATTTTACGATTCCTATTAAAGCAATACAAGCCGCACTGGGTTGAAACAAGGTAAACTGAACAGCACGACACAATAATCTTTTGTTTACAAGCAGGTGTAAACACAGTTGCGTGTGCACTTTTTGGACGTGTTCTTGTGGACAATAAAGATTTGATCGTCTGTATTAGATGCTATTGCATTTGTTGTTGATTTTTTTTTTCGTCAAATTTTTCTCTTTGTTTTCAAAAAAGTTTCTTCATTCATGAAATAAAGTAGAATTTGCTTGAAGAATACTCATTTATTACCCTTTTTGAGTCAAAATGCCGATTTTTTTTCAAAGTCAAGCTTTTCTTTCATGGTTCATAAATGCCAGATCTATGGACACAAGAATAGTTCCATTCTTTTGTATTTTTTTCCTTTTCTTTTCTTTTGTTTTTAAATTTATCATACTCGGTTAGTTAATATGTCTATATCTATGAGTAAAACAAAAAACAACCAAAATTAAGCACCCAAGGAAAAATGGACATCCAGATTTAGAAAAGGACTAAGAGGAAATTATGTGGTAAAATGTCAGATTCTCATATGTAAGTTATTATAGCATATTTTATTTATTTGATATGCATTAGAGCTCGTAAACCAAAATTTAAACAAATGAGAATTCATATTCTTACGTTTCAGACATGTGATGCATGAAGTATTCATTGCAACATTTCTATTATAAGTCACAGGATTTTATGCTCCAAATGATAATTATGATTACTCAAACTTCCTCTTCCCCATTTTATTCAAATCAAGATCAAATAAGTAAAACTTGTAAGGGCAAAAAACATAGTGCACAGTGGTATACAGATTTAAATATGTTGTAAGGATGTGCTTATAAAGAAAAGAATTATCAACTTCTACAATGATTGACCAGACTTCAATGCATAACTGTATCAAACATTTTTTTACAAAGTCCATGATTATTACATAGTTTATAATGTACACTAAAACATTCTGGGTATGAACAGTATGGTTTCCAGATATAATATATAGTTCAAAATTTTCACAACCTTTGAAAGAAAAAATTGCATTACTATCTCAAAATCAACATTTTAAAAGAATTATGTTTTCTCTTATTTTGTTATAATTATTCAGTTAATTTTTACGCCTCTTAATTATATCAAAACCTTGTTGATTTTACTTTTTTTTGCCAAAGAAGTAAAGTTTTAAAATAAAATATGTAATGATTGTGTTTTTAAAATCCTCCTCATAAACTTTTATAAACTGTATAGGACATGCTTCAGTGCTAAGATTTTAATCCAATATATTGGTATTTCTCTGCATCTCCTACAGATCTGCATGTGAATGATAAAAACGGATCTTTCAACCCAATCAAGCATTATGCAATATATCAGTTTAACTTTACAAACTTCAAAAACGATGAGGGGGAATTAGCTTGTATAGGTCTCGAATATTTGCCTGTTGATAAAAAAATCAAGTCAAAGAGCTTTATAAGTATTCTAAGCTTCACATTTAACTTCAAACTGGTGAGAATGCAAACAGAGATATAAATAAATTGAGGGCTAAGCACGGTAAGGGTCTCACAATATGACATAACATTAAATCAATGTCTCTTTTTTGTTCAATTCTGAAGTGATGACGGAGTCAAGTTCCCATTTCTATCACAAACATTTTGCATATTAACAATACAGGCGACTTCTCTCTAAGGCATTAGAAAACAACGAATACGCATCATTCATGCATCATCAATGCAAAACAACAATATAATCCAAAATATCAGATTAATCTCTTCATTGTGGTTGTTCATTCTCATGCAAGGCTCAACAATAATAGAAATTATTTTACAGTATTCATCATATTGTACAAAATTTCGAATTTTTACATCATGGTGATTACACATGGGCCCTGTGACAGTTCATCATGGGTAGGATGATAGCACCTCAAAGCCTTCATAGCTTTCACCCATAAATCTCCCATACTGCATCTTTTTTCACCAAAACTTTGTCTTTGTCCTTTTCATAACTTTTTTGTCAATTCCTCTGCCACTTTACACAGTTATTCTGTACTGCCCTTGGCAACTCAATGTATGATTGCTTGAAAAGGATGGAGGACTCGAAGTCTCCAAACTAAATATTATTAAATTCAAATAAGAGAACACTGCGGTTTTAAAATAGAACCAGAAATCAGTATTGCAGACTTGTAATCCACACTTATAATGAGAACATCCCTCTTGTTATTCAAAGCATAGCAGTTGCATGCATTATGAGTCCTTCTTGTGGTTCAAGCACCACATGAAACCACAACACATAAGGCTGTGTCTTGACTGACAGAGGGTTTGTGAGAATGTCCTCCGCCTAACGTTCCAGAAACATCACGGGCAGCTCTGGCCCTGGTGTGAGCTGAGTCCTCACAAAAGGTTTTATATCAAATACATCACTCTTTTTTAGTGTGTAACGTTGCAGTACCTACGACAGGGGAAGAGAGGTAAGGTAACTGGTGATTACAACACTACAAAAAGAAAAAAATAAGAGAAAAAGAAACTCATAGCCATCAAGTTTTCAAGATTTAATAGACTCTTAATTATTATTGTCATTATTATGATTGCTGTTGTTGTTGTTGTTGTTGTTACTACTACTACTACTACTACTACTACTACTACTACTACTACTACTACTACTACTACTACTACTACTACTACTACTACTACTACTACTACTACTACTACTACTACTACTACTACTACTACTACTACTACTACTACTACTACTACTACTTCTACTACTACCACTACTACTACTACTACTACCGCAGCAGCAGCAGCAGCAGCAGCAGTAGTAGTAGTAGTAGTAGTAGTAGTAGTAGTAGTAATAGTAGTAGTAGTAGTAGTAGCAGCAGCAGCGCAGCAGAAGCAGCAGCAGCAGCAGTAGTAGTAGTAGTAGTAGTAGTAGTAGTAGTAGTAGTAGTAGTAGTAGTAGTAGTAGTAGTAAAGATGTTTAGAAAAAAATGATAACGAATGATCTAGCCAATCTTATGAGATTTAAACTTATTTTGAAGGTTAAGAGCCAAGTACAAGTAGAGGTAACCATGCGTAATAAAAAGTAATCCTGGTGTAATCCTTACTTGGATGGTTGCCAGGTACATCTGTATCTCTGCCACGCGCCTTCCTGGAACAAGACAAAGTAGCTTATGAAATACCAATTGAAGGAAATAAGGTTTAATAATTGTCTTGCCACATTCAGTTTAAGGCGTATTTGGAGTTTTAACCGTCAAAGTAAACTAAAGTTTCTAATTATATTTTTGCGCTAAATCTATTTTGTGCTGACTTGGCACGGGGAGGAATCAAAATAAGTAGTTCATATGCCGATTTATGAGTCTTAGGGAATTTGCAGAGACCTTTTATGGTTCCTCTAAAGCATTCACTGCACTTTTCCAAAGAAAGTGTTGAAAAAGCCTCTTTCTAGAACTTGAACCAATTTGCGCAATTTCTTTTTAGAAAGAAATCATAAAAGAATTTTTTGCTCAATGATCTGTCTCAATGGCGTTAGTTATATATTTCAATGTTGGTCTTATAAGCTGCTCTATTACAATAATGCATAAGTCAACACGGATACCTACCCACACAGCTGCGGACGCCGGAACCAAACGGCAGTAAAGAGAACGGGTGTGGGAGGGGTTCATTCTCGTCCCGCCCCTCTCGCAACCAACGCTCTGGATGGAACTCGTCCGGGTTGGGGAACACTTTCTCATCACGTGACATCACGTACAAGTTTAGCATGAGGATAGTCTGAAGAGAAACAATGGCAATCATTGTTCAGGAAAAATGTTTTATGAGGATAGAGAGACAAAAGAATCATTACCTTTGAAAAGCTAGAATCACACATGGAGAATATAGAAAAAAGGAACCCCGATTGTTAATATGTACCAGTACTTTTGATATACGCGGGACAAGCGAGCAATTTCATTAATAGGGTCGCAATATGGCTCAATCGATAGAGCGTTGGACTGACAACAAGAAGGTCTGGCTTCGATCCATAGGGAGGAATAAGTTAGGTCAGATCCCTTCTAAGCTGGTCCTTTCCTTAACTTGAAGGAAAACCACCGTCTCTGCGTTAGGTACTACAAACTAAAGAGAATTAAAACTAATCCAAGGACACAAATTTACTCATATTCTATATACAATGTCTTACATCTTTAGGAATGTGGTAACCTCCCAAAGAACAATCCTCTGTGGTGGAACGTGCGTTTATTGGTATTGGTGGGAACAGTCGGAGTGTCTCCTTCACACAAGCCTTCAGGAACGGCATTCGCTGAAGATCTTCACTGCTGGGAGTTCGACCACCAACCACGTTATCCACCTCTGTTACAAGACGTTCCTGGACGCTCTCATTCTTTGACAATAAGTAGAACAGGAAAGCTAGAGCGTTGGCTGTCTGGATTCCACGACAAAAAAAATGGAAGGAAGAATCATTATAGTCCATCCGTTTCATTAAATCTTATAAATACCATTACATTCCTCGTGTCGCCTCTCCCCCCTACCATGCCTCTACTTTTACTCATTTCTGTTTCTTCTCATTCACTTTTTTTTTATCTTTCATATGATTGGCAAACATGCTTTCGTAGTAGATATCCTGGTAATGTAGCTGTCTTGTTCTCTTTTTAGTGATTTTAGGGACGTCAAAAACTTTCAGAATAATTTTTTCGATGGTAATCTGTTTACCGTGTCGATGCCAGCCATGAAGGTCTCGATGACATTGTCGACAATCTGATCGCGGGAAAGCTGGTTGGTGCCGACCACGTACTTCAGGAAGGACACAGGCTCTTCCCCCGTGGAACAGGTGGTCGACTCCAGCTCTCTTGTCACTTCGTCTATGCACTGATTCACATGGTGCGAAGCTGGAGGAACAAATTGTATTATTTGGCCTGGATCAAACAAAGGTTTTCATTTCTTTCCTCCAAATTTTGAGAAAGGCCCATAAATTTGAATGATATTCCTGAAAATACTGTTTTGTTCCGGCTAATAATAAACCGCAACAATTTAGTTTGAAAAATGTCTCAAAGATAACTGTTTTCTTGGCACCATTAGTAGGAATATTGTTAAGAATATTGTAAAATTGATGAAAGAGGAAGGGACAGACAGACAGATACAGAAACAGAGAGAGGGGTGTGAATTTGAGAGAGAGAGAGAGAGAGAGAGAGAGAGAGATAAATAGAGAGAGAGAGAGAGGGGCTGGGAGTAGGAGGTTTCAGGGAGGTTGACAATACTCACCGAACTCGTAGATCTTGTCCATACTTTGAACGTGTTCTCGCCAAGGCCTGGTGGAGAGGAGCTTGTGGATGTTGGCGTAGACCATCAACTGGTGCCCGGTTAGGAACATCCTGGCGATAGACCTCACGAAGGAGTCCACCTGCTCGCTCAACTTCGCCTCTAAGCAACCCACGCGCGTGTTTAGCATCACATACAGAATAGCTGGAGTAGAGGGGAAGGAATGGATTTACTGACATGCAGTTGGCTTTATAATGATAAAGCTTTCAATGTATGAAACATTACCCTTAATTACATGTTGATGTTGTTGTTGTTTGTTTACTCTTTTCTTTATCAAATTTTCTATCATGATCGCAATATTAATCGTACTATATAACACACACAAAAAATCGTTTTTGAACGGTATCATTTTTTATAAAGAGATCAGCTCCCTCGCTTCCCAAGCTTTTACCACCGTGATTATGTCACTTACTCTCCATGGAGAACTTGTTCAGCTCATTCAACATTCTCGGCACTGTATGTGGAGCGTCCATGTGGCTGCTGGCCTCCTCATCAGGGTTCTCCGAGTTGCTGTCGGTGTGGGGATTGCTGTCCTTAGCGGGGCCACCTTGTGCAGGTACTTTGAGCATTTCGATGCGGGCGAGAAAGTCTGAGCACACCTCGTTCATGATGGGCACATAGTCCGCCACGGCTCGAGGACGCAGCTTGGTGGCCAAAACCCCACGGCTCTTCTTCCAGTACTCCCTCTCGCTGCACGGATAGTTATTGGAGAAAAAGACGGCCATTGTTAATGCAAATGAATGAACTTGTCCAAGGATAGAGCTCGGAGAGGGAGGAAGAAATATATTGAAATTGTTTTAGAAGTATTCTCTCACATTTACCTAGATTAATACTAAATGAACAAATGGAAAAAAATCGTAAAAAGAAAAGAGGAACTAAATGCAAAACCGTTGCCTTATGGATCTAAAATGGGATAATTAAGAGAATGATAGACGAAATTGAAATAAGATTAAAGCACCAAAATGTAAAATTATTGGTACTAAAGAATGAAGGCGGAAACAAAGGAAATGATCCTAGTGGGTATGATGATGATGATATTAATGATGAAGATTATGAAATGATGATATTTATGATCCGATTAGTATGATGATGATAATGATATTAATGATCATGATTAGTATGATGACGATATTAATTATCATGATTATGATTATGAGAATATTAATGATCATGATTATGATGATGATGATATTAATGATCATGATTAGTATGATTATGATGATGATGATATTAATGATCATTAACAGATAAGAAGAAGAAGTGCGATAATCAACGGACATTATAATTATAATAACATTCAAATCAAATCTGAAACGTTGGGAATAACTTAAGCGTTTTCATCGAAGTTTCAGAAAAGATAGAGGAAGTTGAGAAAAGCTTATGGGGAGTTGTGCCTAAATAAAAGTAATTAAAAAAAATATTGCCCCCAACGGTGCGAGGACGATAATCTTAAAGACATGTCTTGAACTTCGCACTCATCACATTAACAGCCGAAACAAGTTAAAAAAAACGTGGCATTTTAAAAAGCTGAGAAAGTTTACATTAAACAGCCGCTGTAGAAGGCAAGTGAGAAAAGACGGGATCCACACAACAGCTGAGCATTCGAGATAACCATCTCTGGTTCGAGGGGAGAGGGGAGAAGTGTGTCACACAACGAGAAGAATCTATTACGGTTATTCATGTAATGAAGGTGTATTTAAAATGCGTCTTCGCCTCATGTATCATGGTCTGAATATGTTGAAAGGTATAAAGACATGCAGAAAAAAGGGTGGGAAGAAACAGGAAAAAATGAGTGAAAGGGAGAGAAGCGAAATCGGGAGAGGGAGAGGGAGAGAGAGAGAGAGAGAGAGAGAGAGATATTTAGAGACTGACAGCGCGATAGATAAAATAGGAGGAACTAAGGAGAGAAGAGGGGATGGGGAGAGAAAGAAATAAAATATAGAATAGGCTGCAACATGGAAGAAATAAGAAGGAAAACAAATAATAAAAAAATTTGAAAAGGATGAGGGGATAGAGATGCAAAAACAAAATAAAGTGGCAGACAGATCGACTTAAAATCACTTTTTATCCGTGGTAAACCGCATCCCGAAAATTTTTTTTCAAGACTTTCAACTTAATTACTTTAAATAGGGTTGATATGATAATGCTGACGTAAAAATGAGTGCATTGGGAAATTAAGCTGCAGCGTTTTGCTAAAGGTCAGGAGAAACAAGTATATATTAATAATAGGTTTAAAGAATGGTATTAAAAGAAAGAAACAAAAAAAAAAAAAAAAAAAAAAAAACACGCAAAGGAGAAAAGAAGAGAGAGAAAGAGAGAAAGAGAGAGAGAGGGAGAGAGACAGACAGACAGACAGAGACAGAGAGAGACAGAGAGAGGCAGAGAGAGACATAGACAGAGACAGAGAAAAAAAGATGAGAGAAAAAACAAGATAAGGTTAAGGGGAGGAGAAAAGCTGCTACAATAATGGGAATTATGATCACAATCAGTAGCGTCGGCACCCAGAGGTGACCCGAACGCACTGTACCCGCTGACCCCGTCACGAGCTAACTAGAACTTGGGCGAGAGGTGGAGAGAGAGGCACAAAGAGAGAGGGCGGGTCTACCTGATAGTAAAATCTCGCTCTCTCTCTCTCTCTCTCTCTCTCTCTCTCTCTCTCTCTCTCTCTCTCTCTCTCTCTCTCTCTCTCGCTCTCTCTCTCTCCATCTTTTTTCTCTCTTTCCCTCTCTCCTAGCTATTATCTTACTACTCAGTGTCTCTCCATCTCTCCTCTTTTACCTATCCTTACATTTTCTTCATTATCTCCCTGCTTATCTTATCTCTCGCCTCTCTATTTCTTTCCCTCTTGCCCTCTCTAAGATTGTAATATCTTTTTACTCATTATTTCTCCATCTCTCATTTGTTATCTCTCTTCATGTTTCTTTAACATACACACATTCTCTGTTCTCTTCCTTTCTCTCTCTCCCTCTCCCCCCCCCCTCTCTCTCTCTCTCTCTCTCTTGCTATCTCGCACAAATACAAATGCAAATGTACATAGATCTTTGTTATTGCTGGATCGATTGGGTTTTTCCAGACATAGACAAGTCAAATCTATAATTACCAAACGGCTGTTGAGGCAAACATATTTTTTTCCTTGCTGAACTTGAAAAAGAAAATCTGAACACCATAACCTAACATAATGAAGTCAACTGCAAATATTTTTCACCACCAGGAAGACATGATATATATTCTTGTACATGTACCTACTAAAAAAAAGAAGCCTCTATGATTTTCGGTCCTTCTATTCAACGATCATTTGAGGATCGCCATTCACATGCTCAATTTTTTTTCAACTCATCGTCTTTGCTATCTTCCTTTTGGACAATTTGACTTTTGCATTCCTTTTTTTTTAAATCTTCTTCCCGGTTTCTTATATTTTGATTTCTTTCATTTAACATTTTTTTGTATTATTTGGGGGTGAGGGGATGAGAGGTGAGGCATATCAAGTATATTTTTTTTTAATTGTTAATGTTAAAAAGGATAAAATTGAAAGCAAGGAAAGTTGTTAATTTATAAAGTTGAATGAATCTAAAACTTATGAATTTCTCGCACATCTTAGTGACTCGTATTGTGCTTTTCAATTAAGAGCTTAGAAAACCAACTCTGTTGCCATAATGTGTCCCTGCTCATTACTTATACTCTATCCTTCAAGTTATTTTATTATCTCTGCCAGGGAGTTACGAAATTCTATTCCTTTAAGACGCCAAAGAGATAAAAACTAATGCTAACCAAGCAATCTTTGCTTCTCGTGATTCTGTAGGTAAAAACTATTTATTCTTAGTTATTTTATTATCAAGCTTTTGTTATATGTCGCTGACTGCACCCAGATTTCAAGCATTCTACCCCACCTATGATTAACAAAATTCTTTGTATTGACTATAAACCGCAGTGTGATTATCTTGTTCCAAAGGTAAAAAGTCTTAAAAGTAGCAGGAAATACGATGGAAGAGAGCAGAGCGATAAAAAATTAATGAGATGGCAAAGATTTGAAGAAGAAGAAAAAGGTGTAGGAAACGCAGAGAGAGAGAAAGAGAAAGAGATAGAGAGAGAGGGGAGATAGAGAGAGATAGAGAGAGAGGAGAGATAGATAGAGAGAGATAGATAGATAGATAGATAGATAGAGAGAGAGAGAGAGAGAAAGATAGAGATTGTATGAGGGAAAAAGCGTTGTCGGATAGGAGGGCGAAAGAATTTATTAAGGACAGATAGAAACTCCAATCAACAAACAGAAAGTCTAAGATTTTTGTTCTATAGTGTTCGATGCAAGAGTTTTACTCACTGAGAGATGAATCCCCTACAAAAGTAAATTGAGGAAACAGGAAGGGATTACTGAATATCAAGAAAATTGGGAGGAGGTGGGGGGAAAAGAGGGGCTGGGGGAGGGAGACAAAAGGGTAAACAGAGGAGAGGGAATAAATAAAAAATCCATTTTAGGAAGCACTCAAACTACCTGTGACCATAAACTGTTAGTGGACTGAGTGACCCCCTCTCAGCTCATTGTGTCGCCACTTGCGATCACCTCTTCTCTTTTGACTTTCCAAGTCAGTGAGGCCACAATAAAGTGGATCTAATTACCGCATTTTTTGTGGCCTTACCTTTACCCTTTACTTGCCACCCGCATCGTTTTGTTGAGGGTCGCCAGGTGTATTGCACTTAAACGTCAGCCTCTAAGGTGGCGGAACATCAAAACAAACGGTGATCTGGGTCACCCAGTTAAGCTTCTAAAAATTGTTGTAGTTTGTGGGGGATTTTTATCTAAGTTTGCACATAATGTGTTGTAAACATAAACTACTATACTGCACAAAGTATAAAACGAGAATTTATTGACTACATTAACTGTCGGTAATATTAAGCCCTTTGTTATTGTTTTTTACTAAGTAAAACCTGCGATACATGAACTGAGTCAGTCGCGACATTAATTTCATTGCAATCTTGGCCATAAAAATCAGCTTCTGTCACACTTTTGTGTTCTCCCTATCTTTTAATGAACCTGTTTACACTGATGGTATAGAAGGATCATTGATTATTTTAAGGTGGTACAGTAACCTACTGTTTTACTCATCCCCAACCTTTTAAAAGTCGGTTAATTAAAAGGCAAAGGCTTTAATTTGCTGCATGATAAGTTTTCGAGATGAGTAAATTATAAATCACAAAAAAACTCTAGATTTTGAATTTCACATGGATATATACTAACTTTTATAAAGCTTAAATAATAAAAGCCCTCATTTCACGGGCCTGTCATAGACCTGGGCGGCTCTCTCTCTTCAGAATCGTTTACTTCAACCACATCAAGAGATTCGAACTTGACAAGATTGTAATGGAAGAACAAAGTGACATAACAACATAATGGGTGCTAATTTTTGTAGAAGAAGAAAATCACTTGTCAATATTACTGGAAATAATGTTTTTGGCATCTTTAATGTATAAAGGTGTGTGGCATTCTTTGTAATCATGAAAGGAAGGTACTATTAAAAAAAATATAAAACAAACAAAAAAGAAAAACGGTTGAATAATTTTTATTCTCATTGGTTCCTCTAATTTTGTACGCTTTTCTTCAAAACGCGTGATAAGCAACTGAAACTGTTATTTAAAATGAAAAGGGAGGATTTTTGTCGAAGAATCATATATTCCCGGTACTGCGTGAGCAATAAGAGGCATGTGCGAGATCTTAAAAGAGACTTGAAGAGGGATAAAAACAATAGAGAGAGCTCATTGCTTGGTCGGCTCAGCCAGCCAGCATCCTGGACGCGAGTCACGGAGTGCAGCTCACTCGACCGTGAAAACTACTCCATGCTGCGGCAGCACTTGATCAACCCACCCTCCGCCCTCTCTTTTCAGTACAACTTTTTTCACTGTCTTTTCTAGGGTCATACATAAGTGATATATCAATCAATTCTTACTGAATGGAGAGAAGAAAGAGAATGTACCCAAGCCTACGAACACTTCCCTGGCAGTAACAAATTCCTGGGCGACACTGGGTGCAGTTTCATTGTTTGAAGCTGAATGAAAGCATTTAATTATTTTTCCCAACCCCCCGTTTATCCTTCTTGATTCTTTATCCATCAAACTTTGTCTAGCCTTTATTTTAAAGTACTTTCTATCTACCTCTGTCTTTCTTTCTATCACTCCTCTCTCTCTCTCTCTCTCTCTCTCTCTCTCTCTCTCTCTCTCTCTCTCTCTCTCTCTCTCTCTCTCTCTCTCTCTCCATCTCTCTCTCTCTCTCCATCTCTCTCTCAATCTTTCTATCCGCCCCCGACCATTTCCCTTTCTCGTATCTCGCTTGATCCCTTTATCATTAAACTGCCTTCATTATTTTTATAATCGTTTTTGTCAGTTATGTTTTTTTTTAAACTTGCGAAAACTAAGCATACACGCCAGCTTGTCAAGAATCTGCGCCTGTTAGAATAAATGCACTGGCTCACATTTTCATTCCTCTAACCCGAACTATTCTCGGAAATATTGCTGTCTGCTGTTATCTCTGACTTGGCAACATTAACTCGTTAAACATCCTGGAATGCGATTATTATAAAACTGGAGAAATAAAGTCATTGAGTGCAGGATAAAAACCCGAAGTCTGACAACAAACAATATTATTTCATTCTGATGTAAGTTTTGCTCTATGAAATTTTCCATACTTATTATTTTAGGTTTTGTTTTGTTTTGTTTTCAACGGAGAAAATGTGCCAGCCTGTTTTCTTCCAGTAAAAAGTTAACAAAGTTCAACTCGTATAGGCGATAAAGTTTTGTACATGTATTTTTAAAGGGTCGTTCAGCTCTTCTTCTAACTGAAGAACAGAATGAGGCAGAAAAGCAAGATACTTTGTTTCATCTAAAGATAAAAGAAATAATTACAATATTTCATATTCCTCAACGCTCGCATATTTAAACTTAGTGGCGGAACTGACCCTTCTCCCTCTTCTCCACCTCCCCCGAAAAGATAAATCAATTTAAATAATATATAAATAAATAGATAAAGAAAATAAAATAGCTGGAAGGCAAAGAATGTGGTGGAAAGAAGGTAGAGGGAAAGCTGATAGACATAAGATGAGGAGACACATACATAGTGAGAGACAGGAAGAGAGAGAGAGAGAGAGAGAGAGAGAGAGAGAGAGAGAGAGAGAGAGAGAGAGAGAGAGAGAGAGAGAGAGAGAGAGAGAGAGAGAGAGAGAGAGAGAGAGAGAGAGAGAGAGAGAGAGTCAGACAGCGTTAAAAATCTAAACAGCTTCCTTTGTTTTCATAAACAATATTATTATAATACTAATAGAATCCAAATACATTTGAATTTAGAAAGGGCATCGTGACAAAGAAGAACTATAGAGAGAACAATTATTTATGATCCTAGCATTTGCTTCAAACAGGTCGTGAGGACTTGATCCCCCAGTTGATTGCATGAGCTAAGAATAGGGAATGAAAGGTTTCGCGTTCGATTCTACCACGGCGTTATTGATTTGTTTAAAAGTACTGACGATTTAAAAGCAAAACGGGTTTGTGTATGTGTGTGTTTTCCTTCATAGGTAGGTAATGAGCTTGTGACTATAAGATTTTTAAATATACGTGACTGGTTGATCAAATATTTTCCAAACATTTGAAGATATAATAGAGATAAAAAAAATTATGATCAATTTGTGATAATATTAAGGGAAACACAAGAAATTTCCGACGTGATGGTTCTAGAATAAGCTCTAGATGTGGAAGAGATCGAAGCAATCGCAATTACCTAGGACAAATTGCTTTTTTCTTTTTTTTTTTTTTTTTTTGAAGCAAGGACTTTTGTTTGAGGGGAAGACCAGGCAGATTTTTTTTTATAAATGGCACCACTGTAATTGTCGTAGTAGTAGTAGTAGTAGTAGTAGTAGTAGTAGTAGTAGTAGTAGTAGTAGTAGTAGTAGTAGTAGTAGTAGTAGTAGTAGTAGTAGTAGCAGCAGCAGCAGCAGCAGCAGCAGCAGCAGTAGTAGTAGTGGTAGTAGTAATATAATTATTATTATTATTATTATTATCATTATTATTATTATTATTATTATTATTATTATTATTATTATTATTATTATTATTATTATTATTATTATTATTATTATTATTATCATTATTAGTATCATTATTGGTATTATCATTATTATTATTATTATTATTATTATTATTATTATTATTATTATTATTATTATTATTATTATTATCATTATTATTATATGCCAAAACAATAAAACGATAATATTCTAATAAACTTATTTTAAAATAGGGACGCCTATGCTAGAGTGGGTAAAATGTTACTATACTTTGGTTCGCTTCGTCTTTGTTGATTTTGGTCATAATTCAAAGTACAACTCACCATTCATGCTCGAATGTGTATCTACTCTCTCTCTCTCTCTCTCTCTCTCTCTCTGTCTCTGTCTCTCTCTCTCTCTCTCTCTCTCTGTCTCTTACTTTAGAACGTGAGTCAAAGAGTTACAGCGCATTCAAGGCATTTTTTCTCCTTTATCTTTAGCTTTTTTCCCCTAAGGAGCTGTCAAGGTTTTGGTGAAGAAAGATGGCAAACAGTTGATGAAAGGAGGGGAGGCGGTGACGGGATAGAACGAGCGGTAACACCACCGAAATCTCAGGCCGCCCTGATATGCCCTCACCTAGAGGTGGCGCTGTTTCAAGTTCAGGTAAAAGCACTAGAAGCCCCCCGATGCGTGTTAGCGGGTACAGGCCAAGCAGTGCTCGCCCCTGGCACGCACACAGCTTCAGACCAGGTGAGTTCAGCCAACAGCCCAGTTGGCCCCTCTCTGGTACGCATTCTTTGGGTTTTTTGGTTGTTTTTTTTTTTGTTTTTTTTGTTTGTTTTTTTTTTAGCTTGTTTCTTTTTTTGTGATAAATAATTTGATTGTGTAGGAGTTGCAAGCGTGAGCAGAGATCTCTTTGAGGAAGTCCACTATGTTTATTTTCAGTGTATGATTGGACCATAGTGGTAACTTTCTAACGTATGCCCCATAATCACTAAGGGAAACAGATGAAAGTATGACCCAAGACACAAGAATTCTTCTGCTTCGGGTATGACCTAACATTCTAAAGATGAAATCTTTTGCAGACCCTAGTAGGCCTACACATGGCGTTAATCTTTATGTCTTAATAATAGATTACCTCTGTCAGTTTGGGGTGAGGCTGTCTTGGCTGAAAGTTCCGTAAAAAAAAGGGAATGGGAAAAGGATGAACACCTTGGTATTATGTTCCCTTATGGACCTATAAAGCAAGGAACGCCTCTATTTTTAGAATAAATTTATGGGTTCTGTTTAAAGAACTCAGACTATAGATAATTCTATTTGTGCCCTTCCTAGATAATCGACGCTATTCTTCCACTGTTCTTGACGGTGCATTGCTGCTTTCCTTTGTTATTCTATGTTACAGCTCTTTGTGAATGAGTGCTTTTGCATTTCATTATTAGTTTAAAATAACAAATGCAACGTGTATTATTTAGTTTCATTTTTACCTTTACTCAAAGCAAAAAGAGAAAATATTAATTACCTCAAGACAACATTTCACAGTATAGCAATACTTTGAGGAAATCAAAAAGTTTTAAGATAAGCTTGAAAAGACGTGAAAGGAAAAACATTTAAAGGCTGAAAATCTTCGAGGAGTGAGCATACGTTTATCAAAATGTTGAGAAAATACTGGACGGCTTCGGTTTGACTCGAATACAAAGCACAAAAAAACAAGGAGCTGCAAGTGGAGATCATATTCCGCATTCCACACATACCACAAAGCAGAGTGTTTACTTTACTGCAGATGAAGGCGTGCGTGAGTGCGTGCCTTGTTGGTAAGATGGTGAGGTTATTTGCTAGCTGGAGAATGGTTTCTCCTCGGATGACAACATGCAAAAATTACGAAGTTGAAAATATACAAAGTATGAGATATGACCAAATTAAATGGTTTGAATGAAAGTGAAGAAAAGCAACACAACAGATTCTGCTAAAACTGTAAATACGTATCCGCTTTCACTGAATTCTGCCGGTAAACGGAGAAACAAGGAAGAACTCTCCTCAAATTGAAAGTAAATAAAAGCTTCGATTCAATTTGGAGCAAAAAAAAAAAGTTAAAAAAAAAAACATCTAGATGTACATCCATTTAGCAAAGTTTTAAATATGAAGTATATTTACCGATTGTTCAAGACTAGGAAACCAAATGCAACTATACTTAATCACACTGCGAAAAAGATACTGCAAAAGCTTATTTTACTTAAAAAAATAAGTATTATATGTCTTAAAAATTTAACCTTTGCATTATCTTTAGTTTCATACTTTGAAAAAAAAAAAACTGAAGATATTAGTATTATTGTAGTTGTTTTGGATAAAATTTTAAAAGAAAGGGTGTTCTTCGAATTTCAAAAATCAGTGAAAAAGAAAATAACTAATGTCAAAATTTAAAAGATTTAAATTAAGTGAAGCGCAAGTTAAGAGTTTGCATTGGAGGAAAACAGGATATGTTGCTCGTCATAAAGAGTGTAAGGAAACCAATGTTAGGAGAGTTGCATCCTTGATAAGAATAAAAAGACCGTTGTGCCTAGGGCCCAATTTTCAGCGAGATGATAACTAATGTTCAAGTATGCCTGGTATGGTAATGCTCCTAGCGAGGTAACCATCACGCACACACAAAACAACTCTAGTGCAAATTGCACTGGTTCGAGCGGAATGGGATGCAAAAATCCTGCTGGGATTAAAAATTCAGACCATAAATTATAGTCAAAAAAAAATAAGGGAGTGACATCTCCTTTCTCTGAAACTAATGGGTATCATGGATGTGGTATAACTTGCTGTTTAGGAAGGTTAGTGGCGGACAAAACGCTTTTAAAGAATGTTTGTCGTAGTCAAACTTAAAGGAATATTGTCGTAAAGATCTTTTGAGTAATTTTTTTTTCTAGGCCCCTGGCTTGAACAGAGTAGGCTATGGACTCAACTTAACGTTCACTTGGTATTTGCATAATCCAAAGTTCAAGTTAAAATTTGTTTCGCCACAGGTCAAGTTGCATATTGATATGAGTGAAAACATAGATGTTAACAAAGAAATGGCATGAGGAAAATGTCGTTTAAAAACATAACTTAAAACGATATTTAAAAAAAAAAACGTCATAAAAAGTCAGCGTTCCAAAGAGAATGATTTGTGCGCACATAATGCTGATAGATAATTCAGTTTGTTAACACAGACAGTCATAAGAATATTTTTGATAGAAAAAGATATAAGATGCCAACACACACTCACATAATGCAAAGATAAAAAATAAAAGATTGAATCTGAGAAAAAAAAAGATGGAAAGATAAAAAAGAATATAATATAAATATAGATAGGATTCTTTCAATCGTATATAGGAGGTCGAGGATAGATCGAGATAAAGAATCACTGATTCTCAGAGAATAATAGATAGATAGATAGATAGATAGATAGATAGATAGATAGATAGATAGATAGATAGATAGATAGATAGATAGATAGATAGATAGATAGATAGATAGACGGACAGTTAGATAGATAGATACGTAGAAAAATAGATAGATAATTAAAAGTAGGTAAAAGGCACCGAATAGAATTAGAAAAGAATAAAAACAAAATAATATAAAACGACAGACATTAAAGACCATCAGGACTAAAGAGAGACAGAACTAGGAGAATGTCTTCCCAGTCAATGGTCACTTGTCTGTTACCTTGTCATGAGTCCTCCGTCTTTCCTCCTGAGCTGGTTGTACAGGACCCAAGACTCGTAAGGTGGCCGAGACGGGTATTTCCCCTCTTTCCGCAAGACCTCGGCCATTAGATCTGGATCAGCGATGACCACATTCTGCCGCGGTCCAAACTGTTCTCGGAAGATTTTTCCAAACTCTCGATGGCGTCTTCGCTGGCGAAACAATAATGATAATGATATATAATTGCGATGGTACTTTTTCAGGATCATACTGTTGCAACATTGGCATAATGAGTTTTTTAAGCAACAGTTGTGACAATAATAATAACAACAACAGAAGATCAACAGAAGCAGACAGCAAAAGCAGCAATAGTAAGGTAATGGAAGTAGAGGTAAAACTGCAATTAGTGACGGGCGTTAGCGATAATGGACTTTAGAAGAAGACGAAGAAGAAAAAGAAGAAGAAGACGAAGAAGAAGAAGAAGAAGAAGAAGAAGAAGAAGAAGAAGAAGAAGAAGAAGAAGAAGAAGAAGAAGAAGAAGAAGAAGAAGAAGAAGAAGATGATGATGATGATGATGATGAAGACTGAATGAATGAATGAATGAATGAATGAAAGATTATCGACTCGAGCTTTCCTCCACGAGCTTTCCTCCACCCTCTTTTCTTTCACCGATCCATGACATGATTCCGCTTGATAACTTGGCCTTTATAAGTTATATACAGTTTATTAAGTTTCTCAAAGACATTTTCAATCCACAGATCGCCGGGCTGCAAAAAAAAAAAATCAAAACAACTAAGTCCTATGATCTTTAGATTATGTTTACAATAAAGCGGCAGCCTTATATTATTGTGACGAAAACCGCATTTCATTGATTCAGAACTTGCACGAAAAAAAAAAAAAGAAAAGAAAGACAACTCTCTGCGGAAGTAGGAGACTTGCCACCTAAACAAAGAAGCGATACACACAAACTCTAGCATGATTACTCCCACCTTACTGGAGTTCCTTGGCAGCTTCAAAATGCCAGCACAGGAAAAAAATGAAGAGAAAAATATCTGATAGGATTGACTCAAAAGTTGAAATAGCAGTAAAGGCTTAAGCCTTAGGATGTATCTCATTGAGCCCAATTTGAAGAAATACTGAGAAGAACGGTCATATGAAATGTTTCCTCCCAATTATAAGTTTTAAACAATAACTTATGTACTTGGTTGGCGCAGAGAGTTTTCTGTGTGTGTGTGTGTGTGCTTTAGATACTTTATGAGTTGCCCTAGGCCCTATCAAAGATCTGGTGGTACACACTATCTCGAACAATGAACGGACTATGACGTAGCCGAAATCCTACTTTGTCTTATCATTTTTTATATCTTTGGTCGAGATTTGTATGAGGTGAGAAATCGTTTTTCGGCTGGAACATTTTTAAATTCCTATCTGAAACTTGAAACTTCATAACAAAACTTGATCTGTTCAATACGCCTGTGTTGAAAATTGACGAAGATGCAAGCGGCCTTTTTAGTTTCCAAATTATTATTCTTTTAATGTTAGGTAAAAGGACATGTAACGTATCTTGTTTTACAGCAGAATATTAAAAGCATTTTTTTTCAAAATGCTTCTCGCTTAGATCATCCTGTCCAGCTGTCTTTGTCACGTTTTAATAATTGAAATATCTCCATATGCGGAGTATTTTTCAATCGTTGATTTCCTTTGCTGATTCATAAGCTGCGGAGCAAGTATAAAAGTCGAATCTAAATATCAAAAAAGTGTTTCTCGCAATGCTCAGGCTAGTAAGGTGAACCATCTTGAAGGATTATTATTTTGTAAACATTCAAAATTAATGATGACAAATGATAGAAAATGCCATCAAATCTCACGCAATAAACGTATTGCATACTAAAACTAAGATC